>BSBM01000720.1:1235000-1770000 GCA_027924585.1 Larix kaempferi | reverse complement strand
TCTTGTTGTCCTTATACCTTGTTCAGACCTTGACACCCATTTTTGATTCACAACTAACCTAGTCATGGCACACATAACACACTTGAAGGTGACTAATACCCTATATATTTCATATGCAGTGGTTCAGGAACTCATTCATGGTGTTTCTTCCCTAGAAGCAAGAGTTAGTGTTGGAGGCTCTTGTTTCCCTCCACTAGCCATGGTTAAGGAGCCAAGATAAATCCTTGATTCCCAAAACATCATAATGGCAGCCATATTTGATTCATATGCAAAAGAATCCTTGTAGAGGGATAGTTTCATGGCTTCTATGTGTTATTGACGATGCTTGAGATAAACAAGTTTCAATTAAGGCTCAAGTGGAATTCAATTGAGCTCAGTATGCTTCAATAAGATAGCAATGAAACTATTTTCATTCTTTAACGATGTTCAAGGCCTTGCAACATATCCATGGTCTTGCATGGTAGTCTGAGGATGCATTCACTGCATTTGATCTTGACAAAATATGTTTTGGGTCTAAGATTGTTATTCCCCTCCATAAACCATGGCCAAGGGCTTGAGGCTATTATTTTTCTACCAAGACTATGTTTAAGGGCCCAAGAACCATCCACAGTGCATAAAGCATGTTAGGGATAATCTATGTTGGACAATTAATGGTGTCCATATGCCCAAGAAGAAAATATTTATGATAAAGGATCTCATTTAATACTCGGACATAATTCGCAAGACATTGTAATGACACTCACATTCAAATTTGATTCCAAAGACACCTTATAGAGGGATCACGTTGTGGATTTTAGGTTTTTTTCATGGCACTTGAGGTTTAGAGGGTCATTTAGGGATTAAAGTCCTTGTTTCAGTTTACAAAACCTACTAATGGATCATGTATCCCACTATTGTGACCACAACAGCCCGCCAGGGAAAATCCAGGAGACCCTTACATTGTTTTTTGAAAGTTGGACTTATGAGAGGGTTTTTTTTGTATTATTTCCTTACTCAGCCATTTTTAAGGCCATATGGACCGTAATTTTGTGTGAAAAACACCCATATCCAAATGATTTAGGGCCCAGGGCCCAAATCATTTCATCCCCATATCGTAGCTCCAGAGTTATGAAACGTTCATTTAGGTCTCAATCCTCTTCTTTCACCCTCTAAGCATGTTTACATTTCAAATCCCATGTGGCGTTGCATTGGGAGCGACCCTTGCAAGTATTATGTGGGATGCTACTGCTCCCCCCCTAACCCCATTATCTCTTTATCTCTATCTCTCCCATATCCCATCTCTTTATCTCTCTCTACTTCTCACTCTCCCTAAAGCACTACATCCCTTAACCCCTAAGCCATTCAACCATTCAACCTGTAATCCCACAGCCCTAACTCCTCAACAACCTAACCCACAATCCTTAAAGTACAAATACCTAAGACCGTACGCCTTAAGTTCTAAACCCTTAAATCCCTAGAAGCCTTAACCCCCCTCTCTTTAGCCATTCATTTATCCACTTTTTAAGTATAGTCCAATGTATGCAAATAATTTCGAAGTGGGGGAAGGTTTTGCATTAAATGGTGTAAACGTTGGTTAATAAATGGTGTAAACATTATGCAGGGGTGCATGCACGTTTTTTAGCACATACGTGCTAATGACGTGTATGCACTACAAACACACGTGCACACATTTAAACATGCGTGCGTGCGTCTACTGCTTATTAAAAAAAATAGAGTTTTATGTTCCCGGGAATGCTACCAAAAAACACAGGATTTTCTATCTTTCATGGGTTCAAGCTCTTCCAGGTTGCTTATTGGCTCACATTCATTGATATTTTGGACACAAAATCACTCTTGGAATCTAGCAAAGATCTTCAGTGGTCTGGGAATCTAGTGGATACATTCAAGCTACCAAATTCCATTGCAAGCGGAGATCATTTCTATAGGTATGGTGAATTGCAAATAATTCTTTTCATTCACAAGATTTGAGATTCTCCCATGCCTTTTTGTTTTTTATCATATTCCTACAACAATATCCATGCATAGACAACAATGAATTTGACAAGAAAAATTCCCAAGTTCATATCTAAAAAAACTCATATTCACTAGACAAGATGAAGTATGCAATGTAAACCAATAATTATTACCATGAATATATTTTGATTTCACACAAGGATGGTATGGATGAGGTTCTCTCTTGAGACTCTTCAATTCGAATAAAATCCTAAGAAGCAATCATGGGAGAGGGTCCATATTGATTAGTTCATGAAATTTTGTCCATGTTCTCATCTTCATGCTATGTTTATCATAATGTTTCTTTAATATCGTGCCTTTGAGCTTGACTAATTGCCTCTACCACATTAACTTCTCCTTCCTTGGGGGAATTTGCAACCTTTTCATTGTGTAATTAGTAAACTTATTCTCTTTACCTTATTTGATGTAGAAAAAATATCAAACTATTCCCAAGGCATCTCTAGCCATCTCTCTTGTAGGGTGTTACTACCAATTTTTTTATGAATTCATGGCTAGGCAAGACACTAGTTTCTCCATTCTACACTTGACCAACCATCATCTATATTGATTGGAATTGTAAGGGATAATGATGTTTATTCGAACACAAATAAACCAACATAGTCTGTAGTTGTATGTGTTAGTTTGTGAAGTGGTAAGTTATGTTGGAATGTGTCAAGTTAATTGTATAATGGAACTAATATCTTATTTGTTGTTTCTTTTGCAGGGGTAGGCCTCATAGTTTTGTTAAAGAGACATTTTGAGATGGGAAACTTACATAACAGATAAAAACAATCTTGAAGGAATCTACCCATTGAAAATGTCAATGACATAAGAGAAAAGGCCAGGTTGGCAATGGAAAGAGTGAGACATGATCCTGCCACTGATCCTCACACAGTTGTTGATATGAAAAACTCTTGTTCAGAACCACAGGTAAAGCGGTTGCATCCAACGGACCCAACTCAAATTCCAACATCAACACAATCTCCAACCAACAATCCATCAACGAGTCATGCTGAAGTTCCTCATGACACAGGAATATTGGGAGATGCTGCATGTGTAGAGATGGACATACAAGCAGTGCTTGATTTGCAATCTCCCCAAGAAGACCACAACCATGTCGAGCACACTCCCATTATGGCCCAATGTGTGAACAAAGCACCACAACAAACAAGCTCTGGTATTCATGTCTCATGTCCACCTTCCCTACCTCGACTGTCCAGTGTAAGAAGAAGAACTCCCAGACGTATTCATGTGGATGAAAGTGCTCTGTCGAGCCTTGAAGGTAAGTTTCCAAAACGCACTATCGAATGGAAATGCAACAAAATTGTCAAGGAATATTTTGAATCCAAATGTGATTCAGGTAAATGCCAATTATTGCTATGTTAGTTAAAGCCACATTGTTTAGTTGTTGTTAGGAGAATTTTGGGCATAAAGATAGTTAAAAGTTCAGAGACTAGCACTCATATTGTTAGAAATATCCAATCTACATTTAATACGATTGGGAATACGTCTCGTACAAAATATCTCTATGCAACTCGTCATGTGTTAGCAGAATCAGTTGTAAGCAAGTCCACAAGGCAATGTCGCCTGCTATCACACACTTCTCACATACTTAAATTAAATAGAAAAAACTATTTAAAAGTACTTTGTTATAAGAGAAAATCTTTACACTCCGGGTGGAAACGATTGTTGGGCTTTTGTTGGTAGGTTTCCTCATGGATATAGGAATCTAATTGATGATGTTAAGGAGTTAGTACAAAAGTTTTGGCACGATCATACTAGACCTTCATCAAACCAAAGATATGTGTTAAAGATGAGAAGAGGTTCTACTGAACGTGAACCCCATGTTAAACACTTCCTTGACACCACATAGACTGAACTCTATGAGAGATTCAGGAATGAGCACACATAATTGCACCTAGGCCAAAAGTCCTTTGAGAAATGCAAACCATGTTACATTCGTATATGCATTGATTAGAACACCTGTTGTTGTAGATACAACGTAGAATATGAATATTATTATGACACATATAAACATATTTTTTTTTATTTGCATATTAACATTGTGCATGGCTACAATGAATCCATACTACCACCGAATGCATCAAGAGACTTTATCCACAACATCATGTGTCTAAGGCTCAAAGGACAAAAATATTAAGAAAAATCGTGTCTATATGGGACATGTTCTAGGTGCAGTGGGTTTTCTCTTTTGAACCGTTGCATTCATGAAAACGAGGAGCATGAATTTCATAGGATGGTTGTGGAGATGCAAAGCTTCAAGTATGTAACCTGTCAATTAGACAATGCCAGGGAAAGTAAAAAGATTACATTAGTGAACTCACATGTACAAATGAATATTTCATATTTTTCATATTACACGTTCAATTTATGACATATACATTTTTCCAAAGACCACATTGTAATATTTCCCTTGTTTTCATGGTAATAGGAACGAGTATGTGACTTCTTGATGGAGTTCTACAAGAAAACAAAGCAGTATGTTCAACATGTGCATGTAGTACGATGGAAAGATGAGCAGTACAGAAAATGCAGGGACACATTTCCTGTTGGAACCCTATATAGTGTCAATTGTGGATTTTGCATAAAATTACACCCTTCAGCCACAAAATGAAATCCAGAATCAATACTACCATTTAGACCAAGTTGGCATCATGGTACATATTATGTATAGGCATGGGCCAAAGAGAAAAAATTACATGAGGATAATACTGAAGAAGAAAAACTTTTACATAAGTGATGATAGAACCCATGATCTGCATTATGTGCAACATTGTTTTTGAATTTTCTATGATCAGTTGAAGGAGAGAGATATACAGATGGATCAGCATTGGATATGGTCAGATGGTTGTGTGGGCCAGTTCAAAAATGCCCAAGTATTCCAATTGATGATTATTTTGCATAAGACTTATAATGTGCCGCATATATGGAACTATATTTTTGAGATCGAGCACGGCAAAGGCGGGCATGATGGGGCTGATGCATGCATAAAGACCGCACTACGAAGGGAAGTGATGAATTTTAACATAGACCCTCATATACGAGATGAAAAATCCATAGTTCAATGGTGCTCTTCAACAATGTCAGATTGAGCAAGAGATCAACAAAAATCATCAATGACAGGACGTGTGGTAAGAAAGTTTTGGCAAGTGGTTGACATAGATCGATTGTGTTCCTATGCATAGTACAAGGAACACATGGATTTCATTCAGTTTGAAGCTCAAACAACCCCTTATTTGAAATATGGACGCAAAAACTTGCTTTCTTTTATAGCCCTTGCAGCAGTGGAAAATGGGATGAATGCGAATGCATGCACTGGGTTGATGAATGGGATCATGTGTCACTTGCAGTAGACCAACGTGCAGTTGTTGAAACAACCCAGTTAGAGGAGGGTCAGTCAACGATTTCGACAGACTACGACCATATATCAGATCTTGTACAACCAAGACACATATACGCAGTTGTTTCCCCGAAAGACAATGAATGGGGTATGAATTATTAGTTGGCACGGTGCATCCAAGGTAAGAAAACCCTCTATGGATCATTAATCGACGATGAAGGTGTTAGAAAAACGGGATCGCAGAGCACTAACAATAAAAAAAAATGCAAATATAATCACACATACACAATACAAGAGAGACACCAATATATCATTTGTTCACCTAAGATGGGCTACGTCCACACTGAAATTGCCAGTCCTTATTATTATACCATCTATCAAAGTGAAGGGATACAACCTGCATCACAACCGTTACACTTCATCTTCACTGTCTCACAGTCTCTCTTCCGATCTCAAAGATCTTTACAATGCATAATACCTAATACATCCACCCTAGCCGTGTTACAATGTCTTTCTTTTATAGGGGAAATACAATGGGAAAATACCACGGGTTACCCAAAACCATGGGCCCGTAAACTGTTGGTGAAAACAACCCTAAGGTGGGGGAACAAGTGTATAGTAAGCCTAGGGTACAAACACGACTGAATAACATCTCTGAATCTAAGAGATCAAGCCCCACAACCAACATAAGGAAATGAATTTCCTATTGGATCGATGGTGGTGAAGGGGGAATATCTTACACTAGATGGGAAGTCAAGAAAGACTGGTGGATATGTATTCATGGATTACAGACCAGGTTCAGTGGTGTATCACTTCACAAACTTGATCGTTGGCACAAACATCCATCTACAGGTAATGTCAAGCAAGAGCTAACCCAAGGTACGCTACTACCTGCCTCATTCAGAGCACGAGAGATTGATGGAGACAATTAGCAATGGAGAGGATCCAAATGGAATATTTATTGAATGAGGTCAATCAAATTTACATAAGAGAAAGAATTGCATCAAATAATGTTATCTTCTACATTGAAGTATGTGTAGTTTTATGTTATTTTGTTGGTACATGCATTTTTTGTTGATACATACATACATACATGTGAACAATTCGAGTTCTCTATTAACTTAACATTTCTAATTTTAAATCCACCATCCATTAATTATTTTGGGTATACTACTTCCTGCCTCATTCAGAACACGATTAATTGATGGAGACAATTAGTAACAGAGAGGATCCAGATGGATTTATTGAATGAGTTCAGTCAACTTTACATAAGAGAAAGAATTGCATCAAAGAATGTTATGTTCTACATTGAGGTATGTGTAGTTTTATGTTATTTTGTTGGTACATGCATTTTTTGTTGATACATACATACATACATGTGAACAATTCGAGTTATCTATTATATTAACATTTCTAATTTTAAATCCACCATCCATTAATTTTTTTGGGTGGCCACGCATGCCCGAGAGTCTTCGGATGAGAAATGACCCCCTTGAGAGAAATTGGAATGGCCCTCACTGAGTAGAACCTTAGCTCCAGAGATGGCATAATAGCACTGTTTTTTAGTCTTTGAGGCATGGTGTAGGGGGTACCCTAGCTGAAACCTGGTGTCCCAGATCCATCAGAATCGACAAATTTGCGATCAGAGTCACGGTTTGGGTGCAATGGAAATTTTTGTTGGGCACCCCGTGGCCATTCAGGGACACTTTGAGGATTTGTTGCGGGGCCACGGAACCCAAACCGGCAAGTGGACCTGAATTAAGTCGGCTCCCACAGGTGCAAGTGGCCATTTTGGATGTGTCCACGGTGTCCACACATGCCCGGGAGCCTTCGTACGAGAAATGACCCCCTTGAGCGAAATTGGAATGGCCCTCACTGAGAAAAACCCTAGCTCCAGATATTGCACAATAGCATCGTTTCTGAGACTTCGAGGCATGGTGTGGCAGATCCCCTAGTTGAAACCTGATGTCCCGGATCCATAGGAATCGACAGATTTGCGATAGGAGTCACAGTTTGAGTCCAATGGGCATTTTGGTCTGGCACCCCAGGGCCATTTTGAGGATTTGCTCTGGGGCCACAAAACCCAAACCGACGATTGGACTTGGATTCCGTTGGCTCCCACAGGTGCACATGGCCATTGTGGATGTGTCCATGGTGACCACGCACGCCAGGGTGCCTTCGTATGATAAATGATCCCCTTGAGAGAAATTGGAATGGCCCTCACTGAGCAAAAATGTAGCTCTAGAGGTGGAACATTGGCACCATTTTTGGGTGTTGGAGGCACGGTGTGGGGGGGGCTAGTTAAAACCTGGTGTCCGGAATCCATCGAAATCGACGGATTCATTACCAGAGTCACGGTTTTGGTTCTACATGAATTTTTTTGAGGCACCCCATGACCATTCAGAGACACTTTGAGGATTTGCTTCGGGGCCACGGAACCCAAACCGACGAGCAGAATTGGATTCCGTCGGCTACCACAGGTGCATGTGTCCACGGGGCCATGCACGCCTGGGAGCCTTTGGATGAGAAATTTCCTCCTTGAGCAAATTTGGAATGTCCTTCATTGAGCAAAACCCTATCTCCGAAGACAGCACATTGGCACCATTTTCGGGCGTTGGAGGCACGGTGTGGGGGGGGCCCTAGCTGAAACCTAGCATTCGGAATCCATCAAAATTGATGGATTCACAATCGGAGTCATGGTTTTGGTGCTATTGCCATTTTTTCCAGGCACCCTATGGACATTCAAGGACACTTTGAGGATTTTCTCCAGGGCCATAGAACCCAAACCAACAAGCGGACTTGGATTCCGTCGGCTCCCACATATGAGTATTTCCATTGTGGACGTGTTCACGGTGGCCAGGCACGATCGGGAGCCTTCAATGAGAAATGCCCCCCTTGAGCGAATTTGGAATGGCCTTCACTCAGCAAAACCCTAGCTCCGGAGATGGCACATTGGCACTATTTCCGGGCATTGGAGGCACGGTGTGGGGGGGCCCTAGCTAAAACTTAATGTCCAGAATGCATCGAAATGGATGGATTCGCTACCAGTGTCACCGTTTTGGCGCTATGGGCATTTTTTCCAGTCACGCCGGGTTCATTCAAGGACACTTTGAGGATTTGCTCCGGGGCCACGAAACCCAAACCGGCGAGCGGACTTGGATTCCGTCGGCTCCCACACATGAGTATTGTCATTTTGGACGTGTCCACGCATGCCTGGGAGCCTTCAGATGAGAAATGGACTCCTTGAGTGAATTTGGAATGGCCTTCATTGAGAAAAACCCTAGCTCTGAAGATGGCACATTGGCACCATTTCTGGGCGTTGAAGGCATCGTGTGGGGGGGGCCTAGATGAAATCCGGTGTCCGGAATCCATCAAAATTGACGGATTCGCTACCGGTGTCACGGTTTTGGTGCTATGGAAATTTTTTCCAGGCACCCCGGGGCCATTCAGGGACACTTTGAGGATTTTCTCTGGGGCCACGGAACCCAAACCAGCGAGCGGACTTGCATTCCATCGGCTCCCACACATGAGTATTTCCATTGTGGATGTGTCCATGGTGGCCATGCATGACCGGGAGCCTTCAGATGAGAAATGCCCCCCTTGAGCGAATTTGGAATGGCCTTCACTGAGCAAAACCCTAGCTCCGGAGATGGCACATTGGCACCATTTTTTGGTGTTGGAGGCATGGTGTGGGGGGGGGCTAGATGAAACTCGGCGTCCAAAATCCATCGGAATCAATGGATTCGCTACCAGAGTCATGGTTTTGGTGCTACGAGCATTTTTTCCAGGAACCCCGTGGCCATTCAGGGACACTTTGAGGATGTCAACGGATCTGGGCCTATAATAATGCAGTCTGAGTTTTCTTACTTGATTTGAGAAGTTGATTTATTTGTTATTAAACTATGCAATTTCCTTCAAACTTATGTTCATTGACATAATGGATACATGGAACTTAATTAATTTTTTTTCTACTGTCATTTGCAAAAACTAAGATAGCTAAATTATATTTGCTTTTAAATGTATTCAGTTCCCTTGTGCATACTTTGTGTTCCTTTGCCGTAATGAAATATTAACCATATTTGACTTTGCTTAATTTTTGTCTTTTCCATTAAAAAACTAATAGGTATTAGAGAGATTTTGAGGTCAAAAAATGGCCTTCTAAGAGATGTACTAAAAAAATGGGATATATTAAAATATTACAAGTTAGGGGTTTTATGGGGTAGGTATATATGACAAGTCACCTCCTACACTATTTTCTATGCACAATATAAATAACCATGGTTGAGTTACTTTTCAAAATTCACTAGAAATAAAATTAATAAAATAACTCTACATTGATGTGACTAAGATTCATTGTAAATTCCCCCAAAATATTGTCCTTTAGCATTTACTTTTCTTGAACTTGCAAATGAAATTAAATAATAATAAAAAATTCTAAGAGCTATTTTTTTAATTTATGTTGACTTTTTATATTTAGTACTTTTCTCATCAATTTAATATAATGTGATTTAATTGAAAGTTTATTTACATGTAAAATGTTAATAATATTATTATAATCCACATTACATTATTATTATTATTATTATTTATTCATTAAATCTATATTGGTAAATTAATATCAAAATCATACAACTTTTTTGTGATATTTATTTTATTGTAAATGAATGCTATAGTTAAGTCTCTCATAAAAAATAATATAAGACTTAATTTATTCTTAAAAATTGACTAGTAAAAATTGAGTAGTATTAACTTAATAAGTCAATGGTGGTGCATAAATTCTTTTAAGTTATTAGTTGAAGCATACATTATTTTACTAACTAATTTTTTTTATGCAAGAAAAAAAATTATTATTAAAAAAAATATTTATACATTTTGAAAATATTTTGAAAATATAAATACTTATCTAAAAAATTATTTTCACTCCTTACAACTAAAAAAATTATAAATACAAAATATACATGTAAATATTCAATATAAACATTTATAACACTAACATGTTATTTTATACATTCAAACTAAATATAAATGAATGTGTATGATTCAACTTTTATGTATATAGCACTATACCTCATACATAACTAACATACATCTTTCATATTCATATCATTCATAAATTTAACTTATTCTAAAAGTGTGTATATATATATAGCAATGACACTATAAATCATGCATAACTAACATACCTCTTTCATATTACTATCATTCATGAATTTAATTTATATGCATAACTAACATACTTTTTTTATATTAATATCATTCATGAATTTAATTTATTTTAAAAGTAAAAGGATATATATATATATATAAGTTTGGAATTATAATATTAAATAAAACGGAGTGAATATATAATTAAAAATTAAAAATATGAAAATGATAAAAATATTATTTTATGAAAAAATGTGAAAGGAATATATCTATATCTATCTATCTATCTATCTATCTATCTATCTATATAGTTTTGCATTATGATATTAAACCCCCCATCGTAGAAGCTTATGAGAGATATTTAGAACCCCCCTCATAGAAACTTATGAGGGCAGTGTAGAACCCCCCTTGTAGAAACCTATGTGGGTGGTTTAGAACCCCCGTCCTAGAAACTTATGAGGGCGGTTTAGAAAACCCCCTCGTAGAAACCTACATGGGTGGTGTAGAACCCCCCTCGTAACAACCTATGAGGGTGTTTTAGAACCCCACTAATATATACTTATGAGGAAGGTTGAGAACACCCCTTATAGCATCCTATGCTGATTGTTTACAACCCTCTTCATAACAGCTTGTAGAGTTGGCTTAGAATCCCCCATGTAGCAAGTTACTGAGTCGGTGTGGAAGACCCCATAACAATATGCAGGGATGGTTTGAAACCCCCCTTATAGAAACTTATGAGGGAAACTTGAAAACCCCCTTGTAGCAACCTACGTGGGTGGTTTAGACCCCCCCTCATAGCAACTTATGAGGGTGATTGATAATCCCCCTCATAGCAACCTGCAAGGGCAATTTGTATGCATGTGGGTATATATACACATATATGTATATCCATGTTTGATATTTTTTCTTAAAATTTATTTTACATTATTAATTTTAATTTGAGTTGCTATTTTTAAATATTATGGTAGGCCTGGACTTTTTCACATGTCACATCAATATTATGAATAAACACTATATATCTCCCTCAATGAAATGTAGCTCACTTATCATAAGTCATTATTACTATAATGAGAGTAAAAACAAAACCATGGTATGACTTTCCTTGAAGAAGTTTAGCAGTGATCCTATTCACATGCATTAAAATTTGAATGACATGTAGGTAGACTTTGAAAATATTCAAAATCTATAAATCAAAAACATTTTCAATATGCGCATTTTCGTAACAAAAGAAAAATTATATTCAAGTAAACAATATAGTCACTAAGAAGGGTGATAGACCACCACAAACCAACCGAATCTCTAGTTGCATTCTTCAAAATAGATTTAATAGGCCCTTGGTTAAGATATTTAGTCAAGGAATCGAGGAAAAAGCCTCCTTGGCCATGCAGAAAAATTCATCAACAATTGTGTCCCAAATTGCCTTGAAAATTTCACAAGGTAGATCATCATGCCCAAGATATATAACGTTTTTCATTATGTCAAGAGAAACAAGGAGTTCTTCTTTGGAGAAATCACCATCCATCCTGTCCCCATCAACTACAAAAACCTTATGACAAGTTAACTTTGTAACAAGCGTGTATAGCCTTAGTGACCTTATCAATCATGGCATAATGAGATAATGTTCTCAAAGTGTGGCACAAACATGTATTTTGAACTTATCAGAGTCCTACTCCAAATTTCCATTAACCATACACAATCCAAGGACTAGTTCCTAAGAGGATTTCCTTTTTAGGAAGTCAACATAAAATTTGGGGAACTCATCCACTTACTAAATCCACTGAATCCTATCTCAAATTTTGGCACCCCTAGCAATATATTCCTCATCCTTTCTGATCATTTATTCTAGCCTTGTTGCTTCCTCTTGAAGGGTAGTATTGTAAATATCCTTGTCTAGGGTCTTATCACTTTTATCAGAAACTTAAGCTTCAGGTCATGGTTTTACCTCTTTTGATATAAATAATAAGAGTTCCCACCCTCTTAATCCTATCTCTTACCATTTTATTAATATAATCAACAAGTTTATATGTAGAAATAGTCCTCCATTGTTTGGAACTTTGTTGGATTTGCAAATGCAATCCACCCTTGAGTATGCAGGTGCCACCACTATGGTATGTACTTTTAGCTCTTTATTTTTGTTGTTCTTATCTTTTTATTCCATACCTCTATAACTACATTAATAGTGTCATGTCAAAGAATATTCTAACATAGTAACACTGCCTTTAGGTTTGCACCAAGGGTTTATGTCGAGGTTCGAGCTTATTTTATGCATATGCCACAATATGGTCATGCTTGACATGTTATTCCTTATTTTAGGATGCTTCAATATGTGTGTCTCATATAATACTTGCTGGATAGTTGCATTGTTGAATCTAAACCTTGAGAATCATGTAGTTAGTCATTGATATTGAAATAAGAATGAGCATGGGGAAGGAAATGCGACATGGAAAAGGTTATGCCTAGATAACTTGCATGTGTTTGAACTCGGCTAGGAAGTCACTACTCATAAATTATAATATGTTGTTAGAACTTATGACCTTTTTTTGATATAAAGAAGTCCTAAGCTAGACTAGTGATTGTCAACCCTAATGTGAAGATGTGTGTTGGAAGAAAAAGAAATCAATGAAATAAATTATATTAAGGCCCAAAAGTGATGAAAAGGAAATCATTGGGACTATTCAATACTGCATCAAAAGGAAGTGCATGACACATTTCCAAACTTAATACAAGGAACTGAAAATTACTATGAATAAAAATTAATAGACCTCAATATAAACCCAACTTCATCCATATTGAGTTATGCTCAACTTCCCAATAAAATAACAAGAAGATGAAAATCAAATTTAAATCACTTAAAATGTAGCAATTTAAAGTCATTTTCCTTTTTCTGTTTTTATTTCTTTATCCTTACTAATTTCAAATCCGAAAATTATTAATGCCACACTAGATTTTCAGTTACAAACATAATAGAATTGTGGCTAAAGAAGTGATATAATTATTTTATAAATTTAAATGAAAATAAGTTTTGAGATTCACGCAAGATAACCTCACAGAATACCTAGATATTTGATGCAATGGTTTTCAATAAATACATAATGAATCCATGCAACACGTTTAGCTATATGATAGTAGAGACCTGTGACATTCACAAAGCTTACCTTTAAAATAGTAGAGCTACAAATAGACAAAAGAAGGCTAAAGCTATTATGATGTTAAAGCATGAAAGCTGCAATTTTTGTTTATTATATTCCTCATAATATGACTAATGTTCAAAAATACCAATCAATTCTACTACCTTCGAATACCCTTGATTGTATCCATTTTTGTGGCACAAATATTCAATCAAGGATCCCTGCTTTATTTGCGAACTTTTACCTATTGCCATTTGTGTCAATTTTTTAAAATTATGAACAAAAAAGCATTATCGGTGAAATTTTAAAGAGGATAACCAAAGAAAGAAGGATTTTTTTGTAAGATTCCATGAGGTGCACCAAAAATAATTCAATTTGCAATCAAAGTATGTATATTTATGGATGTATAAGAAGGTTACAATCTATTTTATAGATAACGTATTATGTGGTAGATAGATTACAACAACTTACATTGCATATATGAATTTAACAATTTCTTGAGATATGAGAACAATGAAAATACCCTCAAAATAAAAGAGTATCAGGTTTGCACAGACAACTAGCTAGGAACCCTCTTGCACGAATGGAAGAATTTGATACCAATATGTAACAAACACCCTTTAAGAATGCTTTACAAGCTTCATGAATGTTCATAAGGTTAAACCAGCTTATTTGTCTATCTCGTATTCATTATGATAGTTATTGTGCCATTATTATAGTTGATTGAGAGAAAAATGCAGTTTCTACAAGAGAAAGTTGCAGAATGGAGCAGTGTAGCTCGAGAGGATGCATTTTCTCTAGACGACACCAAATTATATCATAAGCTTGGACACCAAACCTTCATTGATCTCTCTACAAAATTCTACAACATGTTAGTACTTTATAACGCCATGTTTTTCTGTTTATATACAGACACGTTGTGTTGGCATAGACGAGGAATTACTCTCTTTGAATATTTAGTCCAATTTTGTTGAGTTTCTAATCTCATAATAGTCCACTTTGTTTTTATTGGATCAAATCCTTCCTAAATTTCTAGAGGGTCAGTTTGCAATAACCCAAATAGTAATTTTGAAAGATCTGAAAGTTCACTGTACAGGAAAATAAGGGATGGTTATCTTAATGGAAACACATAATACATAATATGCTTGTGTGTGTATCTCAATTTACAAAAATCCACACCTACTAATCATGCATTATGTACATCAATAGTAATCCAAAATGTCTTGCTAGTAGCACAACAATTGTTTGCTAGAGTTGTACAGTTAATGTAGATGAGAATTACAGATGAGTGTCTTAGAAGGTTTTTGTGAATTCTATAGAACTTGGAAAACTTTCACCCCTTGTGCACATACCTTTCCTTTTTTGTGCATTCTGCATAGGGGCACACACACAAATTAAGATTTGATTATGCATCCATCTATCTCCTATATGCAGAGTGAACAGTGGAGAATGGAAGCCACAAAATAAATAAGAGAAGAAGACAAGAGAAAGAAGGAAGGTATGCCCACCTTGTATGTATTGGGTACTACATAAGTTCATTACCAATATCAATTTCTAATCAAGATAAGGTCCAAGCACTTGTTTAGGATCAACACCAATTATTTCTCATTTAATGGGGCTAATTGTCATTCTACACTTCCAACTTATCTTGTTTTCTACTAGAATTTATCTGTGTCCAAAGCATTGTTCCACCAAGCAAATTTTATTTTACCATATATGCAAATTACTATAAACTATATGGAAATTGCTACGACAAACTAGATATTTAGCTTGGAGAGTCAATACCCAGGTATCTCCTCCTAGGAAAAAGTCATGAATTTGCACAACTTGTCAGGCAGATGTAAAAATCCACAAGTTTTCACAATGTTTATTTAGAGTGTCACCTCTCATGAAAAACCCTCAAATATTCATGGCTTTTGCTGGAGCGGCAATACCCTGCATTTTCCTCTTGGACAAAAGCATGGATTGTTAGGTTTTTAGAGCACATAGTAAATTCACATATTTTGCAGTGTATAATAATTCTCCTTCTCCGAGGAAGGATCTCCTTTCTAATACATCAAGTATTTTAATAATCTCCTTATACAACACTTATTAAAACACTCGTGACAATTTTTTAAACGAATACATAACTCTTTACGATGCACATAAATTATTGGTGGAACACTTATAGATGCTAGAATAAAAAAGCGAAGAGTATAATAGAAGGACACAACTAAGCCTATGGGAATAGGTCTACTCGCTGGAAAATAAGTTGGCACTTGAAGGAATTATGGGGGCTATTAAACTGTGGCTAGGAAAAGTGCTAGGATTCCTTCTGATAATATGGTTTTTCTCACCTCTAATGTTATTTAGATGAATTATCTACCCTCGTGATATTACAAAATAATTTTTTTGAAAGATGGCATGATAAAAATAGTATTAAGAAAACATCAACAAGATTACTAGTTATATGTCAATTCATTTCTCTTCACCATTGCAATAACAACATATTAAGCAACTAGGAACAAACTAGTACCACTATTCTTACAAAAAGTGTGTTATTTTAAATTGAATGACATTTTAGTCTTCAATAGAAACATGGTAGAACACAAACAAGTAGATCAAGTAATTATGTTATTCAATTTTACACCAAAGCTACAAATGTAATTTTGGCCAAAAATTGTAATGCATAGCGCACATCATTTTGAAGGATGGAATAAAAGAGGGTAGTAAGTAAATTTACATGATCACTGAATAGTCGACAACACAAAATTTCAAAAAAATATGAGGATTCTTTATATTAGCAAACACTTTTCTTCGTAATCTACAATAAGTAACATAACACATCCGCAAGAAGGTGAATTACCTGGTCAAGGTCATTAACTAATTTGACAAGAACATACTAATAAAACTTCTTAATTGTATCACCCTCGATCCCTTCTACTTCATCGATGTAGGCCACACGTAGAGATGGGTATCAGCAAAAAGCATCAAGTTTAATATGACTGATAATTCATTATCAACACACTCACACAAACATCATCTTAAAACTAAACATAATCGGAATGGAAATAATTATGACTTATGGCTTCATTAATTTTATAATGTCGGAGTAACTTGGGGCGTTAGATCTCTTTTGTGCACCATAATTGTAGGGACCCGGTGTTCCGAGTGAAAAAAATTCAAAATATTAAAAGCATAATATAACCAATCATAAAATTTGCAATTTCAAGGACTAACAAGTATACACATAATAATCAAACCTGATACTGTAGTTTGAATCTGCTGCTGAAGGAGTTGTTGTTGTTGTTGTCCGATCAACTCCTAGCCCTTGACGATTTACCGAAGACCCCTCGGTTGACCTCCCTACCGTATCGGGGGTACTATTCTTTCCCCCAAACCCCCAAGCAAATTGGGGTCGTAAGAATATACAATTCCATGGCTTTCCGTTGGGATCCCCCAATCCCCAGTCAAGTTGTCAACCCAACTCCAAGGAACCACACTTTAATCCAATTCTCTATTATGCTACCTATATAGCACTAGGGAGAAAGAGATTCTTTTCTCCTTCTCCTCCCTTTCTTTTATAACCAAAAACTTCCATGCCATGTGTTTTTCCATGCAAAAATAATATTTAATTAATAATTCTTTTAATATTTACTCTCATGCAGCAAGTGTCACTCTCACATGAGTGTGCACCTAAACCCCTAAATTGTCTCTTTGTCGTCTCCTTAATTAATCTCTCTAATCCCTAAATCAGTGGAATATTAGGGGGTGTAGGTGGAGTGGTCTCTACACGAGTTTTTGTTCTATAATTTATTTGTTGATCATTATCTCTCATGCATATTTATTCTAGTAAATATGGACATATATCTTTTTCTTTTTCTTTTTTTTTCTAAATCCTTGGAAAAAGATAATAAAATAAAATATTATTTTATTAATTTTTCTAAAATTCTATATGCCTCTTTAATCATATATGCACAATTTTTTCTAAATGCTAAAGGTGTGAGAAATATTCTTTTCATGCATAATTAATTTAATGCAATTCTATATGCCAAGTACATAATTGCAATTAGTCCCTTCATGCATAACTAATTTAATGCAATTTCTCTATATGCCAAATACATGGGTGTTCATTTTGACTTTCTTTTCTTTATTCGTCTCGGTACCACATCGTCGGGTCCTTCTGACTTTCTTTCCTTAATCGTCTCAGTACCACATCGTCAGGTCCTTTTGACTTTCTTTCCTTAATTGTCTAGTTACCACATCGTCGGGTCCTTCTAACTTTCTTTCCTTAATTGTCTAGGTACCACATCCTTGGGTCCTTCCATCAACTTCCTTTTTCTCTAGTGGGGAGTACTATGTAGCGATCAGGGAATCATTACCGTTATCTCTTGACTACACTTCCTTGGAGACTAAGGGAGGTTGAGGGATAAGGTTCTCCTTTTCGAGCACCCCTCAACTCATCGTACGCGACCAAGTCATTGTGGCCTCGCCTGTACGTCACACGCATTCTATATGCCTCTTTAATCATATATGCACAGTTTTTTCTAAATGCTAAAGGTGTGAGAAATATTCTTTTCATGCATAATTAATTTAATGCAATTCTATATGCCAAGTACATAATTGCAATTAGTCCCTTCATGCATAACTAATTTGATGAAATTTCTCTATATTCCAAATAAATGGGTGTTCATTTTGACTTTCTTTTCTTTATTCATTTCGGTACCACATCGTCGAGTCCTTCTAACTTTCTTTCCTTAATTGTCTAGGTACCACATCGTCGGGTCCTTCTGACTTTCTCTCCTTAATTGTCTAGGTACCAAATCATCGGTTCCTTCCAACAACTTCCTTTTTCTCTGGTGGGGAGTACTGTGTAGTGATCAGGGAATCATTACCGCGATCTCTTGACTACACTTCCTTGGAGACTAAGGGCAGATGAGGGATAAGTTTCTCCTTATTTCTCTCCCCTCAACTCATCATATATGACCAAGTCATTGTGGCATCGCCCGTATGGCACACACTTCCTCGGGTGAGTTGAAACGGCTTCCAACCCGTGCGTGGAGTGCTTATTCAGGGTCGACAGTCCGTCATCGTACCCCTATGTATGTTTCCCGTTCTTATGACCCCTATTTTTCCATTGTGATTCAATCAGTAAATCATTTTACCTGCCACTGCATACACTCAAGGCACACATCAGTAGCGTTGCACTAAAAAAAATCATTCATTGCATTTGTGGGGTACATCATCATATTATATTGGTCAGCCGAGCATATTTATCATTCAATCACTTTCATTTCATAATCTCTTAGTCATTCGAGCATATATCATTCAGTTATCATTCATTCTGGTAATCATTAAGCAAAGCATTCATTCATTTACTATTTTTAAGCAAAGTATCTATTTCTATAAGTGTTGTTCATTGCATCATTTTCGTTAGCAATTGTTGTCATGCAATTCAGCATGTATTTCTCAGTCGTTAAGACATTTCAAATGTGCAAAGGGTCGTTTACTAAATTTTATTCGGCCGAGTCACTTTTGATAAGTGTCCTCAAGTCTACGGTCAATCAAAGTACTGAGGCAGGAATTACAATAATGTTGGAAGGAGGAAACATAAGAAACATTTTTAGGGTTTCACCAGCAGCACCTTCAAAATATTTCATATGAGTTTTTGTAGTAGAAACTCGTATATGCTTACCACTTGTTGGTGGAGGGCTTGCGAGAGAAGTAAGGATTGGATAAAAGGTATTTTAACAGGTTCTTTCCCCATTTTAACCAACTGCTCTTTTATTTTGATTCCATGGCATAGGAGGTTTCCACTGGTGAACAAGACGACTGTAGGTGGAGCTGGAGGGAGAAGAAAAAGCTAGAGCAAAAGTAAAGCAAACAAAAAAAAGAACAAAAAACAGTTTGTCTTGAAATACCCTATCTTAGAGTAAAAAATTAAATAATAATAATAATAATAAATATCTTGAATGGAAGTTGTAAAATGAATGAAGTTTTTTGAGGTGTTCTTTCTCATTATGCTTTGATTTTAGTTAAAATGGATGATAGTTGCATAAAAAGGATGTTTGATTTAACACACCTGTTTAGTGTAAAAAACAAAAATAATATATCCCACCTCCAGCAGGTGTTGGATTATTACAGTGGGTCACCTTGACCCATGAGTTTTGATCCACGCACTCCTTTCCCAATCCCCCTAAGTAAATTCCAAAACAATTATGTCATAACAATGACAAACACAGACATAGGGCTAGTCACACAGTTAGAGAATATCATGAGTTGGGTCACAATTGTCCTCTCAACCTAAAAAAGAATAGGTTTAATCATGGCAACAATAAATGTCCACTCATAGCCCTAGCATTCTTATAGGAAAAGAAGCAACTGTTGTTGAAGATGTCAGGGTGGAAATTGAGGTCCCATATTTTGAATTGTAGTTAGATGGGTGGGGTTCTTCGCATCATAATGGTGATAGAAAGACTCTAGAAAGAGTGTGGCATCTGTTAAAACTTAATTGATGTTGGCCTGGTATTCAAACACTAGGAATATCACCCATTTCCCTCTATGCCTAGAGGCACACAATGTTAGAGTGTTATAATTGCAGTATAATTTCAATTATTTGCAATGGAAACAAATAAGTATCATTGAAATAATAACCATGCATAGAAACAAAGAGACACAAATATTTTATCTTCGAAAAACCCAAACTCGTGAAAACCCAGCCAACCTTTCTTATTTAGAGATTCAAGATACAAGTACATCAGATATAAGAAGATAAACCCAAAGATATTAAACCCATAAAATAGTCTTCTTATGAAGTTTCATCTTTCTCTTCCTCAGTTGCACACTTGTCTTGGAAAGCATAACGAATTGCTTGATGTATGAATGATATAGGAATCCTTCTTATTTATACTTTCATTTTCTATTTCCATGATTTCTAGGGATTTGTAGAACTTTCCAGGGGTTTCATTTCTAGAACTTTCTGGGGGTTTCCTTTCTAAAACATTCCAAGGAGTTCTCCTTTCTAGAACATTCTAGGGGTTTCCTTTCTAGAACTTTCCAGGGGGGGTTCATGGTCATTATTTTTTCATGAGGATACCTCACAAGGCTACAACACTAACACTCCCTCTTAGCTAGTGAGGTATCATCATGCTGGAACACATCTGGATATCAGCTGAGCATCACAACTTATATTGAACATCTCATCATCATAAAACAATTCTTCTCATGTCCATGTGGCTACAACCAACATGACACCCTCTATAAGCTACAAACCTTGATTCTTCCAACCACATGGGCTACAACCCAAGGGTTGTTGGTCACCAACCCAGTGACTTCAACACAACTCATTCCATCGAGAAATGTCATGCTTCAACTTAGTCCATCAAGTGGCACAATAGATCGACTCAACCTAGTCCATCGAAGAGGATCATAGAACTACCACCTCCCTATCTCTCCCTCTCAAGGAGAGTCACACCTTTCTACCTGTCTCAAGGAGAATGTATTATTGATGTTGCAATGATCCCACTCAATGAGGGAGGTATTATTCTTTCTTGTTTTGCTCGAACACATCTTGGGTTTCTTCAAAGGCTTCATGCCATGACTTGTCTTCAATGATTCATCTCAATAAAAGGTTAATCATGAGATTGCTTTAGGTTTATGGTTTCAAGGAATCTTAGCCAATTCTCATGGCTAAATCCATGCACTTGCATGAGTAAGAATCTAGGGACTAATCTCCCCACCTTGTCACAAGGTGTTCGAGAGAAGATATAGCCCTTCCTTTGGGCCATTCACCCCTATCCAAGTCACATGGATAATACTAGGGGAATATCTTCTCGGTGTTGTACCTTCATCATCAAAAACCTATGATGTAGCTACACCCTTAGTGTTGAAGCACCCTTCTGCATATACACTTGAGTATCATGCTCCCTCTGCATCTGGACTCTTAGTTCCCTATGTAACTGAGTAACCTACGCTAAAACAACATGTTGCTTTGGAACTTGAAGCCAACTTCCTCCAATTATGAATTTCTCTTATCCTTCTAAAGCACAATCTCATCAAGTAGAAAAATATGCAAATATGGTACATATTCCCATTGATATTAAGGCTTTGTGACTGCTCCCTTTGTCATGGAAGCAATACTTCTTGCCTCATATCTACTTGTCTCCATGATATCATCATATTTAACATAAAAAAAAATTGAATCAATTCTTTTGGGCTCCCATACTAAGGAAAATGACCCAATTACAATTTAATGATAACCTAAAATAAGAAATTTGTTGGACTCCCATACTAGGGAAAATCAGGCCCAATTACAATAAAGAATCAAAATAAACATTATGTTTTCATCTCATTAGGTTTTTCCTTTTTTGGTGGAGGTTCCTCTTTGGCATGAGTTGTTGATTCATGTAGCTTCCCTCTCTTTCTTTGAGTACAATCTACAAGATAATGACCAAAATTGTCACACCTATAACATTAGATGTGTGAAAGATCCTTGTTCTTCTTTGGTTCTTGATCTGAAGCTGGGGCTAGTCTTCCATCTGAGTTTTTCCTCTCAAACTTTCTTCCCTTTACTTTATTAGTAGTAAGGGATTTATTTTCTACACCATATAGTTGCAGAAAATTGTTTGTAGCTACAAGTCTAGACTCTTCCTAAATGCAATATTCCCATAACTGGTCAAACTTGGGAAAATTGGATCGCCCACTAATGCTCTAAATGATGGTTCCTGAGAATGGGGATGACCATTGAGGGCCATCATAACAAGATAGTTGTTTGCAACTATCTCTCCAATGGTGACCAACTAATCCTTTAGTTCAGAAATATTCATGAAGTAAGATGCAATTGAATATGATATAGTCATCTTGACATTTGAGAGTTTTTTTCTTAAGGAAAGTGCTATGTTGACATTACTATTCTAAAAAATATCCTTCAAGGCATAAAACATTCGTTTGGCCATCTTCTTCTGGGAGATTTGAGGTATCAAATGATATTTAACAGAGTCTATCAGAATCATTCTTGATTTAACATCATTCTTCTTCCATGATGACTTCTATGCTTCTGCTTCTGGTTCTAATGCTTCTTCTTCCACAAATTTTAGAAGATCATTCTCTTCTAAGATGATGAGTACTCTAGAATTCCATGAATTGAAGTTGGAAGCCCCATCAAGTTTATCTTCAACTTTGACACTGTTCATCTTGACTGTAGGATGGAATCTGAAACTTGATGCAGAAATCCTAGAAGAAGAGGGACAAAATTTGAAGTTTGGAAATCGCAAAATATGATTCCACAAATTATTGCCTCCTCCTAAGGCGAGTTCCAAAACACTCTTTCCAGATCAAATATGTGGTTGGAAACCTATGAAATTGGAAGCCCTAGTTTCTGATAATGGCTTCTTTCAACCTCACTCTCGTACCATGTTAGATTTTTATAATAGCAATATAATTTCAATTATTTGTAGTAGAAACAAATAAATATCATTGAAATATTAACCATGCATAGAAACAAAGAGACACAAATATTTTATCCTGGGAAAACCTAAACTCAGGAAAAACTCAACCAACCTTTCTTATTTAGAGATTCAAAATACAAGTACATCAAATATAAGAAGAATATAAACCCAAAGATATTAAACCTAGAAAATAGTCTTCTTCTCTTGATGCATCCTTCTCTTCCTCAGCTACACACTTGTCTTGGAAAGCAAAGAAAATGTCTTAATGTATGAATGAGATGGGAACCCTTCTTATTTATACCTTGATTTTCTATTTCCATGCATTTTGAGTCTCTCTAGAACTTTCTGAGGGTTTCCTTCCTAGAAATTTTTGGGTGTTTCCTTTCTAGAACTTTCCGAGGGGGGTTCCTTTCTAGAATTTTCTAGGGGTTTCATTTCTAGAAATTTCCTAAGGAGTTCATGGCTATTTTTTTGTCATGAGGATACCTCACGACACTGTAACTCCAACATGTAGTCATGATGTCATGTGTTGGGAACCCACCTAAAGCATTCTCTGTGAGTTCCTTCCGAAGATACAAATGTTTCCATCCTTGTCAGCTCTAAGAATGGCAATACACTAGAGGGGAAACCCCTCAGTAAAAAAAATGTTGCAAAGTCAAAGCATATTGATGTGTAGTATCATTTCATGAGAGACATGGTGGAGAACCAAAAAGTGTTGTTGGAAAAGGTAGACACTTTAAAGAATATTGCAAACTTGTTGACCAAGTCTGTGAGCAGTGACAAGTTTACTTGGTGCAGGGAATCAATGGGCTTCTTAGACCTACTTAAGTGAACTGAAGTTATGAATATATTGTTAATGCAAAGAAAACAACAAGTGGGAGAACGTTGGGTGTGTTATATTCTTTGCATGGAAATCAACGGTCGAAGTCAATAGTTGATTGGTTAACAAGTTGACTAGAATTGTATAAGTCAACAAATGGTGGAAGTCTGGTTGACTGGTTGAATAGTATGATCGACTCAGAAACGATCATGACTAGTTTACGAGAAGTCGATGAGCATAAAGCGAGCATGGATTCGAAGAACGCTTGGATAACAAGAAGCTCAATGGGTGGTCGACTATGGTTGGTCAATCAAGTTGATTGTAAAAAAAATAATTGTATTCAATTAGGAAGTTATGGATTGGCATTAATCAACAGTTAATTGTAGCTAACTTAGGTATCATGAGTTAGTTATGTGTTGCATCTGTAAACATGATGTAAAGTAAAAAGGAAATGTATTGCACTATGAAGTACTGCGAAGTACTAGTACAAGAGTATTGAATTCATGCTTGAGCTATAACAATCTAGTAAATCATTGTTGTAAACATTGGTTAAGAGTGTTGTTAATATATGAGCAGTAAAGCTCAATGGTTTGTTGGTTTTTCCTGGTAGAGGGTTTTCCAAGGTAATTTTTGTGTACTATGTGAATGTGTTGTGTGTCAGTGTTTAATTTTGTTTAACTATAAGAATAATTATGCATACTTATTGTAATAGGTATTAGAACCCAATTGAATTGGGATTCATTTAATATATGTATGGTACAAATGCTTATTGATTTTGGAACATGAGATTGGGTCTTCTTCACAAGGAACGTATACTAAACAACTGGTAAATAATAGAGTTCATTATTTTGTACCATGCATGCTAATATATTTTGAATAATTAGTAGATTTATCATCCATGCAACAATCTACAAGTACTTCAATGGATGCATTTAACCCACAATAATTCCATGGATTTATACAATGCATAAATATGATATTTATATCACTCAATGAATGCATATGAACAATCTATAGATATACCAATGAATGCATATGTACATTCTACAATCAATTCCATGGACATGCATATAACCAACCTGTAATAACTCAATGAAATTATTCAATGCATGTAGCAATTATGTAAATTACTCAATGGATGCATATACGCATTCTATATATAGACCAATGAATGCATATGTGCAATTTGCAAACAACTCCATGGATGTATATAACCAATATGTAATAACTGAATGAAACTATTGAACACATGTATAATTTTTCTAAGTCACTCAATGGGATCATATAAACAATCCTATAAACGGTTTAATGAATGGAATATGATCAATATGCAAACAAACCCAATGGATGAATGTAGAATCTAGTTATGCATACACATACATTATTCAGTTACTCTGCACATAATGATAAGTTGTTCCATAACCCTATGCATTTATATATTTATCTGCTTGTTGACAATTTCTTCTAGTGTTTGTTATTAATCACTAGTTCTGTACACAATACAACTTAGTCTTTACAAAAAAAATCTAATATTTCTGAACAAATCTTCTACAAATAAATGCTAACTCTGAAATTTAATGGAATTCCCACTACATGCAAAATATCAAAGAATTAGTTGTAATAAACATGCATATACTTATATGTTCCCACTTGTTATCCTCACTGCAATAGCTACTGGGTAAATCTTGATCCACCCAACCATAGATTGTTGAGAGCACATCACTTTTTGTTCTTACATAGTCACTCTTGAGCCGGGTCATGGTCTCTATAGGGCTAGGGCTCAAGTTTTCTTTTTAGTCACAAGTCTCTAGGATAGAATCCATCCTTGATTAATACAGCAAACACACCCATCCAAACCTCTACTTTGCACCTTTTAAGTAATGACAATTGGGATGGGTTAGGGAATCTATGCCTCTGATATTGATCTATCCAAGAAGTTTATTTTACCATTCATTTTTTTTGTTTAGTTAATAAAGTCAGTCCTCCTGCCTCTTACAACATATTTCCATTCCTCCTACCTCAACACTTAAATTTAAATTAGTGCTTATTCTCTATGGCCATAGAAAAATCTTATGAACCATACTGAATTTGGACTTTCATCTCTGTATATATATAAATCAGTTACCATACTCCTCTTTGGTTTCCTCTCTCTCTCTCATGGGATGCTGACACCCATCATGCCAATTGCAATTTTCTTTGAAAGTGGTTTCCTAAGGTTAAGTTTACTAAGTTATAAATGAGGCATCTAATCCTATAGACTTACCATTACGCCCTCTTTCTTTATGTTAATACCCAATAGATTAAGCATAGATAAAATCTTTAACATAGCATAACATGTGTTCAAATACATAATAAACCATTATGCATAATGGTTATTTATCCAATAGTTAAAACAAACTAAAAAGACTTAGCCATTTTTAGGAGCTCAACGTTTGGGGGTATTACAAGTTTGTTGTCTAAGGCATATACTAAAATTTTAAAAAAAAATTGAACTCACGTATTTATTACAACTTTATAATTGGAATTAATGATGATGATCACGAATTTATATTCACTTGATATATATAGTTGATATTGATGATGGTGATATCATCAATGAAACTATGATATTTAAAAAAAAATATTGACCAATTAAGTTGATTTATTATTTTGTTACATGATTAATTGATTAATATTAAAAATATTGTAAATTTCATTTCATGGATTATAGGGAAATACTTAAATTATTATTATTATTATGGGGTAGTATTCAATAATGTTTTTAGAATTTATTCTTTTAAATAAACATAATTCTAAATTCTAATAGAAAATCCATCTTTTATTTTTTAATGACATAAAAATTACAAAATATTGTTTCTTGTACATTCTTTCTATATAAATAATATTAAAAACAAGTATTTTAATAATTTTTTTGTTAAATTTATTTTTTTATTTTTTTCATCCTTTTAATGATGACGATGATGATGATTAACGTCCGTCGAAACCAACTTTGGTCTATCGGACCTTAAGAAGGTTATTACTTGGTTTGCTTTACACTTTTGTTCCTATGCTCAAAAAGATTAGAAAGAATCTTTCCAAGATCACTATAGTTTTAGCAAGTCAAGAGGTTAGAAAGGTTTGTATTGTATTAAATACTATGAAACTCATATCTAATGTGAGTGTAAGCAGGACACTCTAAGAGCAAGTGATTTTCATCATCAACGCTCATACACTCACAAAGATGGAAAACCCTTTCCACCCACGGAGTTTTGGGAATAGACCAACGCCCTATTTCGCTATGGAGCTCATGAGAGTTCATTATAAGCTTGGCTATATTCGTTTTCTTCTTTGAACTAGTTACTATCAAGAGATAATTTTGATCTTCCAAATTATGGTTGATGACCTCCTTATAGTATTTTAGTTTTCTCTTAATCGCTAATTTTTTCTCGCACCCTAATTTCTCTTCAAACTTAGAAGAAATAAGATTTTTGACATTATCGATATTCTGCAAAATGTTATTTTCATCAATGCCCCAATGGTCTAACCAAGCCATCGTATCTTTACACCAACTCCGCTTGAGGCGTAATTGGTTTTGACTTGAATTTAAAGCAATTTTTGGAACTCTCTCGTTTTCCATGTTATTTATCTTGTGCGTGTACATCAGGTACCTAGTCATATCCATGCTCTCGATGGGGGAAAGACCCACTTCTAAGAGGAGAATAGGACAAGGTGTGTTGCTTTTAAATTTGAGGTTATAAGTTATAAACCGCTTCTGGATTTGCTCAATATTTCTCCAAGATTCTCTGGAAATGTTGCACCCCCATACTTCACAACCGTATAATATAACGAGGATGACAAGAGTTTCAAAGAGGAACTTCTTTTTATCACACGTGACCAGGTTGGTTGATTTAAAATTATTTTCAAGACCAAAATAAGCTTTCCATCCTCCATTAATTCTTTTCTCGATGTTGTGGTTCCACTTGAGGTTCTGATGAATATCAATTCCAAGATACTTCTAAGAAGTTACTTCCTCCAATTTACTGTTATCATAAATAAAATTACGTAGGTGTTTTTCTTAGATTTTATAATCATAACTTTTGTCTTTTCAGTGTTAACAGTCATACCCGTGTTAGAGCAGAAATATTTGAGAATTCTTAATTTTTTATTGAGATCAAATAGGAACCTTTCCATAAGAACAATATCATCAGCATAAAGCAAGAGGATGATAATTATCCCAGCTAAGATTGTGCCGGAACAACCTGCTTCTTCTAAACACTTTTCTAGTTTATCGATGTAAATGCCAAAAAGGATAGGGGAGAGGGGTCAACCTTTCTTAAGTCCAATATTACAGTTTATATCCACTGACCATCCCTCATTATTCTTAAACTTGGAAATGACCTTTTTCGTATAACCTTATCGACAGCTCTCAATTCAAAAGGAACATTAAGCTCCTCTATCATATTCCACAGGTTATTTCTAGGAACTGTATCAAAATCTTTGCTAAAGTCCACAAAAAAGCAAACAATATCTAACTTATTATTATGGCATTCCTCTACAATGATCCTAAGCGTAACGAGGTGGTCCTTCGTTGAATGATTCCTTCTAAAACCTGCTTGGCCTTTAGCTCTCTTACCTTCCATCTCTAGCCATTCATTGATCTTATTTTCTAAGATAATACCATATAACTTGGCTAGGAGAGGGCTAATCATAATGATTTGATAATTAGAGGGGTTATTTTTATCACCACTTTTGAAAATAGGAATAATGAGGCTTCGAGTCCAAGGTGTAGGGAACCCTTGCTTGACTGCTAAATTAAAGAGTTTGTGGATGTGCGGGATGAGGATATGCCCCCCAATTATTAAGATATCTTCTTGGTAGCCTTCAATGTATTTAGCTTTTCCATTTTCTAAGTTCTTAATCCCGAAATCTATGTCTTCTAAAGAGAAAACTTCTTTTGTTGTAAGGAGGTTTTGAATGTTATCTCTGATATCCGAGGATTCGTAAAGCTTTTTAAGATAGGAATTCCAATCTTTTAAAGAAATCTTATTATCTTCTTTTGTTTTGTGAGTTAGAATTTGCCTCCAGAATTTCTTAGGAGCCACCTTGGAGAGGTGTAAGAGATTTTCCTGTCATTTACTAAGATAGCACATTTTTTTCTTTTAATTAGGGTTTTGTAGTGATTTATCTTGTCCATTTTTATTGATTTTGCAGTAGCTTGCTTAATTTCTTTTCTTGCATTTTTACGCTCTTTATCATACCAAGGGTTGGTTATATTATCTCTCTGTTGATGCCTTGGTTGTGCAGGTACTGGAATGGTGTCCAAGGAAAACAACAGGGGATGAAAACCCATCCAAAGGCTTCAGATAATCCTACGCAAGTATTACCCTATCCTTGAGCTGTTTGGTGTGGTTAACACCCATAGATATTCGGCCTCCGTTGGCACTCTTTGAGTCGGTGAGTTTGCTCCTCAAAGGGGAGACTTTGAATCATTAATGGAACTAAATCCTAAATGCAAACCTAACTTAATGTGTAATTTATTAAATGTGATTGTGATAATCAGTTCATGTCATTCTGTTAATCTATGATAAATGATTAAAAATAATCATCTAAAAGAACTAACAAAATGAAAACAAAAATGCATTTTCCATAAACTGATCAAAAGGAAAAAAATTAGTTTTAATTAGTATTCAATTGATTATCAAGCTAACCAATCAAATTCATATCAATTGGTGTGTCATAAAAAAAAAGGTTATGCAATGATCAAAACTCATGACAAATCGAGAATTCTACTCATCACAGATTGAACATGATTTGTGCTGCAATTGAAAATAACTTTCGAGGACTAAACATAGGCAACAAAATGTGAATATCAGTATATTCTGAAAATAAATTGCAAAAAACAAAACAAATTCAATATATTAAATAAGTTGATGAAAACCTTACAGAAGATCTCTAGATCCAATGAATATTCATAAAAATGCATAACGATTCTATATTACAGAGAAAGAAAGAAATTTGTTTCTCTTGAGATCCTCCTCTCTCTTCAGATCATAAAAGATAGGTATTTATACAGAGAAAATTACAAGAAAAGATAAGATCAATTTCCCTAATTGCTGAACTAACTAGCTGAGTTGTTTCACTTGCCAGATCCATCCATGAGAAAAATATGGAAAAATCCGTTTTGAAAAATCAGTCGGATCTCCCAAATGAAGAAATTTCTGAGGATTCTGCGCATGGCCAAACTAATTGGGCTTATTCTGCACAAAATCCATGTCTCGGATTTTCAAGATTCGTCTTCATCACTCCAGAAATTGCGTCCAAAGATCCTTGCTTTCCACTTGGCATGTTTTTTATCACTCCAAACTTAGGATGCCAATTCTTCAATTTGATTCCTCCAAATCCAAATCCACACCTGTACAATTCAAATAGAAATTAAAATATCATTCCAAATCTAATATAAGAAACCTAAAACAAATAACAAATCATTTGCAAATAAAAAATAATGAAAATAAACAAATCTAATGCAAATCCGAAATTGACTGTTCAAGCATATTTTCGGGGTGTTTAAGCTATTCAATTGAAAAAACTAATCTTCCCAAATCATTCATCATCCTTCCAGCTTTCCAATGAGCTATCTTGGGCTTGATTTGGACTCATAAATCTAAAGATGTTGCTCCCGAAAGTTAAGGCTCAGCAGCGGTTGATTTTATTGTTGGGTAAATCATGGCCATTGATTTAACAACTAAAATCCATTATTCATATTAATTATTCTTCCAAATGAATATAATCAAAACAAAAATCCAAAAAACAATATTCCCAACAAAATCGGAAATCAAATGCACAATAGAAATTTTGAATTTGAAAAAAAATTCATGTAAACAAATCAAAATCGGCAAAAACCAAAAATTAAGACCAAATTAAAACCCTAAGTAAAAAAATGAAATTACCAAAAATTGACCCGAAATTAAATTAAAATATAATCCAAGATAAACTTAGGGTCCAGAAAAATGCGGGAAGGAAATCTGAAAAAGTGATTTCCGCAAATGCATTTAGCATTGCGGATTGCGGATTGCGGGAATGTCAAAATCAAAAAATTAAAACCAAAGTTTCTACATCCTGCAATTCCACAATTGCGAGTTGGGGGTTGCAGGAATATAAAATTTTAACAACCAAAAACAATCTTTTCGCAATCCGTAATTCGGGTTGTGGAACCATTAAAATTTATAAATCAAAATCAAAGGTTCTGCATTACGAAAAGGTTGAAATTTTAATAAAAATACAATTTTTGCAATTTGGAATAAAAATGCATAAAAATGATGGAAAGCTTGGAAAAATTGCAAAAATCTAGAAATTATTTACGAAGAAAATCGAATATTTGAAAACCCTAAACCTAGAAGTAAAAATCAAAACCATTCACAAGTTCTTAAGAAAATAAATGTTGGAAACAAGTTACGTATATAGGAAAATAATCACTCATGTAATATAGGAGAGTTAATGAATTCCATAAATAAGTTTTTAACATAATCATTTTCCAAGAGTAGAAAATCAAGAAAAGAATAATAGCATTTCCTTTTACACAATAAAAAATGAAAATCCTTTCAAATTACAAAATGGAAAAATTGAAGTTATATTTTCAAATTATCCATGATCAAACTAATTTCACATTAGTGAATATTGAACTTTAATATCACTAATTTCTAAATAATCATAAAAAAAGAGACTCATGAAAATTAGAGAAATTAGAGCTCATATAAACTAAAACACATGTGTTCTTTTAATTTTCATAACATCAAATTGTGTATAAATTTAACATATATGGATTTAATGAAATACACAAATTAAGTTAATGAAAGTCAAAGCATGACCATGAATATTTAAAATATTTCAAACAAGCTTAATTTAAACATAAAAAATGTTAAACTAATATAAGCAAACAAACCCAAAGAATAAGATTATTTACAATATTTACATTATGACTCTAGGTATGCAAATGTGAAAATAAAACCCCATCAAGGTCAAATTAATACAATATCTAAAATCATAAGAGAAGAAACCATAAGATCAATCAAAAACCCAAAACGAAGCTAATAACCAGCCATCATCTCGAATAATTGCAGTGAAGGCCAAATCTAGGTGGAGAATGTGAAAGACAACATGGTAAGTTAACCACTGAGATTATGGAACCAACTCAAATGGGTCAAGCTAGAAATCAATAAGAATGGAAACGGTCCAAATAATTATTCAAATCACGTAGTGTAATCTCATCCATAGGATCATGACAAATCAACGGTCAAGATTAAACATGCAGAAGCAGTGTTGCTGAAGTTTTACTCTTGCAAATATGTACATTTATCCCGCAATCCGTAGTTCGCAATTGCGGGTTGCGGGATCGCAACTCTAAACATTATCAAACAAGAAGTTCCCGCAATCCACAATCCGCAAATGCGGATTATGGGATCGCAAGATGCAAAACTAATTTAAAAGGTGTTCCCGCAATCCGCATTTCACATTGCGGGTTGCGGGTGCAAACAACCGTGATTATTAGACAAACAATTCCGCACCTGCAATCCGCATTGCGGGTTGTGGGTTGCAGAAGGGAAAAGTTTCAAACTCAAAAACAAGCTCTTGCAATCCGCATTGCAGGTTGCGGGAAAGACATAATTTTGGGAAAATAAGTTCTTCCCACAACTCACAAAAAATATACAAAAGCATAAATTTTCAAAAGGAAAATTACTAACTGAATCAAATCATGACAAGGACATCAAACCATGGAAAGTAGGATGAAAAACCCCAAAATGACTAAGGAATTTAATCATTACCTTTACATATAAAAAAAATTGGGGGCTCTCATGTTTTCATTAAAACATGGGATATGTTGTGCCTACAACATTCTCTTTTTAACCGAGACTTCAATAGAGAACTTGCTAATGGACGACGAGAAGGATATGGTAAAATTATGGTATAGATTTTATATATTCTCCATATGAGATAAAAATTATTGAGATCATTGAGGTCTGAATCATAAAAGTAAAATCTTGTATTGTAGAAGGAGTTATCATTGAGGAACATGTAATTGTATTGGTTAGAGATGTTTAGCGAAATAGAGTAGATAGGTGTAATGGAAAGGTGTGGAAAGTGTAAAGTGTTAAATGTTAAATTGTGTGTTTTTTAAGAACAAAATATAAATGTATAAATGTCTTAGTTATATTGTAATGTATTTATTACTTATATAGGAATGTATCTGTGTTTTAAATGATAAGTAATATAAAATTTTAAATCCTTAAGTATTTAGATTTTAATAATTTAAATATAGATATTGATTATATGATATTTGTATAAATAAATATTTATGAATTAATTATATAAAGAAATATATAAGGAATAAATAATTATATTTATTTATTTATAATATATTTAAAAAATATATAAACATATTAATTTTAATTTTAATATTATAATTTTTTTAATATATTTAAATAATATAATTTTAAATTATAATTTAAAAATAATATAATCTTAAATTACATTTGCATGGCTAAAATAATTAAAAATAATAATAGTATAACCTTTAATTACAATCACATGGCCACAAAAAAAAAATTAGAAACATTAAAGATTAATTAACTTTTTCTAGGAATCAACATTCTATAATAATTCTTAGTAAATTTTTATGTTGAATAATAATTTTCTTTATATTATTAATTCAATTGAACTTAAATCCCTCTCAACTCCCAAAATACTTAATATTATAACATTATAATAAATAAAATTAAAGTAAATCATTTCTAATCCATCTTATTCAATTAATTAATAGATTATTCAAGTAATTAATTAATGCTTAACTTAAAAACAAAATGAATAATGTTTGGGGTTTTTGAGTTTTTAAGGACGTTGAATCCATTTATAAATTCAAAATCATAATTTAAATTGCACTATTAAAATGAAAATAGTCTAGTTCCAACTAAAAACTTGTCTCAAAATCGAAATGGTCACAAGTTTAGACTTCTTCACTAATTAATATTAAAATACAAATACTAAAATAAATCTATTTCAAAAACATAAACTAGATATCCACATAACATCAAACATGTTTTTTTTTTTTAATGTGAATGTATTAGTTTATTTCCCATACAAATTAAAATAAAGATAAAAACATGTTTTTTTTATATTTAAAATGAATATGATTTTTATTTTTTTCAAATAAAAAATAAAATAATATTATAATAAATATAGTAGTCATTGTTTCTTTACACATAAAGGAAGTTATAGTTTTTGATAAAAAAGAAGAAAATATGTTATTAATTTATACAATAAAAACCGAGCTCATTAAGCATGTTTATCTACTTATTGTGACATAGGTTCATTTTGTGTAATGTATTCTTTTTATTTAGGTTATGAATTTTGATCGCATAATTTGATATAGCTTTGTAAATCTTCTATGGTTCATTGCTATTTTGATTTTTATGTATTTTCTTTGTTCTTCACATTTAAAACCGTAAAGAACTTAAACAATTGAAAATCCATACATTGTGAACGGAAAAAAAAATGTGATTGGTTTTAAAGTTTGTGAATGTGGATTTTTATTGATGGTTGCATGTTACCATTGTCTCCAATCTCCATGATTATAACCATTTTTTTTTATTATTATTCAAATTAGTTTAATATTTATGAATATATAGTATTTATTAAATGATTATAATTAAATGAATAAATTCATCTTATTATTTCTACATTTAATATTAAATGGATAAATTCTTCTTATTATTTTTTTATTTTGAAGTTGCAACATTTTTTTGTTACTATAAATATAATCAATTAAATTCAATATTTTGTTTTCTTCAAAAATGGACTAGACATGGTGAGAACTAGATCTATTAGTTCTTTATTTGAGTATGTCAGAGAGAAGGCTATTCTCATACTATGTTTGCTTGTCAAGTCAGTGGATGAGGAAGGTATGATTTATGTCTTTATTTTAATTACGGGAATCGGCAACTGGAGACTGGGATGGTACTCGTGTGACATGGGATCTAGGGATCACTCTGATACCAAATGTAGGTACCCCCGTTTCCAGGGCCCTCCCAAAAGATTATCAAAATAATTTCTAACATAATATAAAATAGTTTCAATCTTACCAATGATAGAAAACTCAAAATTAACTCAAAATTTTAAAAAAAATACAAATGAAATAAGAAAACCTGTCAATCGTAGGTCGATTTTGTTGTCGAAGGAGGAGTCGTTGTCGTTTCCTGATTCAGTTTACCCTTTTGTCGTCCACGTCTTCCATTGGATCCCATGGGTAAAAGCTCGTTAACCATAGGAGAAGCAATCGTTAACTTTGTCACCCAACCGTAGGCTTATGCAATCAGTTGCATAGCCACCCCTGAGCCTCGGGGTCGTAGAGGATACACACTTGCAAAGGTTCAAAAATGATCTCCCCCTCACCAGAATCTTTATCCAAACTCGCCATAGAAAGCACAATTAGAAAATCATAGCCATTACGACATTCATCCAACAATAGGGTCCCTTTTCCCTTCTTCTCATCTTTCTTAAATAGGAAATTTTCCTGTGACACATGTCTCTTCATGCAAAAATACTCTTTTATGTCATATTATTTAATGCAAATATTCACCCACCCATGTGTCACTCTCTCATGAGAGTGCACATAATTCCCTCAATTTACTCTTAGATGTCCCTTGATACTATGATTCCAATCCCTATTTTAGTGGGTGCATGTGGAGTTGACTAGTTAATGACTCCTAGTCTATCTTTTGCTCCATATATAATTATTCCCAATTTATTTAATTATAGATAATCATTTCATACACAGACAATCTAATGCAATTCTATATGCCAAATACATAACTACAAATAATCCTTTCATGCACAAATAATTTAATGCAATTCTATATGCCAAATACGTAACTACAAATAGTCTTTTCATGCACAAATAATTTAATGCAATTCTATATGCCAAATACATGGGTGTTCATTTATCATTTTTCTTTATTCATCTAGGTACCACATCATTGGGTCCTTCTGACTTTCTTTCCTTAATTGTCTAGGTACCACATCGTCGGGTCCTTCTGACTTTCTTTCCTTAATTGTCTAGTTACCACATCGTCGGGTCCTTCTGACAATACTTTCTCATTTTATTGTTGTGTTGGGATTCCATGTAGTGATTTATGAATCGATACCTTAAATCATGTGGCTACACTCTATGTGAGACTAATGGCATTGAGGAGTAATTTCGTTCTTATTGCTCACCCCTCAACCTCGTACGTTACCAATCTGTTATGGTCTCCCCCATACTACTTCACACTTCCCCAAGTAAAGCTTAAAGGGATTTCTAAACTCATGCGTGGATGCTATCAGGGGTCAAAACCATTGTTGTACTCCTGTGTCTACTTTTCCTGTCCTCTACGACCCCTTTCTTGTTCTATCATGAGTTAGTCGGTAAACTTCCTTACCTGTTACTGTACACATACTCAGAGCACACACATCAGTAGTACTGCTAAAAATCATCATATCATAATTCATTTTATTCATTCGCTAATCGTTAAGCAAACATTGTCCATTGGGTTCACATCATAATCATCCACATAATTCCATTTCCATATTTCAGCATAAATATGCCATTCATAATAAGGGTTCACATGTGCTTTAATCAATCAACAATCTTTCATATCACAAGTATCCATAATCGTCATTTAAACCACATATTCGTTTATTGCATACATCGCTAATCAGTCAACATTTTTATTCTAAATCAACATATATGCAGTCATTTACCTTGGTTTCTTTAGTTGGGTCACTTACCAATAAGTGTTGTCAATATCAATAGTCATAGTGAGTTTGAGGGGAATTACATACACCCCTCTTATTAAAACTTCATCCCGAAGTTAATTTTTATTGTACATCCAAAGTGAGTTTCACTTTCTTTTCACATCCATGTCCTTTTTTTTGTACTGTACTCTAGTAATATTTTTCCCAATAATTGTTGTCTTTGAATTAGGTTTCTCACGTCTCTTTAATTATCCATAGGGGTCCATGATATCCAATTAAACTATAATATCAATGCATCAATAGCCACACAATAGGTACCCAATCAATTTCTAATTAAGAATTCCAATCTATTTGGCTATCTTCTTCCATGAGGTGAAAAGATAAACATCAAACATCCTTAAGTAATATACCGATTAGCAGTTATAGTTACGAATTATTGGTTCAAGGGAGACTATCCATTCTTACAAATCAATGTATAAATCATTCAATATCCTCATGAGACTTCTTCCAATTTCATGTTTTTAATAAAATTGATTATCAACTCGATACAAAAATGTCGTAACTTAGCGGCTTAATCGAACATATTAAACTTAACTACCTAGTGATTTTGTTAGCGCCATAATGTCTAGGTCAAGGTGATCATCTTTTCGTTACCTCATTTCATTATTTCCATGATCATATGACCCTTTTGGTAGACTTTCCAAGTCACATCCTATATATCTATATAGTCTCATCATGTCTAGGGATCCAATCCCGCTACCACTATAACGCTAGTTGCCCCGCCCACAAGCATTCTATTTACAACATGTGACTTCATATCAAGCGAATTGCCAATGAGCCACACCCGTGTCGGCTATGGTTTTTTGTTATTTTTACGAGGCTTCAAAAAATGATATTTGTAGAGCTAGAATGGTCTTGGGGATTAAGAATGATCATTGTTTACATCTTTGGATGGGAGTTGGACATGGAACAAATACCAGAGTTGAACTTATTGTTCTTTGGGGACTTTTATGGGTCTCTCGCAGAAAAGGTTTATATAATATCAATATCTGGGTGACTCTCATATTGTGATAGACTAGGCGACTGGTTCTTCTTCTTTGTAGGTCATCAATTTAGATAATTGGATGAAGAAAATTGAGGGACTGGAAGAGTACTTTTCACATATCTCTTTCAATCATATTTACAGGGAATTAAATGGATTGCTAGATTCATTATTAAAGAAAGCTATTGGGGAAATGTATGGTTCCCTATTTTTTGAGGAGTTTGTTGAGGATCAGCTCGTGGATTCTGGGAATTATAGAACTATATTTTAGTTTATGTTGTACTTTAGTTAGTTTTTAGTTCTTCTATCTATCTTTGAAAGTGAGGAGATCTTGTTGGATTTTGGTCCTTAGGGGTTTTTAAGTGGTTGAAAAGTCTATGAAGGAATTTTATTTTGTGAAGATATTTCGACTGATTGAAGGTGATTAGATATATGTTGTTTGTGAGGTCATAGTAGATCTTTGGCAAGATGGTGTGAACAGATCATGTCATAACTTTGATTCTACCTTTTCAATATCAAGTTACTAGTTTTTTAGTATGAAAACAAAATTCAATATTTTTTTTATTACAATCATTTAAAACTATTATATACCTACGTATTCAAATTTTGGGAAAAAAACATGTATTAAAATATTTTACAATTTATAAATGAATGATAATGATAAGAGCCACCACCTCTTGCAATAAGAAGGAAGTTAACAAAAGAACAACATTATAAAGGCTTTCAATAAATCTTGAAAAGTAAATAAGGTTTAATTATTTACATTTGACATAGTTTAAATTGACCTTCATTAAATAATGAATCATCAAATAAAAATGAAGAATTAATTCCATTGAGAATGGCCTTTTTAATATATTAGCCAAGTCGAGATCAAAAAAACTAAACACATACCATCTTTATTTAAATTAGCAACATAATTCAAATTTAGGGCAAGTCGAGTTGGCCATGAGATGAGCTACCAATTCTAGTAAACAATATCGAATATTCATACTTGGGTTCATATACCCAAAGTTGACTATTTATATAACTCTGTGCAAGGACCTATAGTAAGTAAAAAAATGGGGCAGGACATATCTTATTGGAACACAGCTTCTGATCTTGGATTGGCGGGGAGATGGGAAGTGGAATGGAATGAATATGTGAAGAACCTGAACAGCGCAGGCATCCGCTTATCAAAGGAAAATAATGTCTTAGTTTGGGAAAAAAATCCAATAAATGGGCAGGTTGCAGCTAGGACCGCTTATGAAGCTATTGTGGAACAACATATTGTTGATCAGAGAAAGTGGTGGCATTTGATTATGTGGAAATGGAAGATGCCCCTCAAAATAAAATGTTTTTTATGGATTTTTTTCAATAATAAAATCCTCACATGGGAAAACTTATGCAAACGAGGGAAATCTGGTCCCAGCTTTTGTATCCTTTGCAGAAATGGACATGATTCCTGTGAACACATGTTCTTTCACTGTACTTTCTCTCGGCTTGCTTGGAAAATTATATGCAATGATTTAAATGTTGGGGAATATTGGATTGGTATTGATTTTGTAGCTGCTTATGAACAGTGGAAACTTAAAAACTTTCAATGTATCACTTTGTCGGGGTTCCTCGCTTGGCTCATTTGGAACACTCAAAAAAGAGCCATTTTCCAGGATATCAGGCCCACTATTCCTCAAACTTTATCTCACTTTTGGAAACTTTTTCAGTTATATGCAAGAGATCCTGTCTACATTCAGAAGAACATGAGATCTCGTCCGATCTCGGGATTGGATAGAGATGTTTTACATGGTTTCTTTGATGGAGCAACGACAAAAGATAAACGTGGAGCAAGTTTCTTCATTAGCTGTGGTACATCTCTTTTACTCAAATTTCGACTAGCAGGTGGTATGGGGACAAATACAAAATCTGAATTATTGGGCCTATGGGGTATTCTCAAAGTTGCCCATCTGTGCGGTTTGGATTCTTTACAGATTTATGGAGACTCCATGGCAGTTATCAAATGGGCAAACAATCAAGCAAATCTTAAGAATATCTCTTTACATTATTGGTGTTCCAGAATTTCTGAATTTTTGGTGAAGTCTCAGAATATCTCTATTAGTCACACCTATAGGGAGAACAATGCTGAAGCGCATGCTCTCTTAAGGCTGGTTGTTGATGGAGATCCTGGCACTCTTTATTGGGAAGAGTGGGTAGAAAATCAACTTGTCTCTGTGGCCAGATACTCATCCTTTTTTGTTGAGATCTAAAATCTGGTGTTACCAGTATATGTTATGATTTAGATCTTATTGTTAGGGACTGTCATGTTGTAAGTCACTATATTTTTGGTTTAAGTTATGATCGTTCATGTTTTTGAACTCGATCTTGCCATCGGTATGATGGAAGACATTTTGCTATGTACTTTTTGATTTCGATGAAATAACAAGAGTACATTTTTTTCCTTTGAAAAAGAAAGTAAAAAAATGGAGCGATAGTGAATAAAAAAATGAAAATTCTTTTTATCAATTCAAGGGTTATCATCAATAATAACTGAATATGATTAATTCTATTTATATAACTATGTGCAAGGGCCCATAGTAAGTAAAAAAATGGACTGTTAGTAAGTAAAAAATGAAAATTCTTTGTATCAATTCAAAGACCATCCTTAATAATAACTGAATATGATTAATTCTTTGGTTAAGGTTTAAACCTTACCTCTTTAATAAAAATATATTTAAGAATTATTGCAAAGAATTGAAATAAATAAAGATTAATTGTAAATTACATTACCCAAAACTAAAAGAAGGGGCATTTTCATCTTAATTAAATTATGGTTAAGAGCAACATTGAAACATTCAAAGCTATCTCATTCAACCCTATTAAAAATAAAGTGGACTAAACATTAATATTTTTGTAACATTGAAACATTCAAAGCTATCTCATTCAACCCTATTAAAAATAAAGTGGACTAAACATTAATATTTTTGTATTGTTAATCATAAAAGAAAGGAAATTAAACACTAGGTTTTATTTTTGTATTGTTAATCATAAAAGCAAGGAAATTCAACACCAGGGTTTGACTATCACTCAAGTACTATATATGTATAAAAATTGAATCTTGGTCAAACATGCCGAGCTATTTAACGGTTTACTATAGGAGAAATGTATAGCAATCCGTTTGACTTATAGATAAAAGTAATGAATCTTATACATTTTTTTTCAGCGAAATCAATCTTATACATTTTGCAAAGCCTCAATACGCTTTCATCCATCTAAATATTAAAGTCTGAACCCCTTAACAATTGAACATATTATTATATGTTTATACAACAAAGCATAAACAATACTTAATATTATAGGAAATTGGAATGACCACAATTCCTATGAAGAGAAGAGCCGAGATAACCAGTGATCGAGCCACACGGTCGTGTTTCCAAGCTACAGGGTTAAATGACACGTGAACATACATGTAGGATAAAATGCAACCTAAGAAGGTTGAAGGATATTCCCAAAGCTAGTGAGCAATTTCATATGCAATCACGGAGATGAAAGGAGTTAAATGTATGCTCAACGTCCTCGGAACATGCCCTCAGAATATCCAATATCTATAAAAAATATGTAGAGGCATAGGCAACAGAAAAATCTTGTGCAGGGCTATTTTTCCAAAATTTTAAAAGTCAATTTTATATTTTTTTAAATTACCGAAGTCAGTGAAGCCCTAAAACGACATTGTCAATTGTCGAGCCACCATATCATGGTCTAAAAATAATCAAGATGCATTTTTTTTTTTAGGTTGTAGGTATTTCCGTGCTCTTATGTGGGTTCTTTTCCGTTTTTGAAATAGGTAAGCCAATCAAAAGTTATAGGCCAAATAAACGACCTATGTTTTTTACGAATTTGACATGAGTGCAGTTTAAAATGAATTAAAAATAGAGAACAACAACAGATCTATTAAAAAATTATATATTTGGAATCTGCACACAGAGCTTGACAAGTGTGTGCAATTTCATCTGTAGTACACTCATGGAGCTTATGCAGAACTAGCTATGAAAAACAGGAAGTTGCAGCGTTTGATGTGTTCTGCCATAAATCATAGATAAATCAGACCGAGCCTAAAGGTGCAGTCCGAAGCTAAAGGTGCAGTCCGAAGTTAATTCTAAGCCTGCAAGGGCACCAAAAACAATTTGAATTCATACACGTGTGCACGCAAAGAGGCGCGCCCACGTCCATGGAAGCGCGCACACGTGGTTAACAGCACGCATGCGTAGGTGCGCGTACGTGTTCATGTAATTTCCTTTGTCACTAGGATACATAAAGTTGATGAAGATGTGATGATGAAGAAGATGACAATGATGGAGATGTTGATGAGGAAGGGGGAGATGACAATGATGATTAAGATGTTGATGAGGAAGGGGGAGATGACAATGATGATGAAGATGTTGATGATGATGATGATGATGATGATGATGAGATGATGGTGACAATGGTGATGAAGATGATGATGATGATGATGATGATGAAGATGATGAAGATGATGGTGGTGATGATTGTTAACACCCAAAAAGTGCTCACTACCTCATCTACCCCATTACATGACTCATTTGTCCATATTTCCTACCATATTTGCCTCCAAAACCTTAAAATCCCACTAAAAAGCCTCCAAAAGGCCAAAAAACCCCTTTTTCCTCCAAAATAATCCAAAATTCCTCCAAAATAGCAAAAACCCTCTAAAAAGGGAATAAAAAAAATATAAAAAAGAGGAAAAAGAGGGGAAAATGAGGCAAAAACCCTATACAGCTGACCTAAACCATATGTTTCCCAAAACTATGGGCCAGCACTCCACCACTAAAAACCTATAAATAGGTGATGGAGGCCCCTCATTTCATATCCACAGTCAAATACACCCTTACTCTGCCAAAATCACTCTTGAAACCCTAGCTCACCCTTGAGCTACTTTCACACTTGAGTGCCCCTTTGGCCCATTTCCAACCCTTTGGAGAAAGAGAAAGGAGCAAAGCTGGAAGCTTGGAAGCAACCCTCCTGAACTGCTGCAAGAGCTTCACCAACCTTCACATTGGAGGTATAATCTTTAATACAAAAAGAGAAATCTTTTGCCATATCTTTCTGTTTCATTATTTATGTTAATGCTCATGCTAGGTTAAATTTCATATTGTTTTACTGTTTTCATTTACTATTTATTGAACTGCTATTAAGGAGTCCCTTCTCCTTAGTAGGTTCTCATTTGCACAAGCTAGGGTGAAAACCCTAGCTACAATGATGGTGATGATGATGGTGATGAGGATGATGATCATGATGGTGATGAAGATGATGATGATGAGATGAGGGTGATGATCATGATGGTGATGAAGATGATGATGATCATCATCATCTTCATCACCATCATCATCGACATCTTCATCATCATTGTCATCTCCCCCTTCCTCATCAACATCTCCATCATCGTCATCTTCTTCATCATCACCATCTTCTTCATCAACATCATCATCATCTTCATCACCATCGTCATCATCATCAACATCTTCATCTCCACCATCATCATCTTCTTCATCCTCATCACCATCACCATCATCATCATCTTCATCATCATCATCATCATCATCAATACCATCATCACCATCGTCACCACCCTCTTCTTCTTCATCATCATCAACATCTAGGTCATCATCTTGATCGTCAACGTCAGATCAACATCATCATTATCATCCTCATCATCACAATTGATGTTGATGATGATGAAGATGATGATGATGATGATGATGATAATGATGAAGATGATGATGATGATGTTGATGATGAGTATGATGACCATCAACATCATCATCATCTTCATCATTGTACTCATATTCATCATCATCCACCACCACCATCATCATCATCATTGTCATCTTTGTCATCACCCTCTTCCTCATCAACAACATCTTCGTCATCATCATCATCATCATCACGATAGGAAGATGATGACGAAGATGTCAATGACGAAGATGATGACGAAGGTGGCGATGATGAGTATGATGAGGATGATGAAGATGACGATTATGATGACGAAGACAATGATGATCGTGACCATGATCATATGATGATGATGATGATGGTGAGGATGACGAATATGGCGATGATGATGACTAATGAAGATGATGATGACGAATATGATGATTTTGATGGTCATGATGATGATGATGAACAGATTCGTCGTACTCGTATTCATCATCATCCACCACCACCACCATCATCATCGTCATCATCATCATCATCATCATATCATCATCATCTTCATCATCCTCATCATCATCCGCGTCCTCACAATGACGATGATTATGATCATGATGAGGAAGTTGATGATGATGATCATGTTGTTGATGATGATGAATATGATGATGATGTGCTGCATATTCCTCATCATCTTCATCATCATCATCATCATCTCCAAATTAGTCATCATCATCATCGTACTCATATTCATCATCATCTTCGTCGACGACGATGATACGAAGATGTCAATGATGATGATGATTATGATACGAAGATGTCAATGATGATGATGATGATATGAAGATGTCAATGATGATGATGATGATGATGATACGAAGATGATGACGAAGATGTCGATGATGATGATGATTATGAGGAAGATGGCGATGACGAGTATGATGACGAAGATGAAGATGATTAAATTATGATGATGAAGACATTGATGATTGTGACCATGATCATATGACGATGATGAGGAGGAGGAGGATTATGATGATGGTGGTGGTGATGATGATGACTAATGAAGATGATGATGACGAATATGATGATTTTGATGATGATCATATTCGTCATCATCATCATCATCTCCATCATCTTACTCATATTCATCATCATCCACCTTGCCATCATCATCCACCTCGCCATCATCATCACCATCATCATCATCATTGTGAGGACAAGGATGATGATGATGATGATGATGATGATGATGATGGTGATGATGAAGTTGATGATCATGATCATGGTGTTGATGATGATGAGGATGATGTGCTGCATATTCTTCATCATCTTCATCATCAACATCATCATCATCTCCATTAGTCATCATCACCATCTTCATCGTCATTGTCATCATCATCATCATCAACATCATCACCCCCCCCGTCCCCACAATGATGATGATGATGAAGATGGTGATGATGATGACTAATGAAGATGAGTATGACGACAAATATGATGTTTTTGCTGCTGATGATGATCATCATATTCGTCATCAACATCATCATCTTCATCATCGTACTTGTATTCATCACATCATCATCCATCATAATCATCATCATCATCTTCATCATCCTCATCATCATTCGCGTCCTCACAATGATGATGATGATGATGATGACAAGGAAGTTGATGATGACGATCATGGTGTTGATGATGAGGAAGATGATGATGATTTGCTGCATATTCCTCATCATCTTCACCATCATCATCATTTTCATCATCATCATCATCATCTCCAAATTAGTAATCATCATCATCGTACTCATATTCATCATCATCATCATCATCTTCGTCGATGATGGTGATACGAAGATGCCAATGATGATGATGATTATGATACGAAGATGTCAATGATGATGATGATTAGGAGGAAGATGCCGATGACGAGTATGATGACGAAGATGAAGATGACTAAAGACAGTGATGATCGTGACCATGATCATATGACGACGATGGTGATGATGATGACTAGTGAAGATGATGATGACGAGTATGATGATTTTGATGATGATCATATTGTTGATGATGATCATCATGTTGTTGATGATGATCATATTGTTGATGATGATGTGCATCATCATCTTCATCATCATCATCATCTCGAAATTAGTCATCATCATCATCGTACTCATATTCATCATCATCCACCATCATCATCATCATCATCATCATCTTCGTCGACGATGATGATACGAAGATGTCAATGATGATGATGATTATGATACGAAGATGTCAATGATGATGATGATGATGATACGAAGATGTCAATGATGATGATGATGATACGAAGATGATGATGATGATTAGGGGGAAGATGGTGATGATGAAGATGAAGATGACTAAAGACAGTGATGACGAAGACAGTGATGATCGTGACCATGATCATATGATGACGATGGTGATGATGATGACTAGTGAACATGATGATGACGAATATGATGATTTTGATGACGATCATATTCGTCGTCATCATCATCATCTTCTTCATCATTGTACTCATACTCATCATCATCCACCATCGTCGTCATCATCACCATCATCACCATCATCATCATCACCATCATCCTCATCATCATCCGTGTCCTCACAATGATGATGATGACGATGATGATGATGAGGAAGTTGATGATGATGATCCTGGTGTTGATGATGATGAAGATGATCATGATGATGAGGATGATGTGCTGCGTATTCATCATCATCTTCATCATCAACATCATCATCATCTCCATTAGTCATCATCACCATCTTCATCATCATTTCCATCATCATCATCATCCTCGTCCCCACAATGATGATGATGATGAAGATGGTGATGATGATGACTAATGAAGATGAGTATGACGACGAATATGATGTTTTTGTTGATGATGATGATCATCATATTCATCATCAACATCATCATCATCATCTTCATCATCGTACTCGTATTCATCATCATCCATCGTCATCATCATCATCATCATCATCATCATCATATCATCATCATCTTCATCATCCTCATCATCATCCGCGTCTTCACAATGATGATGATGAGGAGGAGGAGGAGGAAGTTGATGATGACGATCATGGTGTTTATGATGAGGAAGATGGTGATGATGTGCTGCATATTCCTCATCATCTTCACCATCATCATCATCGTACTCATATTCATCATCATCATCATCATCATCTTTGTCGATGATGGTGATACGGAGATGTCAATGATGATGATGATGATGATATGAAGATGTCAAGATGATGATGATGATATGAAGATGATGATGAAGATGTCAATGATGATGATGATTAGGGGGAAGATGGCGATGACGAAGATGAAGATGACTAAAGACAGTGATGACCGTGACCATGATCATATGATGACGACGGGATGATGGTGATGATGATGACTAGTGAAGATGATGATGACGAATATGATGATTTTGATGATGATCATATTCGTCATCATCATCATCATCGTACTCATATTCATCATCATCCACCATCGTCCTCATCATCACCATCATCATCCTCATCCTCACAATGATGATGATGATGATGACTATGAAGATGGTGATGATGACCATGTTGTGGATGATGATGAAGATGATGATGAAGAAGATGATGATGAATATGATGAGGATGATGTGCTACATATTCGTCATGATCATCATCATCAACATCATCATCATCATCATCAACATTAGTCATCATCACCGTCTTCATCATCATCATCATCATCCACCTAGAAGCATTATTCTTGATGTAATACATATGTTTATAATTCAAAATTAAATTAATGTTTTGAAATTAAAATGCATATTTGTAAATATACCCCTAAACCCCTAAACACCTAGAAGCACTTAAATGCACATAGGGAATATGGGTTAGAAGAGGTCCTAAAGGCTTTTATGGGGAGGGGCTCTATGAATAACCCGACACATTTATATCTCTTGGGTAATAAATGCACTGAACGTTACCCACCAAACAATACAACGTTCAGAATGGACGCACATGCGCTAGATGTGCGTGCACGTCCCTGTTGAAGATAAAATTTAGAAAATCACCCGCGTTCTTTCTCCCGCAATTTTTTCCTCATTTTCGCATTCTCTTCATTGGTTTCATGCACAGTCCGACAAGCATTTAAATGGTAGATTGATTTCATACACCATTTGGTGCTTCCTTGACCATTTGGATAGAATACACAACATTTTGGGCTCTATTTTGGCTCCTTGGATTGAATACACACCTCTTGGGCTCTATTTGGATCAATCGAGTGAATACACAACAGTTGGACTCTATTTGGCACCTTGGATTGAATTCCCATGCTATTTGGACACACATGAAGTCTTCTTACATACAATGGACACATCAAAAGAGCATTTGACATATGAGGCAAAGAGCAATCATAATTCTTGAGGTATGGTGATAATTTTATCTTGTTAAATGTAGTTTAGTCTTCATTCACTTGTTTGAATGGCATCTATTTTGGTTTTTCCTCATGAATTGTATGATAGATCTATTTTAGTTTTCTTAATCTTCAACATAGACAATAAAAACATCTTACCAAAAAAAAACTACAAAATGCACCAAGCAATGCTTTCAACCTTTCATGAAGATAATAAAAAAAAATTACTTGCATCACTACCAATAACATTTCATAATCACATTCTTCCATCTAGTAGACAAACATTTGTTGAATTCCTCATGGTTTCACTACAACAACTCACACAAACACCTAGAGAATTGAAAACTCTTAATTTTTTGGGGCTATTTTCCCTCATAGGGAAGTTGCTCCTACTAACATCCCATACCACTATTCAATACCGTCCAATACCATCCTACTAAGTTCCTAGAGGTGTCATTGCAGTTATATGTAGGGCATTCCCAATAGCTTTTAATATTATATGAAAACATTCTCACTAGATGTTGTTGTACATAATCAATTGCTACATCGAGCTTTAATAATCATGTGCATATCGAGTTTTAATATCTTATTTGTTGTTCATTCTTGTAGGGGTGATATTTTTGTTTTTTTTTTAAACGCATTGAATATGTGCAACAGACGTAATAATATAAGAAAGTCTAGAAGGACGACGCTTCCCCCTAAAAAGGCCCATGAGATAAGAGAAAAAGCCAAGTTGTACATGCAAAACCATAGAAAGCAAAATGTTAGTGCCTTAGATCCATCAACAAGCAATGACGAAGTGGTTGAAGCCAATCAAATCTTGCCTGATGTCGAGTATGAAGGGATGGACGTTGAACAAGATCTTAATTGGAAACCTCCCCAACAAGAGCACACAAATGCAAAACACACTCCCTTGCAGGATCAAGTTGTGAACGAAAGGCCACAACAAGCCGTTGATGGGACTCATACTTCCTTGCCGACTCCCTTGCCTCAACTATCAAGCGGACGACGAAGAACTCCCAGACATATTCATGTGGATGAAAGTTCATTTTCAGGACTTGAAGGTAAGATTCCCAAACGCACTATTGATTTCCATTGTAGCAAGATAACGAAATAATTTTATGAATCCAAAACCGATGCAGCAAAATGTCAATTGTTTCTTGCTTTATTAAAATCACATTGTCTAGCGGATGTTAGGATAATTTTGAACATAAAGTTATTTAGAAGTTCAAATGTCAACAATCATGTTGTTAGAAATCTACAATCTGCATTTAATTTGATTGGAAAAACTTCTCGTACAAAATATTTTAATGCGGCCCGTTGTGTACTGTCGGAATCGATTATAGACAAATCCACAAGGCAATGTCACCTATTATCTCACACATGTAAAATCTTTAAAGTAGACAGAAAGACTCTTCAAAATTATTCTGCCATTAGAGAAAAACTTGAGACCCTAGGCCAAAAAGATTGTTGGGCCTTTGTTGGTAGGTTACCTTGTTCAGACATGAAGCTCATTGATGTTGTTAAAGAACTAGTGCAGAAGTTTTGGCATGATAACACTAGACCGTCATCGAGTCAAAGAGATGTTTTAAAGTTGAGAAAAGGTGTTAGGGGGGGTGAACCCCATGTCAAGCACTTCCTTGACACAACACAAACAAAACTCTACGAGAGGTTCAAGAATGAGCACACACAATTGAACTTGGGCCAAAGGTCCTTTGAAAAATGCAAACCCAGGTATGTTAAAATTTGCAATGATCGCAATACATGTTGTTGTAGATACCATGTATAATTTGAGTACTTTTATGATACATATAGACATATATTCTGTGATTTGCATACTAACATTGTGCAGGATTTCCCATCGTTACAACCACCGAATGCATCCAGAGAATTTACACATAGCATAATGTGTCCAAGACCTGAAGGACAAAAATATTATAAAAGATCATGTTTATATGGGACGTGTTCCAGTTGCAGTGGATTTGCATTATTGAGCCCCTGCATCCACGCAACCGCGGAGCACGCATTTGGGAGGATGTCAATAGAAATGCAGAACTTCCAGTACATAACATATCAAGTATATAGTTCGAAGGAAAGCAAAAAAATTGCATTGGTGAAGTCACAGGTAATCTAAGTTTGCATACTTTCATACTATACATGTTGAATTTGTACATTTATATTCACATTGAAAATGTCACATTGTATCAATGCCCTGGGTTTTGTGGCACCAGGTACAAATTTGCAATTTCATGAAGGAATTATACCAAAAGACCGAGCAGTATGTACAGCATGTCCATGTAGCACGATGGCAGGATGAACAGTATAGACAGTGCAGGGACACCTTCCCTAATGTAACAATATTGTCGGTTGTGGACTTTGCTGAAACTACACCCTGCAGCCACAGAATGAGATTCAAAGTCAATACTACCATTCAGACCAAGTTAGCATAATGGTCCATATCACGTATAGGCACGCGCCAGAGAGAAACAACGACAGGAGGATAGTATTGAAAGAGACCAACTTCTACATCAGTGACGACAGGTGCCATGACCTGCATTACGTGCAACATTGCTTCAAAATTTTCTATGATCAGCTGAAGGAGAGAGGTATACAGATGGATCGGCATTGGATATGGTTAGATGGTTATGCAATCCAGTTCAAAAATGCACGTGTATTCCAATGGTTGAGTATTTTTCACAAGACTTGTGATGTGCTGCATGTGTGGAACTATTTTGAGATTGGTCATGGAAAGGGAGAGCACGATGGTACTGGGGCATGTCTCAAAATTGCCCTACGAAGGGAAGAGATGAGGTGCACGAGAAACCCTCATATTCGGGATGCATAAACCATAGTTCAATGGTGCTCTGCAAAAATGTCAGATTGAACCACGGAGCAACACATACCAACAGGTAGAGGACATGTTGTCAGAAATTTATGGCATGTAGTTGATATAGACCGATCACGTTCTTATAGTTGCAGTATATTCAATAACTATCATTGTAGATTTTGGTTCTATCTACAATGACTAACTCCCAATAGTTCCCATCTTTTTTCCCTTTCACTCTTATTATTTTTACCCTCTCTTTTTCATAAACATTGTGCACTTTTGGACTTGTATCATTTTACACATTTTCAAATTATTTATTCACATCTCCTAGGTTCCTTGAAAACATCACTTCACATAGCCTTTCCCTATTTCACATTCCCCATTATGTTGTGTTCAACATAATTACAAATGTATAGGGAAAAAGGAAAATTATGGCATTTGTGATATAACACCATTAATCTTTAAAATATGATGTAGCTAGAATACTTAGTGAAGGAACATAAGTGAATATGCCGTAAGAACTTTCATAAAATGATGTCAATGATCCCTCTAGTCCTTTAACCTTATTTCCTCACTTGGATAAATCATTTGGACCTCTATTGAATTTCCTTTTCCCTTAAATATTGAGTAACTTTTTTCTTGCAATATTCAACACATTTTCAAAGAGGTTGTTTTGTTTGCTTGAGTTCCTTTAAAATATCACTTTGCGTTACCTTATCCCACTGCACTTCCCTCCATCTATGTTTTGTATTACTCTTGATGTCAACAAGGATGTCACTATGCAACTACAAACAACCCAAGAAATGAAACAATCCTTTATCATTTAGTGAACTAGGTCTAGTAACAATCGGGAATCCCACAGTGCGCTTGATTCTCAGTAGTTTCAAAATTATGTTTAATGTTTTGAGAAGTAGTAATTTCGCTAGGAGAGTATATTATGATTTATACTTGTAGGATAGATAGGTATAGAAATAAAATCTTGAAACCAACAACAACAAGGTGACACCGGGACAATTTTGCAAAGTTGACCCCCGTGTGCAAAAATTGCACACTCCCTCACGAAGCAAAACCCTAGTTTCCAAGATGGACCTACAAGGTGACACCCGAGCCATGGGACCGGAGGAGAGGGGCACCCCTAGCACTATCCCGACGTCCTGAATCCAACGGAGCTGACGGTTTGTCGATCGGAGCCACGGTCTTCATTCTATGGCTCGTTCTGTCTCGCATCCAAAAGGCCTTCAGGGACACCCACTGGATACCTGCCAGGGCATAGAGCTCCAACCGTGCAGCAAAACCTGGTTCCAGGGAGTCCTGCAAGTGTGTCCAGAGAGGTTTCAGCTAGGAATGCTAACAACAAGTGCCCAGGGGAGGATTTTGCAAAGTTGACCCCCGTGTGCAAAAATTGCACACTCCCTCACTAAGCAAAACCCTAGTTTCCAAGATGGACCTACAAGGTGACACCCGGGCCACAGGACCGTAGGGGGGGGGGGCACCCCTAGCACTATCCTGACGTCTTAAATCGAACGGAGCTGACGGTTTGTCGATCAGAGCCACGGTATTCATTCTATGGCTTGTTCTGTCTCGCATCCAAAAGGCCTTAAGGGACACCCACTGGATACCTGTCAGGGCATAAAGCTCCAACCGTGCAGCAAAACCTGGTTCCAAGGAGTCCTGCAAGTGTGTCTAGAGAGGTTCCGGCTGGGAATGCTAACCACAAAGTGCCCAGGGGAGGATTTTGCAAAGTTGACCCTCGTGTGCAAAAATTGCAAACTCCCTCACTGAGCAAAACCCTAGTTTCCAAGATGGACCTACATGGTGACACCCGGGCCATGGGACCGGAGGGGAGGGGCACCCCTAGCACTATCCCGACGTCATGAATCCAATGGAGCTGATGGTTTGTCAATCAGAGCCACGGTATTCATTCTATGGCTTGTTCCGTCTCGCATCCAAAAGGCCTTCAAGGACACCCGCTGGATTTATACAATCTCTGTTTTACGAGAAACTGACCTTAGAACTTCTCTTAGCAATGACAATGAATCCTTCATTTTACATTTGTTAGAAGAAGAAGATCAATTTTCGACAAAACAATGTAGTTATTACATGTGGAGGTAGCGATTTCCCGTGGAAAACTAGTGTAGGGTTGAGCAGAGGAAAGATGTTTGGAAATGGGCTATTACATTAGCTTTTCCGATGGGCAAGCGGTTTACAGAAGAAAATATGGCGGCTGTAGGTATCTATGCTTTTCTTCCGACGAAAATTGTAACAGGATTTCTATTTATAATACAGGCAGATTTTTTACTGGTTTCGTCAAGAGAAAGTATCATTTTCAATAACAAGTGGAACCAGGGAATCCTTCGTTGTGTTCCATTAGCCTTTTGTTCAGCATTCTATGCTCTGATAAGTGGTAATTCACCTCTATCATCAAAAACTTGGGTCTATAGGTACCTTCCCTTTCATATTCCTCATTATCCACAGCTAACTCAAGTTAGAGATGCCATTCAGACCCAATTGAATGTTGACGAAGTGGTTTTATGTGACATCATCTTTGGAATAAACGTTTATGTAAACCAACAGAAGCTCGGACAATACTCCTTGATTTTAAACGCATTCTGGAGAGAGCAAGAGGACAAGTTCATAAAAGTGACTTCATTCATCTATATTCTCGTAATGTACACATAGTCCATCCTTATCTTGATAAACAAGAGTTTTATAATAGCTTGAATGTTTTGGGCGTGGTTATCTCCCTGTATTCGGTTGTTTGATTGGTTGACAAGCTTGCCTGAAAATCTGTACATTGAACTTCTTTTTTTTATTGCTGAAAAATGGAAGGGATTTTCAAGTCACCTGCAAAACGCTCCTTTGTTGAAATATCTAAGTTCTTCCAACAACATAGATTTGGATAGTGTATCAAATGTTGTCGCCCACACCATAATTTATCTTTCATCAAAGGAGTTGCACATATTATGGCTAACGAAATGGTCTTGGGAGCTTGGAAGTGCCAGCAAATATTATTCCATGCCTGAATCTATCCAGAAGGCAATTATAAATTTTGATCCTCGAGAATACCTGAATCTACCCAGAAGGAAATTATAAATTTAGATCCTCGAGAAGGTAAGAAACTGTATGAGTGATTGAATCAGTATCCTAAAATTACAGAGCTTTCTATCTCAAAGTTTGTTGAGTGGCTCTTGGATGTAGTATCAGACTCAACAGACAGTAAACTTGTTATCACCACAAGAATGGCCCTGGGATGCCTGACTAGAATGCCCGTAGAGCTCGAAAAGTGGCTTGGTTAGCGAATCCATCGACTTCGGTGGGTCCAGGATGCCGGGTTTTAGCTAAAGGACCCCCCACAGCGTGCCTCGAAGACCCAGAAGCGGTGCCAATGGGCCATCCCCGGAGCTAGGGTTTTGCTTAGTGAAGGCCATTCCAAATTCGCTCAATGGGGCCATTTCTCGTCCGGAGGCCCTCGGGCATGCGTGGCCACCATGGTAAGGTCCGCTATGGCCACGTGTACCTGTGGGAGCTGACGGAATCCAAGTCCGCTCGCCGGTTTGGGTTTCGTGGCCACGGAGCAAATGCCCAAAGTGTCCCTGAATGGCCCCGGGGTGCCCGACTAGAATGCCCGTAGCGCCCGAACCGTGGCTCGGTTCGTGAATCCGTCAACTGCGGTGGGTCCACGACGCCGGGTTTCAGCTAGGGGACCCCCCACAGCATCCCTCGAAGACCCGGAAGCGGTGCCAATGGGCCATCCCTGGAGCTAGGGTTTTGCTCAGTGAAGGCCATTCCAAATTCGCTTAAGGGGGCCATTTCTCGTTCGGAGGCCCCCAGGCATGCGTGGCCACCGTGGACAGGTCCACTATGGCCATGTGGACCTGTGGGAGGTGACGGAATCCAAGTCCGCTCGTCGGGTTGGGTTCTGTGGCCCCAAGGCAAATCCTCCAGGTGTCCCTGAACGGCCCTGGGGTGCCCGACTAGAATTCCCGTGGCACCTGAACTGTGGCTTGGTTCACGAATTCATCAATTCCGGTGGGTCCGGGATGGCGGGTTTCAGCTAGGGGACCCCCACAACATCCCCCGAAGAACCGGAAGCGGTGCCAACGAGCCATCTCCGGAGCTAGGGTTTTGCTTAGTGATGGCCATTCCAAATTTGCTCAAGGGGGGCATTTCTTGTCTGGATGCCCCCGGACGTGCATGGCCACTATGGAAAGGTCCACAATGGCCATGTGGACCTATGGGAAGCGACGAAATCCAAGTCCTCTCACCGGGTTGAGTTCCGTGGCCCCGAGGAAAATCCTCCAGGTGTCCCTGAACGGCCCCGGAGTGCCCGACTAGAATGCCCATGGCACCTGAACCGTGGCTCGGTTCCCGAATCCGTCGACTCCGGTGGGTTTGGGACACCTAGTTTCAGCTAGGGGACCCCCCACAGTGTGCCTCGAAGCCCCGGAAGCGGTTCCAATGGGCCATCCCCGGAGCTAGGGTTTTGCTCAGTGAGGGCCATTCCATATTCACTCGAGGGGGCCATTTCTCGTCTGGAGGCAAAAGAAGATCAATTTTTGACAAAACAATGTAGTTAGGAGAAGAAGATTAATTTTCGACAAAACAATGTAGTTATTACATGTGGAGGCAGCAATTTCCCGTGGAAAACGAGTGTAGGGTTGAGCAGAGGAAAGATGTTGGGAAATGGGCTATTACATTAGCTTTTCCGATGGGCAAGCGGTTTACAGAAGGAAATATGGCGGTTGTAGGTATCTATGCTTTTCTTCCGACGGAAATAGGATTTCCCTTGGAAGAAAAGCATATATACCTACAGCCACCAAAGCATAGATATCTACAGCCGCCCATCGGAAAAGCTAATGTAATAGCCCATTTCCCAACATCTTTCCTCTGCTTAACCCTACACTCGTTTTCCATGGGAAACCGCTACCTCCACATGTAATAACTACATTGTTTTGTCGAAAACTAATCTTCTTCTGCTAACTACATTGTTTTGTTGAAAATTGATCTTCTTCTGCCTATGGATGAGAAATGGCCCCCTTGAGTGAATTTGGAATGGCCTTCGAGTACTACGGGCATTCTAGTCGGGCATCACGATGGCCATGCACGCCCGGGGGCCTCCGGACGAGAAATGCACCCCTTGAGCGAATTTGGAATGGCCATCACTGAGAAAAACCCTAGCTCCGAAGATGGCTCATTGGCACCGCTTTCGGGTCTTCGAGGGACGCTGTGGGGGGTCCCCTAGATGAAACCCGCCATCCTGGACCCACTGGAGTCAACGGATTCGTGAACTCAGCCACGGTTCAGGTGCCATGGGCATTCTAGTTAGGCACCCCGGGGTCGTTCAGGGACACCTGGAGGATTTTCCCTGGGGCCATGGAACCCAACCCGGCGAGAGGACTTGGATTCCATTTCCTCCCACAGGTCCACATGGCCATTGTGGACCTGTCCACAGTGGCCACACATGCCCGGGGGCATCCGGATGATAAATGGCCCCCATGAGCAAATTTGGAATGGCCATCACTGAGCAAAACCCTAGCTCCGGAGATGGCTCGTTGGCACCACTTTCGGGTCTTCAGGGGACGTTGTGGGGGATCCCCTAGATGAAACCCACCATCCCAGACCCACCAGAATTGATGGATTCACAAACCGAGCCACGGTTCGGGTGCCATGGGCATTCTAGTCGGGCACCCCGGGGTCGTTCAGGGACACCTGGAGGATTTGCCCCAGGGCCACGAAACCCAACCCGGCGAGCGGACTTGGATTTCGTCGGCTTCCACAGGTCCACATGGCCATAGTGGACCTGTCCATGGTGGCCACGCACGTCCGGGGGCCTCCAGACGAGAAATGGCCCCCTTGAGCGAATTTGGAATGGCCTTCACTGAGCAAAACCCTAGCTCTGGGGATGGCCCATTGGCACCGCTTCCGGGTCTTCAAGGCACACCGTGGGGGATCCCCTAGCTGAAACCTGGTGTCTCAGACCCACCGGAGTTGATGGATTCGTGAACTAAGCCACAATTCGGGCTCTACGGGAATTCTAGTCGGGCACCCCGGGGCCATTCAGGGACACTTTGGGCATTTGCTCCGTGGCCATGGAACCCAAACCGGGGGAGCAGACTTGGATTCCGTCGGCTCCCACCATTTCACGTGGCCATAGTGGACCTGTCCATGGTGGCCATACATGCCTGGGGGCCTCCGGACGAGAAATGGCCCCATTGAGGGAATTTGGAATGGCCTTCACTGAGCAAAACCCTAGCTCCAGGGATGGCCCATTGGCACTACTTACGGGTCTTTGAGGCACGTCATGGGGAGTCCCCTAGATGAAACCCGGCATCCTGGACCCACCGGATTCAACGGATTTGCAAATCGAGCCACAGTTCGAGCGCTACAGGCATTCTAGTCGGGCACCCCGGGGCCATTTAGGGACACTTTGGGCATTTGCTCCAAGGCCACGGAACCCAAACCGGTGAGTGGACTTGGATTTCGTTGGCTCCCATAGGTCCACGTGGCCATAGTGGACCTGTCCATGGTGGCCACGCACGCCCGGGGGCCTCCGGACGAGAAATGGCCCCATTAAGTGAATTTGGAATGGCCTTCGCTGAGCAAAACCATAGCCCCGAGGATTGCCCATTGGCATCGCTTCGGGTCTTCGAGGCACGCTATGGGGGGGTCCCCTAGCTAAAACCCAGTGTCCTTGACCCACCGGAGTTGACGGATTCACGAACCGCACCACGATTCGGGCGCTACACGCATTCTAGTCGGGCACCCCGGGGCCATTCAGGGACACTTAGGGCATTTGCTCCGTGGCCACAGAACCCAAACCGGCAAGCGGACTTGGATTTTGTCAGCTCCCACAGGTACATGTTGCCATAGTGGACCTGTCCATGGTGGCCATGCACGCCCGGGGGCCTCCAGACGAGAAATGGCCCCATTGAGCAAATTTGGAATGGCCTTCACTGAGAAAAACCCTAGCTCCGAGGATGGGCCATTGGCACCGCTTCTGGGTCTTAGAGGCACATTGTGGGGGTCCCCTAGGTGAAACCCGGCATCCTCGAACCACTGAACTCGACAGATTCACGAACCAAGCCATGGTTCGGGCACTACGGGCATTCTAGTCGGGCACCTCAGGGCCATTCAGGGACACTTTGGGCATTTGCTTCGTGGCCACGGAACCAAAACCGACAAGCGGACTTGGATTCCGTCGGATCCCACAGGTTCATGTGACCATAGTGGACCTGTCCACGGTGGCCACGCATGCCTGCGGGCCTCCGGACGAGAAATGGCCCCCTTAAGCGAATTTGGAATGGCCTTCACTGAGCAAAACCCTAGCTCCGGGGATGGCCCATTGGCACCGCTTCTAGGTCTTCGAGGCACGCTGTGGGGGGTCCCCTAGCTGAAACTCGGTGTCCCGGATAGACCGGGGTCGATAGATTCATGAACCGAGCCACGGTTCAGGCGCTACGGGCATTCTAGTCGGGCACCACGGGTCCATTCAAGGACACTTTGGGCATTTGCTCCACGGCCATGGAACCCAAACCGGCGAGCGAACTTGGATTCCGTCACCTCCCACAGGTTCACATGGCCATAGTGGACCTGTCCAAAGTGGCCACGCATGCCTGGGGGCCTCCGGACAAGAAATGGCCCCATTGAGCAAATTTGGAATGGCCTTCACTGAGCAAAACCCTAGCTCCAGGGATGGCCCATTGGCTCCACTTCTGGGTCTTCGAGGCATGCTGTGGGGGATCCCCTAGCTAAAACCTGGCGTCCCAGACCCACCGGAGTCGATGGATTCGCGAACCAAGCCACGATTCGGGTGCTACAGGCATTCTAGTCAGGCACCCCGGGGCCATTTAGGGACACTTAGGGCTTTTGCTCCACAACCACGAAACCCAAATCGACGAGCGGACTCAGATTCCGTCGGATTCCACAGGTCCACATGGCCATAGTAGACCTATCCACAGTGGCCATGCATGCCCGAGGGCCTCCGGACGAGAAATGGCCCCCTTGAGCGAATTTGGAATGGCCTTCACTGAGCAAAACCCTGGCTCTAGGGATGGCCCATTGGCACTGCTTCCGGGTCTTAGAGGCACACCGTGGGGAGTCCCCTAGCTGAAACTCGACATCTAGAACCCGTTGGAGTTGACGGATTTGCGAACTGAGCCACGGTTCGGGCGCTACGGGCATTCTAGTCGAGCACCCCAGGGCCATTCAGGGACACTTTGGGCATTTTCTCCGCGGCCACGGAACCCAAACCGGCGAGGGGACTTGGATTTCATCGTCTCCCACAGGTTCACATGGCCATAGTGGACCTGTCCATGGTGGCCACGCATGCCAGGGGGCCTCCGAACGAGAAATGGCCCCATTGAGCGAATTTGGAATGGCCTTCACTGAGCAAAACCCTAGCTCCAGGGATGGCCCATTGGCACCGCTTTTGGGTCTTCAAGGCATGTCGTGGGGGGTCCCCTACCTGAAACCCAGCATTCCAGACCCACCGGAGTCAACGGATTTGTGAACCGAGCCATAGTTTGGGCGCTAAGGGCATTCTAGTCGGGCACCCCGGGGCCATTCAGGGACACTTTGGGCATTTGCTCCAAGGCCATGGAACCCAAACCAGCGAGTGGACTTGGATTCTGTTAGCTCCCACATGTCCATGTGTCTATAGTGGACCTGTCCATGGTGGCCACGCATGCTCGGGGGCCTCTGGACGAGAAATGTCCCCATTGAGCGAATTTGGAATGGCCTTCAGTGAGCAAAACCCTAGCTCCGGGGATGGCCCATTGGCACCGCTTCCAGTTCTTCGAGGCATGCTGTGGGGGGTCCCCTAGCTAAAACCCGGTGTCTCAGACCCACCGGACTCAACGGATTCACAAACCGAGCCACGATTCGGGCGCTACGAGCATTCTATTCGGGCACCCCGGGGCCATTCAGGGACACTTAGGGCATTTGCTCCAAGGCCACGGAACCCAAAACGGTGAGCGGACTTGGATTCCGTCGGCTCCCATAGGTCCACGTGGCCATGCACACCCAGGGGCCTCCGAACGAGAAATGGTTCCACTGAGCGAATTTGGAATGGCCTTCGCTGAGCAAAACCTTAGCTCCGAGGATGGCCCATTGGCACCGCTTCCTGGTCTTCGAGGCACTCTGTGGGGAGTCCCCTAGCTAAAACACGGCGTCCTGGACCCACTGGAAGCAACGGATTCACGAATTGAGCCACGGTTCGGGCGCTACGGGCATTCTAGTCGAGCACCCCGGGGCCATTTAGGGACACTTTGGGCATTTGCTCTGCGGCCACGGAACCCAAACCGGTGAGCAGAATTGGATTTCGTTAGCTCCCACAGGTCCACGTGGCCATAGTGGACCTGTCCACGGTGGCCATGCATGCCTGGGGGTCTCCGGACGAAAAATGGCCCCCTTGAGCAAATTTGGAATGGCCTTCACTGAGAAAAACCCTAGCTCCGTGGATGGCCCATTGGCACCGCTTCCGGGTCTTTGAGGCACGTTGTGGGGGGTCCCCTAGCTGAAACCTGGTGTCCCAGTCCCACTGGAGTCGACGGATTCGCGAACTGAGCCATGGTTCGGGTGCTACTGGCATTCTAGTCGGGCACCCCGGGGCCATTTAGGGACACTTTGGGCATTTGCTCCGCGACCACGGAACCCAAACCAGCGAGTGGAATTGGACTCCATTGACTCCCACAGGTCCACGTGGCCATAGTGGACTTGTCCACGATGGCCACGCACGCCCAGGGGCCTCCAGACGAGAAATGGCCCCCTTGAGCGAATTTGGAATGGCCTTCACTAAGCAAAACCCTAGATCTGGGGATGGCCCATTGGCACTGCTTCCGGGTTTTCGAGGCACGCTGTAGGGGGTCCCCTAGCTAAAACCCAGCATCTTGGATCCACTGGAATCAATGGATTCACAAACTAAGCCACGGTTCGGGTGCTACGTGCATCCTTGTCGGACACCCCGGGGCTATTCAGGGACACTTTGGGCATTTGCTCTGCGGCCATAGAACCCAAACCGGCGAGCGGACTCGGATTCCGTCGATTAGAGTTAGAGTTAATGATGGTGAAAAAATGGTGATGCTAACGAAGACTTTGATGATGATGGTGATGGCAATGGTGATGGTGATGGTGATGGTGATGGTGAAGAAGATGGTTTAGTGCTAGGGTTTGGGTGGGGGTTAGGGCTAGAGTTATAGAAGGAAATTGAGTTAGGGTTAGATTTAGAGTTAATGATGATGATGAAGATGGTGATGATGATGATGATGGTGATGGTGATGGCGGTGATGAAGGAGATGGCTTAGTGCTAGGGTTTGGGTGAGGGTTAGGGCTAGAGTTATAGGAGGAAATTGAATTAGGGTTAGAGTTAGAGTTAATGATGATGACGAAGATGGTGATGTTGACGAAGACGTTGATGATGATGGTGATGGCGATGTCGATGGTGATGGTGATGGTGAAGAAGATGGTTTAGTGCTAGTGTTTGGGTGACGGTTAGGGCTGGAGCTATAGAAGGAAATTGAGACCAAGTTAGAGTTAGAGTTAATGATGATGATGAAGATGGTGATGATGATGATGAAGATGGTGATGATGATGATGGTGATGGCGATGGTGATGGTGATGGTGATGGCGGTGATGAAGGAGATGGTTTAGTGCTAGGGTTTGTGTGAGGGTTAGGGCTAGAGTTATAGAAGAAAATTGAATTAGGGTTAGAGTTAGAGTTAATGATGATGACGAAGATGGTGATGATGATGAATACGTTGATGATGATGGTGTTGGTGATGGTGATGAGGGACCTAGAGATGACAATTATGATGGGACCTAGAGATGACAATGATGATGAAGATGGTGATGATGATGAAGGCATTGATGATGATGGTGATGGTGATGGAGATGGTGATGAAGATGATGGAGATGGTGATGATGGTTCCGACGGTGATGAGGGACCTAGAGATGACAATGATGACAAAGATGGTGATGATGATGAAGATGGTGATGATGATGAAGGCGTTGATGATGATGGCGATGGTGATGAAGATGATGATGATGAGGATGAGGATGATGATGAGGATGATGATGATGATGGAGATGTTGGTGATGATGAAGATGATGATGATGTTGATGATGATGAAGATTATGAAGATGATGGAGATGGTGATGATGGTGGCGACGGTGATGAGGAACCTAGAGATGACAATGATGATGAAGATGGTGATGATGATGAAGGAATTGATGATGATGGCGATGGTGATGGAGATGGTGATGAAGATGATGGAGATGGTGATGATGGTGGCGACGGTGATGAGGGACCTAGAGATGATAATGATGATGAAGATGGTGATGATGATGAAGATGGTGATGATGGTGAAGGCATTGATGATGATGGCGATGGTGATGAAGATGATGATGGCGATGATGAAGATGGTGATGATGATGGAGACGGTGATGAGGGACCTAGAGATGACCACGATGATGAATATGGTGGTGATGATGAATATGGTGATGATGATGAAGATGGTGATGATGACATTAGATGTAGTGATCATAATCATCATGGGGAGAATTTTTTTATCAAATTCCACACAATCATAGTTGTAATAACCATAGTCACAGTCCCAAAGGTGCATAATTGAACCACAAGCAACATCAACTAATTGTGGCATCACATGAACATGGTAAGAATAACAATTGATGTGGGCGAGGGTGGGTATAAACATTGTGTAGATGATATAGAGAAAAAATTTGGTGCTCTATATAGGTTAAATGAGATGACCATATCCAAATGATGTATGATGATGAATTTGGGAAAAAAACTTTATTCTCACTAAATACAAAAAACACCTTACCATCCTTGAAAAACTGAAAAAAATGGTTAGTTGTTTTCAGAGGCAGTATATAACTATTAATGGCAATTTCTTTGATGAACCATGTTTGGAAAACTACTATAATGGTTTGTGTTGTATGAAGTGAGAGTCCTTGGGATCCATTTGTTGGAAATAAAACTTCCATATTAGATTCAGAATGTTTACAATGACTTGGAAAAAAAATTCAATACTTTAATCAAATTTACTTGCAAAAATTCATCTTAACCCCCAATCTCTTTCATGCTAAGATCTATCGAGAAAGTGTAGAGTGCCTAACTCAAAATTCTTAGACTCAACTCCTCAATTGTTTGGATAGGGTTAATATCAATTTGTGTATCCCAAGCGGATAACTCAATGATTTGTAGCCATTTTTTATGGCCATTTCACTAATTATGTTCCAACACATGCTCAGTTCAAATCCCCCCAGGTGATGTACACAAATTTATGTTGATATGTTTACTAAAAATGCAATCCTTGAATATGGGGAAGTGTCCCTTCAATTTCCTCACAAGGTTTCCTTTAGAAAGGAAAAGATCAACTTGTGATATCAAAGCAGTCAAATAATGTATTTTGAAGGTTAGAAACAAGTATGCTCTAAACTACGAAATATTGTCCATCAACAACCATGTAGATATTCTATAAGTAATCCCAAGATACTCTGCAAGTTGTCAACAATGGCCTTCATTGTGCATAAAATCACATAAATCAACCAGTAATCAAGCATGGAGTATACACTACACATCCATCACCATTGCACTTGAATAAAGGTAAGTTTATGTAGACTATTTAGGTGTGGATAAGTTATAAAAGTGGTTCCACAACCGATTTTAGCATGCTTTTGATTGGTTGAAACAATCACAAACATATTCTCAAGTAGTTAAATTTATCAAAAAGAAGTCGAACGATCATGTACTAACAATCCACCAACAACCCTACAGTGAATCATATACTATGCATATCTTTTTGAATGTATTGTGGAAAAACATTTCAATCATTCCTAGCAATTATTGAACATTTGCAAGTGCAAAAGAAAAAAGGGTTGAGTGTTTCTTAATTATAAAGCTACACATCCAACATTATTGCACCTCAATGAGGATAGTTTATAGAGACAATTCAGGCATGGATAAGTAATACTATAAAAATTGGTCTTCCACAACCGAGTTTAGAATGCTTTTGATGGATTCAAAGAATCATAGACATATTACTAGATGACTAATGTATCAAAAACAAGTTAAGGAATCATGTACAATCTAAGCAAGTTCTCTAATAAAATAGTTGAACATAGTCAAATGTCATTCATTGAAATTTTAAGCCTAAAACAAGGATTTTTAAAACAAATGTCAAATATACATGATATAGGGGTACCTAAAAAATGTCATGTCATTTAATGCACTACAACACTTACGCTTTGGATGCAAAGGAGTAATCAAAGACATGATCATGATTTCATAACACAATTATAATTGTAATGTATTAAATTAGCAAACAATGTACTATTTTTACAGGCGCGTGTATGCCAAAAATAATATTTTCCACTCTCCTATACGACAATCATTTATTTGATATTGACCACTTGACGTTAAAAAAAAACAAAAATATATATATTGGACTAAAACATACGATAAGTTTGTCAATAACAACACTCTAGTATATCCATTGACATTGATTCCTTATATGGACTTAAAAATATTGTATTTGTCATGTTTTCACACACATGCCTATGCACTAGGTTTTGTTTATGTGTATTTTGCAATAGTGTATGATTTAGTTTTGTTTACAAGTATTGGATTCAATCCTATCTAAAAAGATGCATATTTTGTCCCATTTTCTCATTTGTGAGGAATTTTGGACATGCACGTCCATTTTCTACTATTTTCAATTGCATAGATATCCAATACACACACACACACACTATGATATCCAACTTCTCTTCTAAGATCTAGGTAAAACCAAAATTTAGACAACATCACATCCTGATACACACAACATGAGACAACGAGATTAGACAATGAGATATATAAATCACATAACTGAAAGTCCATGTACATCGAGGTTGCAAAACTCATCCAAACATATACAATTTCTGGCAAATAGTGGAACATGGTTCCCAATGTATGTACAGTGGTAACTCGTGCCCTAAACAAAATGCGACAACTCATGCCGTAGATCCAAAATACATGGCAACTCATGCCGTAGATACAAAGTACATCAAAAATGGTGCAAAAAAGTGCCACATCGTGGCTAATGTACATAACACATGGTGTGTCAAGAATTGTGACCACCCCCATCACTCCCAAGCGCATCTCCAAAGTCGATCTTCCTACTCTTCGAGCTACTGGTACCTCGGGTTTTGCTCCGTCTAGGAGTAGACCGTCTCTCCGGGCTCTAGAACAAATGATATAAGATACCGTCATTTTCAAGCATTTGCAACATTTACCACATTTATAAAACAAATGTAGAATTCGAATCTTAAATAAATCACCTCTGATGTGACTGATAAACATTGGATAGTTGTCCTGGATCTGCAGAGCCTCTCCACAATTCCAGCCTACAACATTTACAACAATCATTTCATTGAAAAGTAATAATTGCTTAAATTAATTTTTGTTAATGCATCAAAATATTTTCATAAATTAGTTTGATTCTCACCGTGTACACCTCCAATGATGGACATGGCTGGGCTTCTGGGCTAGTAGGTGGCGCAGATGGCCGAACAACCACCTCCGATGCAGTGATGGGGGGGGGGCGCGGATGTAGTGGCAGCCACTACAGGTGCAACCACTAGAGATACAGATGAGGATACTGGAAGGGTAGATGCCACAATAGTGGCGGGAAGTGGGGATGATATGGTGGGAGAAGAAATGGTGGTATGGGGTGGAGGAGGACGTCGTGGACGATGAACCCCTGTTGGTTGTACGATAGAGGGTATCGAACCAAAAGGGCTAGGGGGGGTGTTGAGGGATGGTGCATGGGAGGGAAGTCCTGCATAGAGGGAGGAGGATGGACGGAAGGGAGGTTGTGGACGAAGAGGGGAAGCTGGAAGGAAGGGGGGCATGGATGAAAGGGGGAGGATGGATAGACAGGGGGGGCGTGGATAAATTGGGGAGGATGTATGGATGCGAGGGCGTGGTTGAGTGGGGAGGGATGGATGGAAGGGGGAGTATGGATGGAGAGGGGAGGCTGGATGGAAGGGAGGGGGATAAAAGTGAGGGGGGGGACTCATGGGAGAGGGTGGATACATAGGACTAAAATGGGGAGCCACAGCTATTGGTGGCACCTACATATACATTTGTAATATCACAATTTAGTAAAAAAAACAATAAATTAAACCATAGTAAGTCGCAGCAATTCAAATTAAAAGTGTGCTTATAACTACACATTGTACCTGTGTATGTGGTGATCTTCCAATCCCTGGTGGGGGTGGTTGATCACCGTAGTCAAGGAACACCCGTGGACACCAAAATGCATGCATGTTATGGACATGTTAAACAAGTCATTATTTAGGCAATCAAGATATTCAAAAACATTGTACGAACTATCAATGTGTATGCCATAAATATAAATACTTGAGTAATATAAATGACATAAGTAATAATAGTATTGTGCCATCTACTGAAAATACCTCTGTGTGAGGTGCCGCAATTTCAGTTGCAGCTGCCATTGCTGCATCCAGGTTGGGAGATCCTACGTTCTCCCATGTTGGTGTCTCAGATCTGAATAATTGTACATTGAAATAATAGTTTAAGTCAAACACAAATACTTTAAAAATACTTTACAAGTTATAAAGTGATGATTGAAAACACATTAAAAAAATTGCTAACCTGATCCATATAACAACCCTCGATCAGGCCAGGGAAAGTGTGCCAGCAATGGGGACAAAGATGTGGCATTGTCCCCATCGAACTGGAATGCCCAGCATGGCTACCATCAGTCATGGGTCTATCCTGGCCCTGTCGTGAAGGCCCTGCACCTGGATCTCTATCAAGGTCACCCGACCTCTCCACTGTAGTTGGTGCTACAAAGGAGGTGTGTCTGAGGAGACCACGTGCAACATTCCTCATTGCCACCTCGATCTGATCAAGCTTATGGGGCAACTGAGGTGGCTGGGGAGAGGGGTTGGGGTCGTGCCTCGGAGCTGGTGACCCTCTCAGTGGGTTCCTCCTGGCAGCAGGTCGATCTTGGGCAGATCCACGCCCAACAACCTGGAACTCGGTTATGTCAAAATATTTGACATGTAAACCGAGGAAAAACTCAGCCCACATTTGGCGAAGGAAGTATTGTGGAACCTCCTTATTATTGCAGGGAGATTTATTGTACACCATGAACCACCTCTGCATCCAATTGTCCCTCCACGGTTGGTAATGACACCAATCCATGCAAACACGTGGCTTTGTAATGTTCGGTGGTTGGCCTGTTTTCGGCTCGTTGAACATCCTATATAATTGGGCTTTTGTAATGTTCAAATCTTTTATTGATGCCTTGGAGATGCTCGTGGAGTAGTACTCCCGCATCCTAGCTCTAAATTGAGTCATGTCTGTCAATTGTTGGCATGCATGTATGAGGGAGTCGATTGAGTTCTCAATTGACGTGGCAAGAGATAATCGAGATGGTTCATCCGAGTTTCTAAGTTCGCGAGTGTGTACTCGCATTTCATTTACATAATGGTTAAGGTCATCTTGTTCAAAATTAGGTTGTGGGTTTTGGTTTTGTTCGGCATTGGGTCCAAGGTTCGGGTTTTCTTGTGTTCCACCAGACTCGAGGTTAACATCTTGTTCACTCATTGTCTCAGTTGCAATCTACAGTTGAAAATTGGTTCATTGTTTTTAAAATTTGGGAATTATTTACAATTACATAAACAAAAAAAATACAAAAAATGACACAAATAATGAATAAAATTGAAAAAAAATGTGATATTTACCTATTAATCGAAGTGGTGACAAGTTTGTGGGTGTTGTTGGGTGGTTTTGGAGTGGATTTGGCCTCCGTTGGTAGTTGAATGGATGCGTACACGGAGGAAGAGGACGCGCTCAGCCGACCAAATGAAAAATGGGGAAATTGTCGACTATTTTTTTTTAATATTTTTAACAGGGGCGCGTGCGTGTCTCCTCTGCGTGTACGCGTCAGCAACGTGCACACGCCATCAATGCGCACGCGCCTCGGTTCGGTACTGAACCTAGAGGCTCGTGTGCGTCTCCTTAGGTGCAGTCGCGCTATTTTTTTTCTCCGCTAAAGCAGCCCTATTGCAACGAATTTGGGGAGCATCTTTGTGTGCCCACCCTAATTTCCGTGACCAAACACTATATGTAAGGGGACATAATGAATCATTGAAAATATCATTTACATTTTGTATTTCATAGTGAAATTTGCTTTACATAACATAGCTAAATTAAATATAGATTATAGTTATAACTAATCAATTAAATCTTTACTTGTAATTTGTATAATTCTTTATATTAATATACAAAATAGTCAACTAAATATTACTTATAATTTTATATAATTCTTTATATAAAAAGTCTCGATTATGCTTTTTAAAAAAATAATGTAAACCTTTCATCTCTATTTTTTAAACTTATTATATTTTAAATTTAATTCAAGTCCTTCAACTCTGAGTTATTAAGCTTTGAATTATTATTTATAAATGGTTATATAAAGAAATTAAGCTTTGAATTATTATTTATACATGGTTATATAAAAAAAATATTTTATTTTATTTAAATTGTTCATTGATTATTATTTCATACCAATATTTATGAATTTTATAACATTAATCAATTATTTCATACCAATGTTTATGAATTTGATAACATTTAATATTTATTTCAAATAATTTCAAATAACTTTTCATTTTTATTTTATTAGGTGAACACAAAAGTTTGCAAAATCAAAATATAACCCCTCTCTTCTGATTTGATTCCTCGTATCTAGAGAGATGTGTAGTAATCTAGTCCCATTGACATGACGAACTATAATTTATATATATATATATATATGATTTCTATATATGTCCTTTTTACAGGCAACATAAAGAATTTGCGACTGGAAAATCGTTATTATTACCTTGTGCTCAACCAATTCATTTTCTTTAGTTTCCATCCCCAATGACCAACAATGTGTTGGCACCCCAACAATTTCCCTTGATTTTGGCAAAATAAAGGGACCTCAATGTAAATTTTGTAAATATTTTATTTTTTGTTTTCTTTTATGTTTTCTTTTGGTTTCATGGATTCCTTTCTTTGATCACTCACTCCTTGTACTGCTTTCTATATATGATTTCTATATATGTCCTCTTTACAGGCAACACAAAGAATTTGCGACTGGAAAATCGTTATTATTACCTTGTGTCCAACCAATTCATTTTCTTTAGTTTCCATCCCCAATGACCATCAATGTGTTGGCACCCCAACAATTCTCCTTGATTTTGGCAAAATAAAGGGGCCCTCTATGTAAATTTTGTAAATATTTTGTTTTTGGTTTTCTTTTATGTTTTATTTTGGTTTCATGGATTCCTTTCTTTGATCACTCACTCCTTGTACTGCTTGCTCTTGGGATTGGTTCTTCTTTTCATGCAATGAGGTTTTGATGATTCGGGCGATCTATGTTGTGTTGATATTTCTCGGTGGTCAACAATGTTTTCATGATCTTATTAAAACTTACCTACGTTGATTGCAACATGCAAATTGCTTAATTTGGGTTAGAATGCTCTTTCGATGCTCTTGCTTTCCTTTTGACCTTCACTTATCAATTAATTTTTCAGTTTTTTTTGGAAAATTGAACAATTGAAGCTCATTCACTAGACTTGATCTATGTTTTCAAAGCATGTGACTTAAAATATTAAGGCAAGTTGATTGATATGAATTTTTGTTTATTTCATTTAACAAAGAAATTAGAAGGCTAAATTGCATATGATTATCAAAAATCCATCACTATTTTATATCATGCCAATCAAATTAAATTAATTAAGGTGTCAAATAAAAAATGATATATATATTATTAATATGTGAAGAGCTTTATTATTTTTAGATTTGTGCAAAATTATTAATAAATTTAATCTTTTGCATAATATATTAATTAAGCTTTGTTGACATAATGAGACCTTTTTATTTATTAACATGGTATATATTTATTAATTTATCTTTCATTTTCCAAATCACATATCTTTTGGTAAAATCCTTTTGATAACTGTATCAAAAATACTTTATGATTAAAGCCTTATAATTCCTTTATAAATATTTTATTAAAGGGATTTTTTTTCAACACTTATGTTTTTAACAACCATTAAAGGGATTTTTAATCAATTATAGTTTTCTTTATGGATCTAGATATCATGTTTATTTTGGAAGGTAGTTGAAATTGCATTTTGACGTGATACACTTAACACATATGTATGAGAATAATCACGAGTAGCCACGAGCCTCTTAAATTAAGTTGAGCATTGGTTCATCACATTAAAATGTTATGCATGAAATTTGTTTTATGCTTGAATATCAATCTCGCAGAGAATCATGTAGTGCTAAGCAACCAAAACTTATGGAAGTTAGGTGCTTGCCACATCATCGGATCATTCTACTCACCAACATTGCCCAAATTTAATTGGTGTTGCTACTTTATCAAATCTTAAAACCATAACGTAGAGTTTAAAGGGAATGTTACGGTAATTGTGTGTCAGCATTAATATACTTGATCCCATATGACGGACTTTAACATGCCAATTTCATGGGATATGTGCTCATGAAGATCAATATATATTTGTGCTTCTGATATTTTTAACTCACTGGAATCCAAAGGAAGTAATATCATGGAATTCTCACCATACCATGAGTCTCACGTCAGATCATTAAAACTGGTTGTTGGGAAATGAAATGCCAGAACCTTGCATTAAATATTTCTACAAAGTTGAGTGATTCTAGCGTTATTATATCATAAAATTTATTGCTAAATGGCCAAGAGATTCAGGTCTAATTAATTGCCAGGTTTCAAGAGGATAAAACTCAGTTATCACAAGATCTCTTCATTGCGGCGAATATAGCACTTGATCATTGGAGAAAGGACAACGTGTCAACTTAGTCGGCAAGAAAAAGGAGATAAAGAACCGCATAATTTGAAGGAGCTGCATTCACTCAGCTCAGAAAATATCGGCGTCACCTTATCAACTAAATGGATACGTGGAAATATTATCTATAACCACCGGGTCATGAACAAACTATGCCAGTTATCACGAAGTCAGGTTCTAGAAAATGATGTCATTGGAAGTTATTATTCACGAGATTTTCCAGGTCTACGAAATTTGCACTAATAAAATTATTTGGTATTTGCGCTACAATCTCGATTAATTGGAGGGAGTAAAAGGGAGATATTACTATTTCTCTGATTCATTATTATTAAATGTTATTCTTCCTTCTCTCATTTATTCATATAAAATGCATAAATTGTTGTTTTAATGTATATATTTTATGTGCAGGTTTGACCATGAAAATTCAAGCTATGGATTAACGCCAGATGAAGTGAGAGAAGAACGCTTAAGCCAGGATATTGATGTTTCCGTTAACATACAGGAAGGAGTGGTTCTCAACGCCAATAAAAGAATGAAAAAATTGAAAAAATCGACTGCCAGGGGTGGGCTCTTCACAGAAAATCAGAAAATGACTGTCTCTTTTCTGAAAAAATTCCTTTTCTTCTTTAACTGTGCTTCGGAAGGGAAGATTTGAGGAGACGCTGCCAAAGAGGGGTCTCTGCATAATAAAAGAAGCTTTGATCTTTTATATTCTGTTCTTATTTTGTAATCTTTAAGTAAACGGGAGACGCTTCTGTTAAGGGGAGGAAATTCTGTAGTTCTGGAAAGCAGTGACTTGAAAGGCGACAGAGTCTTGTTCTTTTCTTTGTGATCTTTGTATTCAGAGGAAGAATCAGCGATCCTCTCTGCTAGTGTGTTTTTGGATACCAAATGAAAACCAGAGATCACTACTATTGCAATCTTTCTCATAGTCGATCGGATCTGTAAGATTTTATATTTTTATATATACTTGAATACAAGTCTGATAAGAAATGTTCCACTCTTTTGAACGTATAACATTCCTATTTAATCGATTACTTGAAGTGACTGCAAACTTGATGTGTAAACAATATGTACAAGGTTATTGTGATGTGTAAACAATATGTACAAGGATATTGTTTAATTTTATGATATTGATGCGTTCAAAACGTTTAATTGTTTGTTTAAACTTTGTTTTAAATAAACTAGTAAACTGAAATTATCCTTTTATACATCAAAATTTTTGAATCATGTTCCTGTGCTGATAGTTAGAATAGAATAGATTAATTAAATTTTTGTTTTAATTTAGAATTTTAGTTTTATTTTATGAATGAAAAGTTACAGGTTAATAACTTTTAAATCTGTGTATTTAGTGGTTGTTAAATCTGTATATTTTCAGTCATTCAAATTTGCATGAGTAGTTTTTATTATTCTCTTTAAATTAGTCAATCGAATTAGAAGATCTCTTGTTGAGAGCAAACAAGAGATTTAAGCTCTTTATGTGAACTATTTCTCCTTAAGCTTCTGATCGGTTTTATAAATTGAAACAACCTGATTTAGCTACCGTGTCCTCCATGACACATGTGCATGTGATGTTGCTTGAATATGAATCTAATCTTATTTGATGCTTCTTGTCTGTGGAAGCAATACACTCATGTCTTCACTTTATATATAAAATGCCCCTCTCCGATTAGGGAAACACACGCTTCATACACACACCACACGCACGGGTGGCTTAAATTAAATTAGTGTCGTGCTCCCCGATCTGGATGGATGAGTGAAATTCAATTCCGATAGATGAATTCGTTTGCCCCGATTCCCAAAACAAAATGAAATAACGTTGTGCATGTGCAACGACATGTAGTGCTGCTTAAATCTGACTCTAATCTTTTTTGATGCTTCATGTCTCTGCAAGCAATCGACTGACGTCTTTACTATATATATATAAAATGCCCTTCTCCTCTTGGCTTGGCTGGGCATGTCGCAGGGCAGGGAGACACGCGCTCCATAGAGAAGGAACACACGCGGCTGGCTTTAATTAGATTAGTGTTATCACATTTCCTCCCCTCCCCGCTATTCTTTCTGTCGACCATGCTTCGGTTGGGATCATCGTGGTCCCTGATCTGGACGGATGTGTGAAAATGAGTTGTATTTATATACCCCTTGGATGATCCCTATAGAGGCAACAAACTACAATCACAGTCACATAGAGAGAGAGATCATACGCAGGTCCTGATCGTGAGAGGGAGGAAACGATTGAACATCGATCGCAATCATGAGTTCTGCCCTTATTTCTCTTGGAACGGCTTTGCATTCATTGATGCCTGCTGCTGTTCGTCGCCATGGCAACCATAAGAGGTCAAGAAGTATGCCGACCTCCAGAGCCCACCCGATCCTCGCTAATTTTCAGAACCAACTTGCAGCTAAGATGGAGATACTCATGCAGCTAGAGTCATATAATTTTTCGGCATCTTGGCTTGGACAAGCGCTGGAGGTGGTGTTGTTTATATATTCCAATTTGAAGGATTTGTATCCGCACATGCAGATCGACAATAATTTAGACGGAAAATGGTTGAGCCAACATATGGAGGACTTGGTCAATCTGCTTGATGTGTGCAATGTGTTGAGAGAAAGCATCTCAGAAATGAATAAGCACAACATGTCAGTACAGATAGCCCTCCATGGCTTACTTCACGCCCATGCCCAGATTCCCTGCGCGATGAATAATCAATTGATGAAAGCAAAAAAGTCTCTCGGCAGTTGCATGGATGAATTAAGGAAGAACAAGGACATGGAATCCAAATTGGCGAAATGTATGTCTACTTTGAAGCGAATGGGCGATAGCCTTCACTCCACAGCAGCAACGGCTACAGCAATGGGCAGATCGGGAGTTGAAGAAACCATCAAGGAAGCGAAGGCCGTCACAATATTTGCCTGCTCTGCAATTGTGGCTGCTCTTTCCTTTAACCCACCATGCCGGTCCTTTATTCGAGGTGCAGGCTTTCTTAACAAGAGGAATCAGATAAATCCTGTCCCACTTTCCCCTCTCATGGACATCAACAGCATGACCAACATGATGCAGAGAAAGAGATCATCATCATTGAAGCCCCTCTTGCATGAGTTGAACAGGGCAGATATTACAGTTGGAAACCTCAAGAATGTACTGGACAGATACATGATGAACAAGACGTCCAGGTCGTCCTCCGAGCTGCAAGATGAACTGAAGGACTCCATCCATGCCGTGAACATGTCCACCACAGAGTTGGAAAGCGCTCTCACAGACATCGATAACAGAGTGAATGAGCTATTCAGAATTCTGATCTCCAGCAGGGTCGAACTCTTGAACAGTCTCACTACTCTCTGTTCATGATCAGATCAATGCATGGCATTAAATGTACAAAGCAAAGGATACGGCATACACTGCATCCATTCTGCATCCATTCTGTAGATACTTTTTTCTTACTGTAACAGATACCTTTATACATACAGATCAAATCAAATTAACTGATTTCTTATGTGATTTTTTTATGGCGAACATTATTCACTATACAGTCTTCTATGGTTGAAATTTCTCCAGTTCTATGCTTGAATTTAATATCAAAATTAAGCGATTTCTAATGTGATTTCTTATGGTTGAAATTTCTAGAGTTCTAGAGTTCTATGCAGATCATACTAAAATTTTATTTATGAGCCAAGGTGGCTTAATTATGTTATATGACAATATAAATATTTAGGGTATATTTTATTACATTTAGTGTAAAAGCAATGGAGGGGAGGCATAGGCAAAGGGAGGAAAACTCAAAGGGAGGAAAATCAGGGGAAAGGACAGGAGGTATTGAGTTTGATGGACAAGGGGTATTGAGGTTGATAGACAAGAGATACTCAACCACGATGTAGGATGGTTGATGCTAGTGCTCTATTGAAGGGTTTTCATGTTGCTCATGTGCTTGGTTGGTTATTGGATCTTTAAATTGTTAATGGAATTGAGGTAATGAAAGATCAAGCTTTATATCTTTTATGTAATTGTTATCAATTGGAAGTGTAATCTTCCAAAATCCACAAAACAATCACATTGGATAGTCTTCCAAATGGTGTTATGGTCAAAACAATCCATAGGGATCATCATATCTAAATGCAGGAAGCAATTAACAAATCTGATCAGTGTTGAATCACAAGCAATTCTGAAGCTGCATCCTCAATGGTACGGATCTGAGGCTGGAAACAACGCACAAATTTAACAATGAGACCTCATAATAGAAAATCAGACTCAAGATCACCCAAGAGTCCATTCGAGGAAGGAATTGCACAATTCCTTCCTCGAATGGACTCTTGGGTGATCTTGAGTCTGATTTTATGTTATGACGTCTTGTTGCTAAATTTGTGCATTTCCAATCCTTGGATCGGTACCATTGAGAATGCAGCTTTAGAATTTCTTGCAATGCCAATTTAGAAGTATTACCCAAACTCTGATAACTCGTGATAAAGACTAGTAAACAACAAGCTACTATATTGTAATAAGAAGATCTAGACATTTGAATCTATATTAATTCGTTGAAGTTGATTTGTATCATTGTGTAAACTTGTATGGATTTGGTATACCTATTTTCTATATTACCATCACAGTTTCCTTTTTCTATAAACTCTTGTCTTAAGTATAATATTGTAATGTTCCGAAAATATTAAATAAAAAAATCAAACTTTACATCTTCATATTTATATTATTTTGTTCTCATCTTTCGCTTAAGCAACTAGCCAAGTAATGACAATATAGAGATTGTTATGCTAGACACAATTTAGCTTATCTAAACTCGCTTATCTTTTTTTTTCAAATGAAAAAAAAAAAACTTTTATTAAGGGAAAAAGTTGTGTCAAAAGTTGCATATTAGGCGAGGTGCCTATTTGAACATACAAAACTACAATTATTTGAAACTAATATTTCATACTCTCATACATAGTGCATACCAAAAAGGATCTGTCCTAAATAGAGTTCCCTCTCTGTATTCTTCAACAAGGATGAAGCCATCCAATTCACCCACAACTAGTTTGGAGAGCTTATCAGTCTCCATATTGTGCTCCCTATATATATGGACAAAGTTGATGGTCAAGAAAAGTAGCATAAGAGCTCTCGTGCGCTTGATCCATCCACTCAGCTCCAAAGAATGAAGTCTCTGTTCACCCTTGGCCCATAATATAACAACTCTCGAATCTCCAAAAATAGTAAGAGTGTACAAGCCGATATAGTTAGCGAAGAATAGAAGACCCCATAAGGAAAGTAGTTGGGATCGGGTATTTGTGCCTTGTCCAACATGCATTTGCAGCTTGTAATAAAGATTCAAGGAGACTTTGAGGATCATACCAGCCTCACACAGTCCATGCTGGGTAGCACCGTCAAAAAAACCAAGAGGGAAGCCATAATCTGTCTCCGAGAATGGCATTATTACATGTTGTTTCTTAAAAATATTATTGCTGGGTGAGGAGAAATAACCCACAATTTTAGCACAAAGCACATAGATTGAACCGTTCGCATCCTGAAAAATCCACCAATTATGACATTTCCAGACTTCCCAGATCGTTATAAATGGTAGAGCATAATCAAAGGTGTGGCCCTCAAACCATAATTGCAAGTTTGCCACTACAGTATCACATCTCCAGATGAAGTGGAAGTGTAGTAAGGATTCGAGACATGCCCACAGATTTCTGAAGAAAATACTGTAATGAACAAACAAATGATCGACATTCTCACCAGCAACAGAGAAAAGGAAATAGTGGCTCGGGCCAACAAAACCGCGCTTGTTTAGGTTGCTCCATGTCAGAATCTTATTATGAATAACCAAACATATGAAACATCGAATTTTAAGAGAACAATTTACCTTCCATATCATCCTACAATGATGCCAAATACCAACATCTGGCTCCAAATGCATAATACAGTTGTAAGCTTCTCGTGCCGTGACCATACCAGAGGATTGGTCAATACACCAGCGAAGAGAATCTTCCTCTAGAGACAAAGGGATCCCCGCGTGAACCATCTTCTAAACATACCTATCCCAATAAACATGAAGACTAGTATCCAGACCGATATCCATCTCTGATCTCCAATAAGAGCCCTCCCTCTCCTGGAAGCAAGTAGCTTGCTTCAGAACAAAAACATTACAACTATGCAAGGCATGAATGACAGTAGCTGGAAGTCTGAAATCGACCCCCAACCCAACAATTGGATCAATACCAACGTAAATCTGTGTTCCCATGCCAACCTCCCAACCAATACCAAGGTTGATAATGGGGAAATCTTTCATCAAACTTATCCATAAGAATGAACCTGAAGGACTCCTCTTACCATTCTGAAGCTAGAGAGGAAGTGGTAATCTGCCAAGTTACTTCACCCGTATAACCTTCCCAAAAATGCCTTCATAAAAAAAACTCCTCCACAAAGACTTCTCACACAGAGACAAATTGAAAGATCTAAGGTCCTTAACACCCCAACCATTCAAAACCTTAGGTTTAGTGATAGAGTCCCAGGATGTCAAATGGAACGTAGTGTTACTACCAACTCTTGACCACAAAAAATTTGAAAAAAGACTCCGCAGAGTATTAATCACATACATCAGAATAATGAAGAGAGAAAACCAAAAAAAACAGGTAAGCTTTGAAGGACCGAGCAAAGCAGGGTAAGTCTACCTCCCAATGAAAGATACTTAAAGGACCAACCATTGATTATGTATTGTACTTTTTTTACTAGCCATTTCCAGTCTGTCGATTTATAACCACCAGGTTTGAGAAAATAACCAAGGTACCTGAAACCATTATCAATCGCTAAAAAGTTATAAGGAAACATGTCTCCAATCTATTCCCTGAGATGTTCATCTTGACTTTGATAAAGAAACGAAGACTTGACAAGACTAATCTCCAGCCCAATAGCATTACAGAAGCACTTAGTGATACTTTTATATTGTATCCATTTGTTCAAAGTAACCATGCCAAATAGAAGCACATCATCAACGAACAAAAGATGTGAGATGTTTAAAGCCTTTTCCACCCTGATACCAGCAATGTGACCCTTGCTTCGAGCATCATTTATGAGAAGGCTCAGACCTTCAATAGCCAAAATAAACAGGTAGGGCAATAATGGGCAGCCCTGCCAGATGCCCCTCGATCCTGAGAAATGAGCAGATGGAGAGCCATTCACCAACACTGAATAATTTGCAGAGGATACATAGGACATTATCCAATCCACTAGCTCCAGCTTCAAACCTACCCGAAGGCGGATAAAGTGTAAATAAGTCCAGTCGAGTCTATCGTATGCTTTGACAAGGTCCAATTTTAAAATGAAAGCATCAGCCTTCTTTAACTTGATAGAATGCAATGACTCCTGTGTAATACCCACCGCATCCAACAGTTGTCTAATGTGAAGAAAACCAAATTGTACTATTGTACTGCTAATTGCATACTATGTGTAAGTATGTAACCTATCATAAACCTTCAACCAACAAATATCTTCCTTGGGCCTTTTTTGATGGCGCCAGCCAAGGATTTCCTACACGTGAGAAGGAAAAAAATGGATAATCAAATATGCCCCAGGTAGAGCTTCAAACAGCAAAGCCGAATTCTTAGCTCTTTGGGCAATACTAAAGGTGGCTCTTATGAAAAATATAACCTCCTTACAGCTATATGGGGACTCAAAGATGGTCATAGATTGGGTCAATGGAAAAATTCAAATCAACGCCCCCCACCTACAACATATGCTTATGCTAGTCAAAGAGTTCATCACCTCCTTTGAGCAAGTTTCCTTTGAATGTATGTCTACAGAGAACTAAACATGGAAGCAGATGCACTGTCTAAACTGGCGCTTTCCATACCTCTTGGCCTCATTGAAGTAGAATGATGGCAAAAAAACCAGTTAGAGGAACATTTTACGATAATGCATTAATTCATGTAAATGTTGCAACTCTATTTTTGCAGTGATTATGTAACTTTTTGAAGTCCATCAGGTAGAATTAAGTTTTTTGGATAAATCCATAGTGATTGTAAATATAAAGTTTTTGAGAGCCTTCATGACATACCATTTTGATGTAAGCTCCAAGTGGGCAATTCAAGTTATTCTAAGAAATAGAATTTTTTTTTCCATTGAAAACAAAATATACCCTCTCATAAAATAAAATGTTGATAATCTACTATCAACCTATAGTAAAAGCTAAGTATATCATTAACCTAATATTAAAGAAATACTAAACGATATATGTATACAAGGGCAAGTCGGACCTTTTACATAAACCATAAACATATTTGAAAAGAAGAGTATGCTGTATGAATTTCTATATATATATAGACAAGGCAAGATAGCCATGTTCAAATACATCTCTTTTATATATGTATATATGCACCACGAAGGTAATACGAAGGGATAAAGGTATTAATATATTGGCAAGGGGTATATTGTGTTATTAGTATACATATCGACGAACATGTTTCATTTGAAATAACTACACTCTTAGTTGATGGCTCCCCCACAACCATGGGTTGGAGGCTTATAGAAAACATGAGGGACTCCCGTAGCAACCACCTAACACGTTCCCCTAAATTCTAGTGATTGGACAACAAGTGGCGGACATATCCTCTTTGTTGAGGGCGGACTCCCTAAGGTGGATAGATGTGGTTTTAGATGGCAAAAGCTAAGCATTAAACTGCAGAGTATTAAATGCCACAGCTCAGTATTTAGGGTCCATAGGATGTCAAAAATCTCCAGATCAATGGACCCTTACACTAAGCTTTCGCCCTTCGGTCACTTTGTAGGGGAAATCTCTGGAGAAGATCGGTATCATTGGGTACATCATGGAAATTGTTTATTATACTGCGACGGAAGTGGTGGAGAGGACGGCTCCTTGTGGAGCGGATCCCCAGTAATAATGGAAATTGTTTATTATGCTGCGATGGTTCAGTGAGGTGAGCTTGTAAGCTCGATCCTCTGAAGCATATTATAAACTGATGGTTGTAATTATGCAGTGGCACAACGGAGGAGAGAACGGCTCCTTATGAGCTCGATCCTCTGGAGACTTTTATGAGATCTTGTTAGATCTGTTACGATAACAATGGTGGAGAGGACGGATCCTTGTGAGCCCGATCCCCTGTAATCATGAAGATTATTTATTATCCTGCAATGGCGGTGGTGGAGAGGACGGATCCTTATGGACCCGATCCCCTGTAATCACCAAATTTGTTTATTAAAATAATGATGTGTGTTATTTTAGATATGGAATTGTGGGTGTCAAATCTATGGGAGCGACCAAGTAGGCATTTGATGAATTATATACATGAATATTTGTACAGCTCGGATCTGTGCAAAGAATTTGTTTTCCAAGATAAATTAGCCCTGTGTTACGATTTGAGAAAGGGATAGCACAGCTCGGGTAAGAGAATCCTGATCCCACATTTGTTCTGGAATGTAGAATTCTGCATTGGTTTAATTAGTCGTGTTGCTTATGCGTAGACCCTCATTTGTATTTTATACATATGCATGTAATCAGGGTAGGCGCACAACCTCCTTGTGCAAACCGTCTTTTTAGATTTAAATAGTATACAGATACATCACTACGTTAAGTAGAGATCAGGCTCAGAATATAAATATGCACGCCTTAGTCATAGAATTAAAACTCTGTTCTCAAATAATATAAAAACAACGATTCAGCAGAGTTCAGCTCAGAAATTGAATATCACGCTTTTAGCAGCGATCCGCTCGGAAAATATATGCTGAAAATGTAAGCCGACAGCAGCCACCGTCCAGCCGCAGCCGTCCAGTCGTGCAGCCACCGCCGTCAAGCGAACCAGCCGTCCGGCCGCTCAGTTGCACCGTCCAGCAGCCAAAGGAATAAGGAATAGTAAACACAGTGTAGCAAAACTTGTTATAAATATATTATCTCATAGCTGCAAGAGGTAGACTTGTGAATGTAGTTTGTTCTGCATAATAAAATTGAGTAGCGGCTCATCTATTTCTATCTACAAGCAAGTTTCAATTATCCTCTCTCATTTTGTGTTTTCATCATGGTATCAGAGCTTAGTGTCTGGGCTTGACTCCCTCACTGGAGCGCCTAGGATCATGAGAGAGAAGTAAGAGTAGAGTATAGGATAGAGTAGTGTTGTTACCATATGCTTAAGTTTGTAGATTATGGAATTATGTTAGGTTTGTAGGGCCGAGCTTATCTTGCCTGTACGTTCAGGCGAGATAAGCCAGCTCGGCAGTGGGTCCCCAGTGGGCTCCTCCAGTGTTCACCTGGAAATCCTTTCTCCGGCGATCCTCTGACCCTCGTTCCTCGTCTCTGGTCGTCGTATGAAAACCGATTGTTAGGCGCAAGTACACTAACATAATATAGATTTTCCAATTTTTGCAGCGAACTATACTCACGTCACTTCAACATGCAATTAATACACGGGGGAGGATTTTGAACGCGATCAACCTGTGACTTCCGTGAAAGGCTCTATTTCCAGCTACACTGTTTGCACGTTGCATGTCCATGCATGACATCGCGAGGTTCACCGAACATCAGCTTACAAGAGAGCCATTTGAATTTTGAAAATTCAAAATGCTCGCGCTCTACACATTTTGAAATTTCAAATGCTCGCTGAGTGATTGCCATTGAGGAAGAGAGGATTTAAGGCGTTCGGGAAAAAAACTGTAGTTGTTTCATCGGAATCACATGCCCAGATCTCGTCACGGCTTCGTCCTTCTCCCATAGCCCTGCAAATCCACTTCTACATTTCAAAAGCTCATCGTTGCTCAACTCTATTTTTCATGCATCCATCGTCAAACAGATGATTCCCCTACTTTTGCTGCAGCATCTTGGTTGAAGCAGATGAATACTATCCAGTCTCGTTGGGAAGTGAACAGTATGGAGAGCTACCAGTTGGCTCTCGAAGAAGACTTGATTACTGCATCCACGGCTGGAGAAGAAATAGGGCAAGTAGATAGACATGTAGAGGAATTCAAGTTGTGTAAAGTTTATCGCTGGATTTGAGGCTACGGAGAACTTGCCCAGATCTACCCAGAATGTGCCTAGAGGACGTGAAGCTACTGCAAATAACAAGATATGGTCTGGTGAACAGCTTAAGCGTGAGGTTGCAGTTTCTCTGCCTAAGGAAGAAGTCGTAGTTAAGAAGATCATGTATGGTCTGTGTGAGGAGATGTTCAAGGTGGTTTTCTCTGTAAATGTGTGAAGCTGTTCCGGAAACTTCATCTCAATTTGCCTCTGTCGTTTATTGAGGCATTGAGCTCAAGTTTGTTGTCTGGTGTTTCTCTGTTATGTAAATTTTATGGCTGTTTATGCTTCCTCTGCCCACAATTAATTGATAGTCTTTATAAGCATATCAATTTCCAGCGTCAAATTTCTTTGCATTGCAGTGGCACGAGATGCTTGCTAGAGGTGGCTTAGTTACTTGTGTTAATAATGTTCGAGGTGTTTTTCTCTGTAAATGTGTGAAGCTGTTCTGGAAACTTCACCTCAATCTGCCTCTGTTGTTTATTGAGGTGTTGAGCCCAAGTTGGCTGTCTCGTGTTTCTCTGTTGTGTAAATTTTATGGTTGTTTATGCTTCCTCTGCCCACAACAATTCATTGATAGTCTTTATAAGCATATCAATTTCTAGCATCAAATTTCTCTGTTGCAGTACCAGGAGATGCTTGCTAGAGGTGCTACTTGAGTTGGGGAGTTATAATTACTTGTGTTAATAATGCTAAAGTGCCATTTGTAATTTTTTTGTTTAGACCATTTGGCTATAGAGGCATTCCTTTTCAAGGAAGATAATTAGGATTCTCGCAATTTCTATTGAATAGTTGGGGAGTTGTAATTACTTGTGTTAATAATGTTGAAGTGCCATTTGTAAATTTTTTGTTCAGACCGTTTAGCTATAGAGGCATCCCATTTCAAGGAAGATAATTAGGATTCTCGCAATTTCTGTGATTCAATAGATTTTATGTTTATATTTATTTTTTCCCAGGTAGATTTAATATTTATATATATTTTTTCTAAGGTGAATTGTTATTAATTATTTTTCCACAATCTTTAAATCAATTCTCCGCCTTAATTTTAAGATGCCATAATACCTCACAATGATAGTTGCATTTGTTATCTATTTTCTAAAATTGGAAAATATGCGGTGGTACCAATAACATGAAATGACAATGAATTTGTAAAAATATTGCACGAATTTTGACTTATGAAACTGGCATGAAATCTGTTTTATGTAATATTAGTGAATGCCATCATTATAGTATTATATTCAATAATATTTTTATAAAAAAATATTTTAGCATCATAGTATTGAAAATAAATAAGATTAAAATAAAAATTATATATAATAAAAGAAATTTGAAAGAAATTTTTTATATATTATAAAATAAGTTTGAAATCAAAATTAATTATATATATATATATAAATGAATAAAAATTATTATTATGCTTTTGTTTTCACCATGTTATTATTATTATATTTATTTATACTAAATTTTTAAAAAATATTTTATATTTTTATAAAGGATTTTAAAGGTTATTTTTAATGGTAAATTATAGTATATATCTTAAATTTGTTTAATATTATATTTTAAATTGTTTAAAGAATAAATTGAATAAAAAATTTATTAGTAAATATTTTTGGAATAGTCTATTTATTTTATTTTATGTTTTTGTTTTGAATTTAGGATATTTTTTGGTAGATTCCAAATTTTGAAGTGTTTAAAAAATTATGTTGTTGAATCCATAAATATATGGCATCTAGATTTGTAATTTCCATAGGTAATATATTTGATTTTAAATTTTTTCACAAAACAAAACAAAAAATATACTCCAAAAATATAAAATACTTAAACTACATTAATATTTTTTTCTAAATATATAAAATATTTCTCGATTAAAAAATAATTAGTTATTTAAGAAAGGTTTCAAAAATAATAATTTAGTTTAAATAATAAAATAAGAAAGTTTTTTCAAGAATTATTATTTTTAAAATATAACAAAATCAGTTTTAGATTTTTATATCAATTATAATAAAAAGTCAATCTTCCATTTTTATGTGAAATATAACAAAGTCCATCTTATGTTTTAGGGTTTTCTAATTATGTATGGACGAACAAAATTTAAATGTGAAATGTAATGAAGTTACTCTTTTTGTAATTATGTACGATGGATTTGAATGTAAAATGTAATAAAGCTATAATTATGTATGATGAATTAAATTAAAACTTAAATGATGAAGTATTATCATAATTTTTGGAAAACTAATAATTACAATTAGAAAAAAAGAATTAAAATATATGTTTATTATTTTTAATATAATAGATCAATTAAATAATTTTGAAAACTTCATATAAAAGTGAAAAATGTCACAAAATACCTCCATACGTATAAATCAAAATGTGTTAGAATTACCTATATAAGATGAGAAATGGATCAACCAAGCTATACATAAGGCTTTCCATAAGTCCAAAGTTAAGAATAAAAATAAGGTTTTCCATACTAGATGTACATAACCTTATTTGGGTCAAGAATTGTCCTAAGCACTAATATACTTCAATTCTTGATTTAATTTTTACATAATAAGTATCTAAGAATGATAAATACATTCCTATATGGCCTACTACATCAAATGGGACAAGGAAGAGATGGCAATGAGAATCTAATATCAAAAAACATATAGAAGAGAAGAAAGAGAAGGAAAATAAAAAATAGTAGAAGAACTAGTAAATACATGGAGAGAAGATGACATGAGAAGAGGTGCAATAGAGTGAAGCTTGCTAGTACAATATATGCTAAAAATAGGAGTAAGTATATTGGAGCTTGCTAGAGAAGATAGAGAAATCTACAAAAGAGAGAAGATTGTTGAAAGAGAAAAAGAGAATATGAAGGTGTTATAATATTGTTGAAGATTGATGCTAAGGCAAAGAAGTTTTAGAAATGGAGAGTAGTGTAGAAAACTCCAACATAAAGAAGATCACAAGGTATATGTTGTGAAGAGAACACAACTCTAGTAATGATGTGCTATAGTAGGCATTTTAGGAATTAGTGACAACTAGAGTACAATGATAATTAGGTAGATGTTGTGAAGATCACTCGATCACCTAGCATTGTTCACTTAGTGGATTTTTCCATGCTCTTTAGTTTTGGTTTTGAAGAACGTGATAGAACTTCGGCTTGTTAAAAAAAATTACAATGTCTAGTGAACTTTGGATTAGTCTTTCCATGATTTGGATTATGTGGGATCCTTTGAGTGGCTAGAACTCATATGACAATTGAGCAATATTCTAATATTATCTCCCACAATTGAGGGAGAGAGGGGGGTTTAGGGGTAGTGAGAGTTTGAGAGAGAGAGGGGGGGTGGTTGTTAAGGAGTTGGGGGAGAGAAGGGGGGGTTGTTAAGAAGTTGGTGGAGAGAGATAGAGGGTTGGGGGTTAGTTGTACGTGGAGGAGTAGGGGAGAGAGAGGGAAGGGGGGTTTGGGGGATGGAGAGAGATTGAGAGACATAAGAGGAGGAGGAGGAGGAAGAGGGGGGGGACGATTTGGGTAGTGAGAGGCAGATGAGGAGTAGGGGGGATCAAAGAAATAGATCATACCATATCTCTCTCCAAACCTCCTATATCTTCCTCTCCACCCAACTCCCCCTCTCTCCCTCACTCCCTAACCCTCCTCCCCCCTCTCCCTCTCTCCCTCGCCCCCTAACTCTCTTTCACTCTCTCACTCTCTCCAACCCCACCTTTCCCTAACCCCCTCCCTCTCTATAACCCCACCTCCCCTCTCTCTCTCAACTAGCCCCACTTTTGTCCATATCCCTAACCCCATTCTCTCCCTATCTCTATCTCTCTATCTCTCATAGCCCCCCCCTCTCCCTCCCTCCCTCCTCTTCCCCCTATCTCTCTCTCTATATCTCTATCTTTGTCCCCATGATACCTAACCCTACATGTTATCTATCTCAGTAACCCCCTATCTATACTCCTTTCCCTAAAATTATCTGCCTCTCTCCCTAACCCTCCTCCTCCACCTCTCTCCCTAACCTTCCTCCTCCACCTCTCTCTCTCCCTCCCTCCCTCATCTTCCTCGTGTCTATATCTCTCTTTGTCCCCTAATCCATAAAACCACTAGCCATTTATCTCTATAACGCCCCCTAAACCCACTTTCTTACCTTAAGTCCTAACCCACTCATCTCTCTTCCTCTCTCCCTAACCCCCCTCGTTTCTCTATATCTATCAAATCCCCCTTCTCTATAAGAAAAGCCATGAGTAGAGGCATAATTGCTTTATGGAAAAAGTGGGATTAGAACACATTAAGTATGGATAGTGAATGTGATACCAATTATCATATCAACAAGGATCAACAACGCATATACACTAATCACCCACACCATCCCCCCCCTTGCCCCTCTGTTCTCTTTCTCTCTCACCCCTTTACTCTTCCACCTACCCCTAACCCCACCTCTCTCTCTCTCTCTCTTTCTCTCTCTCTCTCTCTCTCTCTCCTCCAACCCCCTCTAAACCCTTTTTCCTAAGTTAAATTCAATCATGTTATTTATATCCTGCTAGCACTTTAATGCTCCAAACTGTGTGCATAGTTTATAAATAAAAATCACGCACTCATTGTTTAAAGGAATATTGTGCACATGTTATGTTTACATACAAAACCCCTAACTTTTAATCCCCCCCCCCCTCTCTCTCTCTCCCCCCCTAACCCTTAATAACTCCCCCTCTTTCTCTCTCTCCACTACTCATCTATGTACACCAAACCCCCAACCCTCTCTCTCTCCACCAACTCCCTAACCCCCCATCTCTCTCCCCCAACTCCTTAACACCCACCCCCCATCTCTCACTCACACTCTCACTACCCCTAACCCCTTCCCTCAATTGTAAGATATAATAGTAGGAAATTCCTCAATTGTCCTATGAGTTCTAGCTACTCGAAGGATCACACATAATCCAAATCATGGCAAGACTAATCCAAAGGTCACTAGATATCGTCAAATTTTTTAGCAACTTTGACTTCTATCATGTTCTTTAAAACCAAAACAAAAGAGCATGGATGTCACAACCCCAATTTACTCAATTTTTTAAAATTTTTATATGTACATATTGATGACATTAATTCTTATGTCACAGGTATGAAATACAAAGAGGATGTAGTGTGACTCTGCATCGTGTATTGATAAGGTATAATTTGTATTTATGTACTATACATGCATCAAATATTTATTACATTTTTAATTGCGGAAAACAATTCAGTCTTAGCTTGGCGAATACATCTCGTGTAACAGTAATAACTGACAAAATAGATGCTAAGGAATATTGAGTTCTAATCCAAAATAAATAATAGAACCTCACAGAAAGAACAGACTGAATCCAATCTGAAGTTCACCGTTCCTCCCAACCAATCTTCCAGAACAACCAACTTTACTTGTTCTGAAACCCCCAAGCCTGTTTGTTGGACCAAAAGGACAAAGACAACTAAAGCAGCCTAGAACTTGATCACTCAGTTCTCTTTCTCAACTCAACAAAATAATTTCCCTCTTCCATCCAAGCCTCCTGCTTGTCTAATAGGAATTGCTTAATAAATCATTGCCTAGGACTTAGGTCTATCATGAGCCTCCTACTCTAGAACCTCCATCTGGAGTTCTGACCTTAAAAATGGGGATGATGCCTCCTTCACTTGTTTAGGTATTAATTAGTGGTTTTCACCACTATGGGCAATCTACCCAACACATGTCATTCCTCCTTGTGGGCCAGCAAACACTCTTTCAACAACTACTTCAGATTGGATTCTCCTGTTTTATTTATTAAATAATAAAAATAATATAATATTCTCAAACAAGTGTCTTTGACCACACTTGGTCAAATAATTGTTCAACAACAATTAAAAACATTAATACAAAGTATTTAAAATTTAACTAAGGGTCTAGGGGTATTACAATGGATAACTCCAATAAGTGAACAATGCTAGACGATTGAGTGATCTTCACAACATATACCTAATCATCATTGTACTAGAGTTGTCACTAATTCCTAAAATGCCTACCTAACACATCATTACTAGAGTTGTGTTCTCTTCAAAACATATACCCGATGATCTTCTTTATGTTGGAGTTGTCTACACTGCTCTCCATTTCTAAAACTTATCCGCCTTAGCATCCTTCAATCTTCAACAATATTATAACGCCTTCTTCATATTCTCTTTTTCTCTTTCAACAATATTCTCTCTTTTGCAGATTTCTCTATCTTCTCTGGCAAGTTCCAATCTACTTACTTCTTTTTTTAGCATATATTGTACTAGCAATCTTCACTCTATTGCATCTCTTCTCATATCATCTTCTCTCCATGTATTTACTAGTTCTTCTACTTTTTTTTATTCTCCTTCTCTTTCTTCTCTTCTATAGGTTTTTTTTAGATTTGTTTCTCATTGTCATCTCTTCCTTGTCCCATTTGATGTAGTAGGCCATGTAGGCCCAAAAAATCAACACTCTTTTGTTACAACCAAACTAACTCTTACAAGAAACATGCTTGACTTGTAATACAATGGTCTTTATAAGAATTATACTTAAATATTGCACTCTACTATCATTAATATACACAAAGTTTCATCACTTGTTAATGGAGTGTTCTTTCTTCTAGGTCTCATGGGTTTGGACCTTCTCCACATTTTCATAGCCTGCAACACTTGGTTATTGTCAACCCACACACAAAACAATCATACATAGGGTTGGGCCTTCACTTAGACCTCTTTCCTTCCACTAAGGGAACTTGACTCTTTTTTTCACTTGTTCATGTATTCAAGTGTCTCACAAAAACAAATGCTCTCTTCACATAGGGATTTACTTCTAGTTTCACTTCAAAACAAAAAAAATATTATAGATAAGTTTACACGATGCTAAAATGTTGTCTGATGAATCATATAGGAACATGTAGTTACTATTATTAGATACTTTATGTGTAAAAGTTAATTTTATCTTAAATAAATATGTGATTAGTATAATTATGTGTAATAAGCATAAATGTTTCCTTCCATTAAATGGTATATAATTCTAAAATTTGTAATTGCACAATAATCTAAAGATAACATATTGGAGTAGTATATTAGTGCTTTTAGGACAACTGTTGACCCAAATAAGGTTATATACATCTAGTATGGAAAACCTTAATTTTAGTCTTAAATTTGGACTTATAGAAATCTTTATGTATAGCTTGGTTGATCAATTTCTCATCTTATACAGGTAATTCTAACATATTTTGATTTTGCAGTACAATATCTATTTGTTTTCCCATGAATTACCTTGCAATATGATGAGTTGTTGTTGATTTCTAAATACCAAATTCAAATTCAATAGCTTTTTTTTTAGCCAATATGGGAAGTAGAATGTATGGGAATATATGATTGAATCATTTTCTTGCACTCTTTGTTGGTGCACTTAGAGGTCCTCTTATATCAAGATACACAACTATCTAGAGTTTTCAATGTTCATCTTTAAAATTACATAGAATTGTTTTCCAAGCCTTTGTGTCTAACTCCAATATCTCTTTGAATATAATAATGGCATTCACAAATAATTGATGGCTAAACATTCAAGAATATTTACTCAAAAAATCGAGAAGACAACTTATACTCTTAGAATGTAAGATGTATGGAAAGAGGGAAATGTCTCAACCTTCTCATTTTTAACTCCTTGATTTTACAAGAAATTTAGTGGGTTTCCCATTAACTAGAATAAAAGGACACAAACTCTAATACATTTTGCCTCTAACACTTCTTAAAATATCACAACCTTGTGTATTATGTGCTCTTAGTATTTTTACTTCTATGAGCGCTTTATCTAGACTTTAGATAATGGAAGGCTTCCCCATGATTGTGACACACTAAAATTATTTTACTTTATTTGGTTTGTAGAAACAAACTATCACATATCTCAATAACTCTATTAACTATGCAATATTTTTTAATAGAAAGAAACTAGCACATGAAGTCAACAACCCTATTAGTGATTTGCAATGCCTTTTCATTCACGTTATAAAAACAAATTAATAGATAATTTCATGTGGCATTCTCCCTTTCAGAAATTAATGTTGTGAATATGATTTTCATAAATAAGTAGATAATTGCTCTCCTAAATCTCCATTATCATAAATCCTTAAAACTCATATTATCTAGTATAATATTCTATAGTGGTGTCACTCCATGTTAGGGGATATATATATATAGAAATATTTTTGTGACATTTTTCACTTTTTTTTTTTACAAGAACGGTTAACAAGCTTTGTATTAAAAAGGTGGGTCCATATACATAGAGGGGGGAGGATAATACCAAAACTTCAGAGCTGCCAGAGCATACTCTGAGATAACTAGCCTCTGTAGTTCAAAACTGGCATTATGCCTGATACTGCTATGACTTAATACACTGAAAGCACTACTAAAATTTTTTACAAACTAGCCTGATAAGAAATAACAGAAGAAAAACATAGTAAATAGACATATAACTGGACTTTAGACCCAAAATGAGAACGCTTCCCAGAGTTAATTGCCATATCGATCTCCGACAGGCTTTTCCTTGTTTCCAACAACATTTCCAGCTTCGTCGTCGATGTTTAGGATGACTGAAGGGTTGTTCCCGCTGTTGGTTCTCACATAGTCAACTTTGGCCTCAACAATTCTTAAGCAACTATAGAAGGTATCATGTTTTCCCATTAACTTCTCGAAGAAGTCTTTCATCTTTCCGGTGCCAACCCGAGTTTCCGAGTTTGAGATTTGGACGAACGTTGCTAGCTGAGAGATAGACTTTTTCATTTATGCAAAGTCTCCCCTGAGCCCACGAATTTGCATTTCTAGGTCTTGCACTTGCGAATTCATCTTCAGGGAGGGAATTTCCACCGGGGAACCTCTGTAACCAAAGTCACCCAGACTTCCACGAGTTTTTTACCAGGGAGCACCCCTCCCAACTTCATTATGACCAGCAACCGCAATATGCCCAGGGAAAAAACCATAGTTTACAGGCATTCCATTGCCACGATTTCCATGTCCAAGACTGGTGTCCAAAGGCATCCAAACCCCTCCATTTCCAGATTCCATGGAGTGGTTGAGACAGCCGGACTTAGTACCACTTCCCCTAGCAGCCTCCACATATCATGCTTATTGAAAAATCTCAGACAGAAACCATTTCTTTCCTCCATTGCCGACTCGCCCAAGATTGGCATGCTCGTTTTTCCTGCATTTCCTACAATGTAGAGCGGCCGGACATTGGTTACAGTCCCCCATTGGAACCTGAGACGAGAGAGAGCCGATATTTTTGGTAGAGTGCCGAGAGCAGACAAAAGCGCAAAGCGAAAGGTGGAAGGTTTGAAGGTAGTGTGGTTGAAGGTCCTTGCCACCCTGCCTCAAATAGAAATTCCTTACCTTGGGGGACGTCCTCATTAAGGCTCCGCATGCGAGCCAGGTGGTGACATGAAAGGATGGCTGCCAAAACTTTCGAAGGGACGAGAGACCATCACCATAAGATCTCAACAGGATATGGGGATTTAATGCTTCCATTGTATGGGTAGAAGTGCAACAAAGATGAGGGTAAGGGGGTAGTTTAAGGCACCCAAAATTTGGAGTTGTTGTGGCCATTAAATTGTGCATGCCCACAATCTAACCTTGCTCCTTTATTAGCCATAGTGTCGGCACTCTTATTGCAGATTCTAAGGATATGATGGAGGGAGAGAGAATGGAAATATTTGGCCAAATAGTAGAAATGTTGATGCATCTTGGTAGCAGGATTTTGACGAAGGCTGGTAATATCTCTGGCATCTTTGATCACTAACATAGAGTCCCCAAAAACTACTAGGTCATCTATATCTTTGCTTCTTGCAACATCCAGCCCTTTGATTAGAGCTAACCATTCCGCTTCATTGTTTGTTTTTTTCCCAATGCCCCAAGCATAGTCTTCTATCTTGTTTCCGTCGGAGTCTAGTAGGACTCCCCCCACACCTGCCAACCTAGGATTTCCTTTGGAGGATCCATCGAAGAAGAGGATGCTGCTTCCCAGAGTGAGGATCCATTTTTAAAAATCCTCTGGAAAGCAATCCAAGCTCTTTTGAAATTTATTTTCCCAGATAGGGAGTTTGGATAATAAAGGTGCCAATTCTCGAAGAGATCAGAGCAATTGGTGGGGAGAGTGAGATTTGGGAGGATGACTTTGGAGGGATTTTTGCCAAACTTCCTGGGAGAATTCACAGTCTAGGAACAAATGATTAATTGTCTCCTCCTCTTTTTTGCAGAAAACACATCTAGCCAGTCCTGCAATGCCTCTTTTTTTGAGATTATCAGCAGTGAGAGTTTTTTTATGAGCTAAGATCCAGTAGAAGACATTCACTTTCGGGATACCATCTCTGCTCCATACTTGTTTCCATTTTTTATCCTTGTTGCCTTTGTTGTTGAAAGTATCCAGGTATCTGTAGCCTTATTTGACACTGTACTGTCCATTTTCCCCCCATCATCTCTTATCCCGCAGAGCATGATGGATAGGAATCATGCCATGCAGTCGGGAGAGCAGAGCATTGTACTCATGCTGTAAGTTCTCTAGAATATCAAATTTCTTCCATCCTGACCAATTCCCATTAGAAGACCATGTGGAGATATCATAGAGAGAATTTAAGTTGTTACGATCCATCCAACGTTTCAGGTCCTGAACGAAGATGTGGGAGTTGGTAGGGGACAAGGGTCCAAGATTATCTGTCCATATTTTGATTTTTTTTCCGTTGCCAGGTGCCCAGGATAGGTTGCTTTGAAGAATGAAAGCAGAGCTTTTGCAAAGATTCCATATCGTGGTTCCCTTTTTTTCCTGATCAATTCTTTCCACGCATCTGCTTCTACTTCCCTGCATGTATTTTTTATAAAAAATTTCCTTCCACCGTCCATTTGGAGGTTGACCTCTTCAGGTAGACCTTTCTCCAGATCTACCTCTACACAAATTCTAGCACGAAAGAATAGGGAGCCTTTTGGCTCGGCTTTATCTATGTATTTACCGAGAGCATTCCCAATGGCGAGCAAGGAGTCATCATCCCAGCAGTGCAGAGGCAAATGGGGAAGACGCACCCAGACGGGGATGGCAGAAGGAACATCTTTCTCAGGGTCGAAAGAGAGGCTCCATTGGTTTAGATAGAGACCTCGGGGACCCATGAAATAGGGGCCACTTCGAAAGATTAGATCTTTATCAGATTTATTTTCAAAGAGAAAGATGAAGTAACCCTTACCACAGAAGCAATGCTGAATACCTCCAGTGATCAGTGGCATCCAGTTTTTGTTGATCTAGACTTCCATCGATTTGGGGGACGGCCAAATGCCTGTAAATTGTCGAATCAACCCACGCTCATTCAGTGCCAGAGCCTTAAGCTTTGAAGCTACCGACAGGATCTGGATTCGAGGGGTAGCTGCCCGTTTTACAAAATTGTCCGAGTGATCCGCTAAAACTTGGGGAGGAGGGGAGGCATCTACCAGAGAACGGAATGCTTCATTGAGTAAGTGTTTACGATCCAACGGGGGTGGATCTATGTCTGCGGCCCAGGAGGATCCCACAGACAGAGAGGGATGCACACGACCACTAGGGTTTCATGCTAGCGCAGAGCGGAACTAGGGCACCTTCTTGATGGAAATATGTCCCTCTTAACCTAAAGGGTTCTCATCCAATTCTGACATGGAAAGAGATGAACACTGAAGATGCTGTGGTATTAGAAGATCATGATTGATTTTCTGACGTGGTTAGGGAAGGTACACTGATGAACATTAACCAGAGTATACTTGTTATATAAATCACATGATTTTATTTGGAATCTTTGATTGAATTTTTTCACTTTTATTAATACTAGTTAAAGTTGTCAAAATTGTTTAATTGATTTATTATTTAATTCATCATACATAATTACATAAATAGTAATTATTACATTTTGATATTTAAATTTTCTTCTTCTATACATAATTACAAAACCTAAAACATATGATGGGCTTGTTATATTTCACAATATAAATGTAAGATTGACTTTTTCTTATAATTGATATAAAAATGTAAAATTGATTTAATTATATTTAAAAAATAATAATTCATTAAAAATATTTTTTATTTTACTATTTAAACTAGCTTATTATATTATTTATAATTTTAATGATGAAACTTTTTTTAAATAACTAATTACTTTTTAATTGAGAAATATTTATATATTTAGAAAAAATATTTTAAGTTTTTGGAGTATATTTTAAGTCTTGTTTTTTAAAAAATCTTAAAATTAAATATATTGCCTATACAAATTGCTTAAGGAAAAATTCAAAACATAAAATAAATGGATTATTCCAAAAATATTAATTAATTAATTTGGTATTCAATTTGTTCTTTAAACAAGTTAAAATATTAAATTAAAGAATTTAAGATATATGCTATCATTAAAAATAACCTTTAAATTTTTTTATAGATATATAAAATATTTTTTAAAAATTTAATATAAATAAATATAATAATAATAACATGGTGAAAACAAAAACATAATATTAATTTCCAATCATATATATATATATATATTTAATTTTAGTTTCAAACTTATTTTATTATATAATTTTTATTTCAAAATTATTTTATTATATATATAATTTTTGTTTTAATTTTATTTATTTTCAATATCAATACTATGATGTTATAATGTTTTTTAATAAGAAACTATTATTGAATATAATACTATGATGTTCGCCTTTACAAATATTATATAAGAAAGATTTCATGCAAATTTGTAAGTCAAAATTCGTAGAGAATGCTATTGTGATTCAATAAAAAACTGTCCTGTTATCACCGCATAGAAAAAGTGTACTGTTACCATCACATATTTTCTGATTTTTGAAAACGGATAACAAATGCAACTATCATTGTGAGGTATTATGGCATCTCAAAATTAAGGCAGAGCATTGGTTTAAAAATTGTACAGGTTAATTAATGACAATTCACCTTAGAAAAAAATATAAATATTGAATCTACCTAGGAAAAAATAAATATAAATATGGAATCTATTGAATGAGAGAAATTGTGAGAATCCTAATTATCTTCCTTGAAAAGGGATATGTCTACTCTACAGTCTAACGGTCTGAACAAAAAATTTACAAATGGCACTTTAGCATTATTAACACAAGTAATTAAGACACCTCTAGCAAGCATCTCCTGGTACTGCAATGCAGAGAAATTTGACGCTGGAAATTGATATGCTTATAAATATTATCAATGAATTGTGGGCAGAGGAAGCATAAACATCTATAAAATTTACATATCAGAGAAACACCAGACAACAAACTTGGGCTCAACGCCTCAATAAACGACATAGGCAAATTGAGATGAAGTTTCCAGAACAGCTTCACACATTTACAGAGAAAACCACCTCGAACATCTCCTCACGTAGACCATACATGATCTTCTTAACTACGACTTCTTCCTCAGGCAGAGAAACTGCAACCTCAAGCCTAAGCTGTTCACCAGACCATATCTTGTTATTTGCGGCAGCTTCACGTCCTCTAGGCACATTTTGGGTAGATCTGGACAAGTTCTCCGTAGCCTCAAATCCATCCATAAACTTTACACAACATGAATTCCTCTGCTTGTCTATCTACTTGCCCTGTTTCTTCTCCAGCCATGGATGCAGTAATCAAGTCTCCTTCGGGAGCCAACTGGTAGCTCTCCATACTGTTCACTTCCCAACGAGACTAGATAGTATTCATCTGCTTCAACCAAGATGCTGCAATAAAAGTAGGGGACTCATCATGCATGGAAAATAGAGTTGAGCAACGATGAGCTTCTGAAATGTAGAGGTGGATTTGCAGGGCTATGGGAGAAGGACGAACCCGTGACGAGATCTGGGCATGTGATTTTTTTTTCGAACGCCTTAAATCCTCTCTTCCTCAATGGCCATCACTCCACGAGCATTTGAAATTTCAAAATGTGTGGAGCGCGGGCATTTTGAATTTTCAAAATTCAAATGGCTCTCTTGTAAGCTGATGTTTGGTGAACCTTGCGATGTCATGCATGGACATGCAACATGCAAACAATGTAGTTGGAAATAGAGCCTTTCACGGAAATCACAGGTTGATTGCGTTCAAAATCCTCCCCTGTGTATTAATTGCATGTTGACATGACGTGAGGATAGTTCCCTGCAAAAATCGGAAAATCTAGATTATGTCAATGTACCTGCGCCTAATAATCGGTTTTCATACGACAGCCAGAGATGAGGAACGAGGGTCAGAGGATCGCCGGAGAAAGGATTTCCGGGCGAACACCGGTGGAGCCCACTGAGGACCCACTGCCGAGCTGGCCTATCTTGCGTGAACGTACAGGCGAGATAAGCTCGGCCGGTTTGTAGCTGTAGCTGCAAGAAGTCTACCAGTCAGCTACGTGTTTATTTAGTAGTTTTAAATATATTGTGAAAAGTTGTATTTTGCTGCCATATCTGCTACCATTTAGTATATTTTGCAATCACAGTAGTGTGTTAATCTGCTGAAGGTGGCCTGAGTGCTGGGTGCAGCTATTAATGTGTTGATGTGTTGAGAGGAAATCGTTTGAGGGGGAGCTACCAACTACCAAGAGAGGTAGTTACCCAACGAAGGAGTAGCGATCTATTCGCTATATATTGAAGTCATAGTTGTTGTCTCCTTGAGAGGGGAAGCAAGTCACCCAGAGTGAAGAATCCTAAGTTGAAGGGCCGCAGCCCCGCATTGGTTAAGAATCTGCCATCTTGAGGAGAATATGCTAGCTCAGATCTATAGCTGCTTTTGTTGGAAGAAGTGAAGCTAGAGGATGATTCGCAGATCCGAAGAAGAAGCCATTATTCAGCCCTGCAAAAACGCTGAAGAAAAGTGTGATCCGCAGATCCGCTGAAGAAGAAGACGTTGATTGGAGGAGCCACCCTCGCGTGAGCGGAGCAGTCAGTTGTCATTACTGAATCCAAACCTACGTCAAATGGTGTAGCTTCCAGCACATAGATGGAGCCGTTGTGTTCTGGTCACTATGTTCGGATCGATTATGTGGAGAAAAGTTTGCAAACGAAACTGCCTGCAGGCTGCTGGGATTCAAGCCCAGGTGTTTTGTGAGAGATCTCATGTGAAGGAGGTGCGCCTTGTTGCCATGGAGAACTGTTGTCGTAAGGAAGCTGTCTGCATATTGCTGAGGAAAAGTCTCCGTGAAAAGGGAAAAGAGAGAGCCAGTTTAAATGTAGTCATAAAATCACTTGCTATCCTGAAAACGTGTAAGAGGAATTGACGCAGCCTGCCAGGACCGTGCGAAGAAGAAGATAAAATTTACGAGTCTTTAATTATTATTGTGTTGTGCGATGCAGATGCACAACGTTGAGAAAAATCACATAGACTTTGGCATAAAAGACCGTCATGTCATTTCGGATCAAAAGGTGGATTGTTATTTTTTATGGAGGTAAAGGTGACTCGAGTTGATAATCTAATAGTGTCACGTCTTGTCATGTTAGGTAAAAGTATGCCCTTTGTCTTATGCTTTAAAGTAAGTGGCCCCTCTCATAAAAGAGACATGATATTTTCCAAAACAAAATGGATTTTGTTTAGACACTGATTGTAATAGTCACGAAAGTTAAGGGTCATGTGGGTTCAAGAAGTCTAAAAGGTTGGTGATTTTCATAAAGATAGAAAGTTTTGGTTAATAGTAAATGTAATGGGCATGATATGTAAGAATTCAAGGTTACTGAGAGTTATGTTAAATTATTGCAAATCTGGTTATGTCAAAAGTTGATGAAAGCCTTTGTAAAGGTAGAATGAAATTAGAGTCAAAGTGTAAATTGATGATTAAGTCAAACTCAAGTTTGAGTCAAATCTAGCAAAAGGGAAATTAGTGACAAGTTAAATAAGTCAAAGACAAATGTTATAGTATGTAAAATCATGGCATTGGTATGTCAATTAAGTTTTCCAAGCCAAGGTCATAGGTCTCTTGTTGGACCTTGATCAAATCCAACAAGAAAGCATATGCTATGCAACAATTGGTTAGTTGCATGAAAGATACAGAAAGCAAAGAAGAAGCAGTGAAAGATTGACTCTGCAAAAGACAAAGGCTGATAGAAGAAAAAGCAAGAAGACTCCAGTTGCAAAGCAAAATGTATGCATAGTGTTGATATGTAAATGGGCATATGTAATGGGCTTGTAATATTTTGGGCTTATGATTGGTACCATCAAGTGATGGTAACGTAGATATTGTTGTAAAGCATGCTTATTGTACTTGAGATGAAGTGTTGTAATGATGCATATGTGATGTAAGGGGTGCATGATCGATTGTACCCGACACCCCAGAGTTTTTGGTTCAAGTTATAAAGTTTAGCCATAGGCAAGCTAAATTCCCCAGGTTGTTGTAAGACCTGTACGTGTTGTTTAGGCATACGTATTGTGGGGCAAAATGCACAAAGTTATCATCTTCTGTAGATGGAGGATGTGGCATCAAGTTGTGGAATTAACCACTGTGAGAGGTATGGGGGTGACAGGTGTACCCGTATGCTAGCTTTATGCTAGATTGAAGAAGATGAATCTTCAATTGAAGGGGGAAGTGTGAGTTAATCTCAGAGTGTTCAGATGTTCAGACCAAGTTATGTTATGAGAAAGTTTAGCATGTTGATGAACCATGTAGGTGAAAAGCATTCCTAGAGAACTGGCGAGTACAACAGATAGCACCCATGTATCTCGGTAGATGGATTGTTTTTTATATGGAAATCAATGATCAATTTTATGCAGGTACAAGATAAGAAAGAAGCATAATGTTCAAGGTTGAAGCCCATAGTGAAGAAATCCCAACCAAGTGTGTGCAATGAAAATTTGTTTCCCCATCACAAGGTTCATTGTCATCCAAAACCACTTGTATGTGAGGTTCGTGGTCAACCAAAACCACTTGTTGTGACAGATGAAAGTTCGTGGTAAGCTAGAAACCACTGATGTGATGCATGGTTCATGGTAATCTGAAACCACTAGAGAATTACAATGGTTAGTGGTAAGCCGCAAAATCCCAAGGTGATTTTTGATGAGGGAAAGCCCATATAATGTTCAACAGCACATTAAAGCCAAGTGAAGACAACCAAATGTGGACATGACCCAAATAAAGACCAAGACAACCAAAACAAGCAAAAGGAGCAAGCACATTGATACAAGATATCATTTCATTAGAGAGCTTATCAACAATGGTGAGATATATCTTGAATTTTGCAAGTCCGAAGATCAGTTAGCAGATATATTCACAAAGTCATTAGCAAATGAAAGATTTGAACATCTAAGAAACAGTTTGGGCATCATCACAAAGTCGAGCTTAAGGGGGAGTGTTGAAAATGTAAGCTTGACTCAGCCGATAGAAGCCACCATCCAACCACAGCCGCCCAGCTGTCTAGTCGTGCAGCCACCATCCAACCACGGCCGCCCAGCTGTCTAGTCGTGCAGCCACCGCCGTCAGCCAACCAACCATCCAGCCGTTCAGTTGCACCGTCCAGCAGCCAAAGGAATAGTAATTAGTAAACACATTGTAGTAAAACTTGCTATAAATATATCATCTCATAGCTACAAGAGGTAGACTTGTGAATGTAGTTTGTTCTGCATAATAAAATTTTGAGCAGCAGCTCATCTATTTCTATCTGCAAGCAAGTTTCAGTTTATCCTCTCTCATTTTGTGTTTTCATCAATATATTCATATGTCAATATTTGTGTGTCAACAAGATAAAAACTTTGTTCCCCAAAATAAGGATCGACAGTCAGATCTAAGTGATATAAATATCACAGTTTTAAAATAGAGTATTCACGTTAAATATTACCTGCAAGTTATATCTCAGCTCAATATGAACTCTGTGGGTAAAAGCGATTTCCATAAATAATACCTGTAAACTATAGTGCAGGTATATACACGTACTGTTTTAATTTATATTACCGACAATGGTGTTTACGTCTTAAGTTCAACTGTGAGCTCCATAAAAGTAGCGTAAGCCATATCTTTGGGTCATGTTTGTACAGGTTACTCCCGGTCAATGGGTATTTCTTTTCGGGAAGGGCATAGGCCCATATTTTGTCTGGGTTGAAGTTACTTTAATTACTAGGTTAATTTGGATTCTTATAACATTCACTCACTAGCTTGATACTAGGTGAGGCCGTCCTTAGGGTAGGAATACTCGAGTAAATAAATTTGCAAGGAACATGTTTCTATAAAAAGGAAAGAAGTAGAGAACTTTTCGATAAGTTAAAATTGCTACTTAGTGGATTCATTTCCATGATTTCCATTTCGTGGGTGGCCAATCGATGACGAAAACATATACCGGACAGAGAGCCAATGGTTGAAAGGAAATTTGCAGTCAAACCTCTAGTAGCTCCAGTCTATTTCATTCAGTTAAATACCTCTCAATGATTTGCCTTGTTGGCTTGCACATTATTTCATTTCTTGTATAAAGTTAAATGAACTATCATATCGCCTTGTAAGTTGGGTTTCATTTCTATATGTACATATTAGGTTATTGTCATATTAACAATGCATAGGGATGCATGCGCATTCTAGAAGGTTATAAGAGGTTTGTATAAATTCTAATAAGGATGATTTATTTTATAAAATATATGTAATTATCACTGAGGCCATTGATGTGTGCATGATCCATATTGTACCTTATAGTTATTATGAATTTCGTAGAGACAAGGAAATTGTTGGGTCGTATTAGGGTTGCATATTGCATGCTTAGGTGCTTCTTGAAACTAGACAAATGTCAAGTGATTTAATTTCAATAACAAATGTATGTAGACACTTCATTGAGTGATGCTATTAACGTGATGGTAATATGTAAAAAGGAGTAATGCTTGAAGAAGTAGGAATCCACTGATATAGATATGATAGAATGATTGATATGTTGATATAGATATGATAGAATGATTGATATGTTGTTCTTAAAATACTTATTATATGTTCAATTAATTATGGTGCATGCATATAATCATAGGATTTTGACCATGCGAATGAGTGGAAGACTAAAAGAACTGGCTAATGCTATTGAAGGAATTATGTTGTCCTAAAATCGTCAACTAAACTCATATAGAAAGTAGGAAATATGCTTCATAGATTGGTTATCAGTAAGATGAATTATTGTACGGGTATAGTATACCACTTGTACCTTTTTCCTAAATGATTTATGTTGTGTTATCAATTAATTTGGAATGTCTTATGTTCATAGGGCAGAGTTCATGATGTGTAAGTTGACTGTGTTTTGTATATATGAATGTAAGTAAGAATATTTGCATGTTCTTATAGTTTGGTGAAGGAAGTCATGAAATCCTTATGTTACTAATTAGAAAAGGACAAAAGATAAGAACGAATGTTTCAAATTTTTTGATTCCTTTTTGCTTTAAATATACTAACCTTGTCTCCCTCTAATATGTAGGTTAAAGTTAAGATTTTATCTTGCATTCTCTTTCCTTTAAGTTAGCATTAGGGGATATGGGTATGCGACAGTCGGAGATACGTTTCTTCTGTGCAATAGGTGCATCGTGCCTCAATTCCTGAGAGGGACAAGTGCGTCAGCGCTTTCAAAGGAAAAAAAATAAAAATAAAATATTTGATGTGGCCAAAGATGTCACAGGATCATCAATCCTCCACGCAGATGTGTTCCCATCTCATGTGTGTGTGTGTGCTTTCCACTATGTGAAAATGCTTACCCTAGATATGGGTATGGATCAGGCCATACGCTCTGATACCATGTTAAAATATACAATACAGAAGCAAATAGAAGATAGAACACAAATGGGCATATTCATTGCCTTTTGATTATTAACCATGAGATTATATAGAATTACATCACAACAATACTACTGTCCAATACTATGTGACAGAAAATACTATGGGACAGCCAAGTGTCCTATCCATACTACAACCAACTAACAAATCAACTAATTAACCAACTTATGACCATTGAGATTACAATTCTTAACAATATCGTGCTTACAATGCCTTCATTCACATGTCTTTGAAAATCATGCAATGTGAAGGATGGGCTGACATTGATGAAAGAAATGGAGGAGAAAGGTGTTAGTTGCAATAATATGACCTATCATACAATTCTTTCTATATTTCAGGAGCTTCGTAAAGAAGAAGAAATTTGTGAGCTCTTTGCTATAATGGTTTCGCGGGATTAGGTGTTGCGAGTTTCGGTGTGGTCATGTTGTTGAAGTTCCTATGTACTTCTAGTCTACATGACATGGAAACTCAATTGTGGAAATATGTAATAAAAAAGGCTTGTTGTTATCTTGCGCTAGGTTTTTTGGACCCAAAATCCGACGGCCAAAAAGTCGTATTTTCTACATTCTGTGGTCGACTATCCGACAACCTCAGTAATTTTTTAACGTCGGTCCAATTTTGGATTAAAACCGACGGCTCGAACTTCATCAGTTATTCGACCCTTCTGGCAGTCGGATAACTGACAGCCCTCACAACCGAAAAGCATTTGGATCCGACGTCTTTGGTCGTCGGATCTATAGCATAGCCGTCGGTATTTTTCACTTTGGCGGTTGGAAAACCGATGCCCCTCACAACTAAAAATGGCCTGGATCCGACGTCTTTTGCCGTTGGATCTATGGCATAGTCGTCGGTATTTTTCACTGTGGAGGTTGGAAAACTGACGGCTCTCACAACTGAAAATGGCTGAGCACCGACGACTTTTGACATCAGAGCTATGGCAACGTCATCGGTTTTGTGCACTGTGGAGGTCGGAAAACTGACGCCTATCCCACTTGAAAATGACTAAGCACCGACGTCTTTGGCCATCGGATCTATGGCGAGGTCGTCGGTTTTCTTTGCCATGGCCGTCGGTTATCCGACACCAGTGGAAAATTAAGAAAAAAAAACAAAATTGTTTGGAAGTGTATGTTGCTACAATTCCTCTTTTTCTTTTCTAGTACATCCTCGGAGTCTTGAACTTTGTGAAGTCATGTTTAAACAACCATTGCCTTTCATTGTCCAAATTAAGGTCTATTATAGCCTTCCTACTTCATTGCAAATGCCAAGTTGTACCATGCCTGAAGTTGTCTCATGCCTCATTCTTGTTCAAAACCAAATAAGTTTAAATTATTATTATAAAATCATTTATAAATTATATTTGATTTTAATATAATAATTTAACTTTACCATTATAATAAAGTTGAAAATATTTTGCCAAATAAGTTTAAATTATTTTTATAAAATGATTTATAAATTATATATGATTTTAATATAATAATTTAACTTTACCTTTATAATAAAGTTGAAAATATTTTCTAATTATTATAATAGTCTATTATTTAAAAGGTGGCTTTTATTATCAAGCTTGAAACGACAACTCTAAGTGTTCACTCCAAGCTAAAACCATACTTTCATTATTTAATATTCAAGCTATCAAGTCAAGTAAAGGTGTAGAAGAATTGATTGTAGCAAAATACAACAAGGAAAAGATTGGGGGTAAAGTTCGAGCTTGTACAAGAAACTCAATAAACAATGGATGGATGGATGGAACATATTTCCATGGAACAGATTTATGAATATTTTTGACCTAAAAGTACACTTGATAGTTTTGGATGGAACAGGTTTCCATGGAAATCCTCTTTACGTTCATTCTTGAGTGACTCGATATTAACAATTTCGATTATCAAAAGGGGATACCTAATGTTAAAAAAGGAAAATAAAGAAAACTCATAAAAGGATACGTAAAGTTGACAAAGGAAAATAAATAAAATCTATAATTTGCATTGAAAGAATAACCGGGTACGAACTAAACGGAGGAGATTTGAACCTGTGACCTATGTCTAGTCCTAAGGCTACCAACTTCAAGCCTGACCTTGTCAATCAATTCCCATCTCCATTTACTCTCATACGAAGTCCCACAACCATTTCTCTCGACACCCAGTACTCTTCATTCATTCTACATGCATTTCACTATGCAACGGTCTCAGATTCACTACGTTTTTCCTGAATTAGTGTCTCAATTCAATATGAACCAGGCCCATTGTCCAAGGAGTGTTGCCAATGGTCTTGAGTTTCAGCCTGGCAATAGTGATGATTCATGGTATTATGTTTCCCTTCAGCTGCAATATGGAAAACTCATAGTCCACTGCGAAGGTTTGTCTGACAAATGTGACTGTTTGGGTCATGCTGAATCGAGAAACCAAAACCATCACATTTGTCAGACAAACTTTCGTATGAGAGCTTTGAGTTTGTCATATTGCATCTGAAGGGAAACATAATAACATGAATCGTCACCGTTGCCAGCATGAAACTCTAGACCACTGGCAACACTCTTCAGACGGTAGGCGTGGGTCATGCTGAATCAAGAAACTAATTTAGGGAAAGCGCAGAGGGGATTTGAGACTGTTGCATAGTGAAATGCATGCATAATGAATCAAGCAAGGTGGTAGCCCATCGCCTCCAACTATGAAATGCATGCAAAATGAATCAAGCTACTTGAAGTTGGTCTCCCATTGTCAGTTACACTTCAAGCTTGAAGGTGTTAGCCTTGGGACTAGACATAGGTCGCAGGTTCGAATATCCTCAGTTAAGTTGCAGCTATAAAAAATGATGAACATTGACAACAGGAAACATGTTTCTAATTGTTGTTGGTGTATGCTAGATTAGTTGCAAATATCATGCTTCAGAAGCTAGGCTTCAATGGTAAATAGACCATTTTGGAAGGGTTCAATGTGAGGTTAAGGATATTGATTCCAATGAAATTAAAGAGAAGGTTAAGTATATTGATTTTAGTTTATCATTTACTCAGCCTTTGAAGTTGTGAAAAATTGAAATTGGTTATGATGAGCAACCAAACATCACAACAAGCTCCAAGAAATTGTCAAAATTTAGATGACACATTAGTGGGTTGTAGAAAGCCAGCATCATAGCCATTCATTCAGCTCCTCTCTGTTTCAAGAATAATTTAATATTCTCTACTGAACATGGCCAACCACGTGAAGGTGGAAGCTCTTATGGCCCCTCCCCCCCCTCACATCACTCTTAATTCCCCATACCCAATGCATGTACTTGAAAAAAACAAATACGTGCAAATTCATCCATATTTCATCATGAACTTTCATCTACCATTCATTCAATAAAGCCTAACATTCATTAAACCATTGTTTCATTCAGTCAACACATTCATACAATAAAAGATAACATTCAATAAACCATTCATTCATTAAGTCAACACATTCATTCAATAAAAAATGACATTCAATAAAGGTAACAGTTTACTACATTGAATCATTAAACCATTAAACCATTCATTCATTCATTAGGCCAAAAATCATGGACGATATATTGTTATAAAAAATAATTAGATGAGTACATTTTTTGAATCACTTCTTTTTACTAGCAGTTTTTATTCTCTTTATAAATGGTAAATAATCTCTAAGAGAAGCATCTACCCCTGGACTTTCTGTTCCAGTTCTTGGTTATTCATCAGGTGCTTGTGGTGATGTCTGCGGCAAGGGGTTCGGATTTGCTGCAACAATGTGAAAATGTTACATCGTTGTATTTTGATATTGTAATGACAAGTATTTCATTTAAAAAAAACATTACAAAGGTGTTTTTTTACCTGGTGTGGCCACATCATGTAGTTCATGTTCTTTTCCAGCCTTAACCTGTACAATTTCACCCTCTACATGCTCTGCAGTTGAAATATGGTGAACTACAATTAATGTTCACCATTTGCAATGCTATACATAAAATTTTAGCATATGAATAAATTCATTACCAGGATTAGAAGCATGATCTTCGTTTTGTTGTTCTCCCTCCTCGACATTAGGGGGATCATTGCTTTCCTGCTCAAAATAGAGTCAATATTGTTTTTCAAGTATTTATAATGAATATATTGCACAAGTGGTTAATATTAAATAAAGTATATAGATTCTATTTACCTGTGCACTGAATGGATTGGTACCAGAAGACTGTGTTTGGCCAGGCAAGCTTTTTCGTCGTTCAACAACAGCTCCAAATCCTTCCTTGAATCCAAGCTTCATGTCTTCCTCAGTGGGCTATTCATTGAATCTTTCAGTCTGCATATTTGCATAACGTCGTTAATTAACATTTTCCGGTGCAATAAAATGAAAAAAAAATTGCAATTTATTATTTGCATGCATTATTGGTTTTTCGAAACTTACAAATCGTGCCGTGAAATTGGAATAACCACCAGACCCAAGCTTGTGCTGACCTATTTTTTCAACTCTTGCCTTTGTGGCCTTTGATGTGTCTGGAAACCTATGCAAGTGTTGAAATACGTTAGATGTTCCAAGTTCGATATAGAAATATTCAATAATAATAAGGTTTTGAATTACATTGCGGAAAGTATTGCATACCTCCCTGTGCCTGGTGTTATCTTTCCTTCTCTTCTCTGAGCCCTCTCCCTTCCATAATCCACTAGAGCTCTCCACTCCATTGGTGAAATCATTGGAGGGTACTCATACTCAGGGTTTTTCTCAAGGTGTGTCCTATATTGGTCTTGGACAACCTTCACATGTTGACAAGCCTTTATCATGACCTCGACTTTATTAAAGGTTTTGTCGCCGAACAGGCCAACCATCCGATGCATGAGTTCATCTTTTAAACATTTTCGTTGTTTATCCCACCTTTCTCAGATGGTGGGCCTGAAGATCTCTAAGCACGCGTCATTCATTTGTTTATAGAAAACGTCATTTCCTGCGAAACGATCATGCCACGATCATAATTAGTTAAAAGAAAACATTTTATCGGTATATTACAATGAAGTTATAAATAGTAACTTGATCAACGTATACTAATTACCAGGGACCTTATCAATCTTTATTGGGACAAGGTCGGCGTCGACCAAAAATGTTACCTCCATTGTTCCCGTGCTAGTGACATGGGAAGATCCTGGAAATGCAACTAGGTCGATATCAATATTACCAAGATTCTCGTTGTCGACCTCTTCCGGTGAATGATCCAGTGTGTGTCAGTCACCAGTGGCCGGTGTGCTCATAGTTGGGGTCCGTGGTGTGTCAGAATGTGTTTCCGACTGTTAAGTCGACAACAATGGTGAAGGAATCGATGTAGTACGTGGATTCGTTTGCTCATGATGCCACGTCTCTCCAGTACGAGCCTCACTGCAGCCAACATCTCCTCCACCACTATTGTGTGTTTTTCGATAATTCTATAAATACAAACCACGTCTTACACGTTCAGTACTATCATATAAAAGAGAAAATTATAAAGTTATAAATGAATTATTTTATGAATCAAGATTCCTCAACTTACTTCCAAGGATTCAGATTTCCGTTCCAACAATTCAATCCTTGCCAGGTTCTCGCTTGTCTGCGGAAACTTGATAAGCAGAGAAATGAGTTCTGCAGTATATTTTTCCAACAATTTGTCTATCATCGTAAACCAGTTTGTGGCTTCACTAGTTTGTCTATCATATTTAAGGATCTCAGCCACTTCAGGATCTACTAGACATTCTTCTGATGCTGTTTCATACAACGATTCATCGGGCTGCAACAAAAAAATATAAAAGACTATTGAGTTATATCATGATAGATTCCTAAAATTATATGAACAATTCCAATGGATTATACCTACAACATAGAGGATCATGATCCACTCCTCATATCAATGCTCATAGGTGACTTGCCCCGATCTACTAAGAACTGGGAGTTGCCCCTTGCAGAAACCTAAATAAAAAACATAGTGAAAGTCACCTAAACATAGTGAAAGCCAACTATTTTTTCTTATTATATTTTCACTATTACAAAGATGTATACCTAATCCCTCAAGGAAGATGTACTCCTCCAACCATCTGCTAGCGGTGCTTTATCCTGATCACTAGCCTACAAAGTAAATGGGGAAAATTTAAACGAAATAAACTAACGAAAAAATCCTTGATATGTTAAATTCATTAATAAAAGGTTGGGTAAATTGTTATATGTACCACTCCCATAGTAACCTTTTTTTATCTACTCGGTTCAAATTGTAATTAATAAGCAACTCTTCCCCTGCAGATATTGATTTAATGGCAACTACAAAAACACGGTTTCCTTCATGCCCCTCAAATTTGCAGTTTGGTTGCTTAATTGTAGACCCTGGTTGTGTATTGTTTATAAACCCCGCAATATTCCTTGTGGCCTTTGGCCTTCCATCCATGTACAACTTTGCTCCTTTATTTTGATCTTTGTCTTTCAACTGTAAATAGTTTGTTGACAATCCATAGCTACGCATACTTTTTGTAAATTGGATTGGAGACGCATCCAATCTTTGTAGCTGTAACAGGGTCCAACATACTCCATCAATTCTGTACATGTGTTGTAAGGGACCCTTATGCCATCCATGCTGAACAACCCGAAACCATGTATTGATGACGGTGATATTCGATATATCCTATTGTTCACACAGAAATCTGTGTTCGGTTGAGGAAGATCCTTGGGTACCCATTGTTTCACTAAATGTTTGTACCTCAATGGCACCTCGAGGTCATCTTTTGTCTCATCATCATAGGAACATGACCCCTCTTGATCGTGAAAAAATTCATTGCATTTCTCAAATTTTCTTCTGGTCTTTTGACATCTAGTTGAATATACAACTCTTCTAGACCTACTGGATGTCTCACTTTCCTCTAGCCTTCCTAAACTCCCCTCGCTCGAGGAAGACAGATCTGACAAATACCTGTTTGGTTCTACCTGCAACATGGGAAAAAAGTTTAGATACGACCGCAAGGCATAACACCTCTTAAAAGGTGACGTGTCGCGCCTTATATAATGTTACTTTATCCTCATTCCCTTTCTCAACATGTAGGAACTCAAGCAATGAGGAAGACGATCACTTTATTTTTCTTATGATTACAAATTCACGCAATTATGAGCTTTCTTTTATTGCTCCTTTGGGTCTTGACTCCCATATAAAACCATCCAATTATCAGATGTGTCGTCATTGCCCTAAAGTCTCTCTCATCCCATTAGTTTGGGTTCATCAACTTGGTAATTGAAGTCCAGTCACATTTAGTAAGATATTTATATTCAACAATAATAATATAAAATAAAAATCACTAACCATTATGGAAAACGTCCAAAAGTTTTTAAGACTTTCAAAAGTAAGATCTTTTAAGTGGTTAATAAGTGTCCACAAATCTTCAAAAACAATATTTTATACAATGTTGTGAAACTTGTATAATCTTATTCAAGCATGGTCTTCTTAGATGACTGAAAGTAATTAAATCAAGCAAAAACGGAACCGTAAACATGTAAGCTGTTTTGAAAAATGGTAGCTTTCAGTCACACTCCCAACTAATGCTGCCTTTTGACAATTACTTGTAATATTGACTTAGGGTGTTTAATACATAACATAGATTTTCAATCATATTGACAAAGAGAAAAGTAGGGCTTTCTTTATATTATCATGATATAGTTACAAAGAATTTCTTTTCAATCTTTTCGACAATTTGAATGGACAGGCCCCACTCACAGCCAGATACTTTTGAGATATTTACAACTCATCGGAGTATGGGGGACCATACAATTCTTGAAAGACGTTGGATTCAACAACCCATGCCTTTGCATAAATAGACCTCAGGACCACACATCTATTCTAATGCATGTGGATGTCTATGTGGGTTTTGACAAGCCACTGTCGTTCGTTTTTAACGTAGTACCGAAGGATTTGAGCCTCAGTAAGATTTGTCTGCAAAATATCTGTGACCTGTTCGAAAGATCCAACAACTTCCCATTTTAGATTATAAATAGCACCTGGATCTAATGCTGTCAGGATGATGCCGAATGACCACCACCAGTGTCTAGTCCAATCAGGGATGAACCATGCAAGATCCTCATGGATATGTGTCATTTGAGGTCCAAACTTTAGCATGGTATAATATGTTCTATCTTTATTTTCTTTTCTCAAGAATTTCCACCATAATTTTTTATATTTTTCATAAGTGCGTGTAGTACTTGGAAACCGGAGACTAACATCTTGATTTGGCCATGCTTCCAAAGAACATATCCGGTTAATACAGTAGTATTGTTGTTCTAGTCGTAGCCCGGGGTGAGGTGTAGAGCCCTACGTTGAGATTAGGTTAAGATCATGGTATAGGTGAGTTAACCAATTGCTTGCATCTGCTGCTTTTCTCAAGGAGATGGTGTAAATCATCTCTGGTACATCAATACTACATTCCATAGGCATTCTTTCGAGTTCTGGCACTAGTATAATAAAAGCATCAGATCCTTGTAAGTTAGCATCTAATACTTCAGCACGTCTCAACTCCCACCTAGGTTTCCAGTCTTGCATATAATCCAACCAACTCATACTATCATTGATAGTATAGATATGATTTTTTCCTCCATTCCAAGCAGAGATTTTCATGTTTACTTGTGGGTTATGGGCCCACTAGATTCCGCTTTGAACTTCTATGCTCGCTTGCACCAGGCTCACTTGTTTCAAGCTCGCTTGCTTCAGGCCCGCTTCTTAAAAATTAACAGCGTGCACTTTTGTGTCAAATATTCTCTTGTTATAAAGTCAAGAATGCTTTTTGCTTTCCCAGAAATGTGCTCATGAACAGTACAGTTATAACATCAGAACAATGCTTTCCATCTTGCAAACTTTCCTTTTGTTGTTACAAATTTTATTCCGTTTTTTAGCTCACAAATGGAACTCTGGAGCAATCTGTTATAGTTATGATAAGGTCATGGTTCAAGAAATAAAGTCATAGTTCTACTCAGTTTTCTGTTAGGACACTTATTATCCAAGATAATTTTCCTCACAAGTTCAGTCGAGGTCGAGTTCCACTACTCTTAAAATTCTTTACCAACAAATTTAATTTGATTACCAACAATTTTGTATGACAGGAAAAGCCTTAACTACTTAATTCAAATTATTTACCATGTATTTGATTACCAACACTTTGATTACTAATTAAGTCTTATAACCAACACATATTTAATTACCTGGGTGTAGAAATTTCCTGTAATATACTCAGAAGAGTTATTTTCAGAAATGACTGTGCCTCTTAGAGCCCAGTCAACTCTAGGAACCAAGTGACCCTATTATAGGGTTAGTACAAACCAGAGAGAGAGAGATGCACAAAAAAATTAAAGGACCAAAATTAAAGGACAAACTACCACAAGACCAATAAACAATAGGGTGTAAGGTCCAAAAGTAAATCAACCATTATGGGGAAGGTACAAATAAGGTCAAATATATATTGCAATAGCTCCTTGTAACTACCTATTATTTGACATGCCAAAGAGATGGAAGGTTAAATAATGTCATGTATATGCAATAGCTCCTTGTAACTACTTCTTATATGAAATAGCTCCTTGTAACTACCTGTTATTTGACATGCCAAAGAGATGGAAGGTCAAATAATGTCAAATATATGCAATAGCTCCTTGTAACTGTTGATGTATATGTAACTTTGGAATGTATTTCATCTATGTATTTTATATATATTTATTGTACCCTTATAAGAGGTGTTATTCCTCTATAAGGAAGTGTCGTCATGTGGATTGACAAGTGTCGCAAGTGTGTGTACTTGCCGATGGGTTATTAGACCACCATGTGGGGTCGGCCCTGAATTATATATAATATAATGTGGATGTACCTAGCCAGACAAGTCGGCCCTATAAGATCATTGGGCAAAAAGGTTAGTATAAATAGAGATCGGAGATCTCTATTTTACTCACTCAGAAAAGTAACTCACTCTGACTTGAAAAGTGGTGCACTAGTGAGGAGGAGGATCATTTGCTATCAGGAGACTATCTCAGTGTTATTTGGTTGTACTTTGGTTGAGCCATTCCTCTCTCTATCTCTGAGGAAGTTGTGGGGTTTTTCACCTTAGGGTTTTCCCCACGGAAACTCTGTGTCTCTTGTCTTTATGCTTTTGATTCTTGTGATGCTTGTCATATTGTGATTGTCATGCATTGATATACTGTAGATGTTATTCTCTCAGCAAAGATCTTAGAGTATTGTGAATTTATGCTCAGAATTTAACATGGTATCAGAGCTAACTTGAGAAGAAGACATTTTGCAGTGACGGAAGCTTGAGTTCCTTGTTTATTGGGTTTCTCTCCATAGATTTTTGAAAATCAGTATAGTAGATTGACTCTACTCATCAAGGCGCATCTATCTGTCCAATCAGAACTTAGTTCTGAGCATTTTCAGATTTGGCCCTAAAAATTAGGGTTTCCACAAAAATAGGAATTTCTGGAATCTGAAGACACAGCTGGAAGCTCCTTGCAAAAATCAAAGTTTAGAGCTTTGGATCAAGATTTTTGGATGGGTAGATCTTCGGGAAACTCAAACCCTAATTCAGGGCTCTTCCCAGTGAACTCGGGAGGACAAAAAGGAAATTCTGAAGGGGAAGACTTTGTTGATCTCAAATTCTGAATGCACCAGGCTGATCAGATCACCAAGGCACATCTTTCTATCCTTTCAAAAATTTGAAATTCACATTTTGAATTTTTAGGGTTTCTCTGACAAACCCTAATCCAGGACCAGATCCAGTTTTCAGCACTTCAAGTGGTAAGATCTAAATCTTTTCTATTTCCATTTGAAGTACTCTTTAAGATGTCTCTCCACACCAAGCTTGAGGATAAGCTTGAAGGGGCTGATAACTTCCGATCCTGGAAGTATAGAATTGGGTTAATCCTAGAAGAGAATGAGTTGGACTCATATGTGAAAGAAGACATCTCTATCCCAGAGGATGAAGAGGCCAAGGTATTGCATAAGAAGAACTTGGTCAAGGCAAAGAGAATCATTGCTGATTCTATCAAAGACCATCTCACACCCCATGTGTCTTCTCTTAAGACACCCAAGGAAATGTTTGACTCTTTGACCAAGCTATTTGAAGGGAAGAACATAAATCGGAAGATGACCCTGCAGAACCAATTGAAAGGAGTAAAATTTCAGAATGGAGAAACCATTCAATCTTATTTTTCAAGGGTCTCACAGATCAAGGAACAGCTAGAAGCAGTGGATGAAATGGTGGAGAATGGTGAAGTGGTGATGACCACTCTAAATGGCCTACCCAGGTCATGGGATTCCTTTATCCAAGGAATTTGTGCAAGGAAGAAGTTGATCCCCTTCAGCAGACTACGGGAAGAATGCTCACAAGAAAAAGCAAGGATTGTGGCATGAGAAGAAAAGATGGGGAATGAAGATCAAGCTCTCACAGCTCACACCAAGAAAGGGAAGTCCAAGAGAGAGCCATCTCACTCCAAGAAATCTTCACATCACTTCAAAGAAAGAAGAATATGCTTCACCTGTAATGAGAAAGGACATATTGCCATAAATTGTCCCAAGAACAAGAAGGACAACAACATCTCCAACAAGAAGAAGAAGGGTAGCAAAAGAAGGTTTCATGCTCATGCTGCCGAAGATGATGAACCCCCAAAGAAGAAGGCTAGGGCAGAAAGTGATAGTAATGATGACTCATCAAGTGAAGAAGAGTATGTTCTGATCTCTGCTCTCACAGGTACCATCTCCCATGGTTGTAAGGATTGGTTGATTGATAGTGGGGCTTCCAAACACATGACTGGGTTTAAGGAATCTTTTGTGAACCTATCTGAACATGAATCACCCCATAAGGTGAAACTTGGGGATGAATATCAACATCCAATCAAAGGAAGTGGTGAAGCCTCCTACAACCCAGATTCTAGAAAATATTTGAAGATGAAAGAAGTCTTTTATGTACCTGGGCTCAAGAAGAACTTACTCTCCATCTCTGCATTGGATGCAAAAGGTATGAGGGTTGCATTTGTGGATGGCCAAGTCCTAATGTGGCCAAAGGGAAAGAACATAGATGATGCAGTAGTAATTAAAGAGCAAGAGGGAGGTTTGTATAAATTGAAGGGACAACCTGAACATGCCATGGTACATGAATCCATGGAGCCAAGTGAACTTTGGCATAGAAGACTTGCTCATATGCACTATAGAGCACTTCCAATTGCAAGCAAGGCAGTAGAGGGTCTTCCTGAAATCAAGACCAAACATGAAGGTGTTTGCAAAGGATGTGCAAAAGGTAAGAACATTAAGAAGGATTTCCCAAGCAGTGAAAACAAGGCAAAAGACATCCTAGAAATCATCCACTCAGATGTATGTGGCCCTATGTCATCCAGTTCCCTGAGTGGGTATGTTTACTATGTCTCATTTATTGATGACTTCTCCAGGAAGACTTGGGTATACTTCTTGAAGAGCAAAGATGAGGTGCTTGATAAATTCAAGGAATTCAAAACCTTGATGGAGAATCAAACTGACAAGAAGATCAAAACTTTCAGATCCGACAATGGTGGAGAATTCACCTCAAGTGACTTCAAGAAGCTTTGTAGTTATTCAGGGATTAAGAGGGAGTTGACTGCTCTGTACAATCCTCAACAAAATGGAGTTGCAGAAAGGAAGAACAGAACTATCATGGAAGCAGCAAGGGCAATGCTGCATGACCAGGATCTACCTATGCATCTATGGACAGAAGCAGCTAGAACAGCTGTGTATGTGCAGAACAGAACACCCCACAAGATATTGGACAACAAGACACTAGAAGAAGTCTTTTCTGGTAAGAAACCTGAAGTCAGCCATCTCAGAATATTTGGTTGTCTAGTATACACTCATGTCCCAAAAGAAAAGAGGACTAAACTAGATCCTTCAGGAAAGAAGGGTATCTTTGTGGGTTATAGTGAAAGCTCGAAGGCTTATAGAATATACTTTCCAGGGTTCAAGAAGATTGATGTCAGCAGGGATGTAACATTTGATGAAAACTCAGCATTCATCAAATCAAGGAAGGCACCTATCGAAGTTTATGAAGAACCTAAGGAAACTAGATTTCAAGACACTACCATGACTGAAGCAGTTCCAAAAGTTGTTCTTGAGTTTGAAGATCCGCAAGAACTTGTAGATCCACCCCGTGAGGATAACTCTCACAAGAGGAAACCTGCATGGGCTAGAGAGCTCATTCAAGATGCAGAAATATTTGGCATTCCAAAAGAAGAACACGGAGCAAAGAAGAGAACCAGATCACATACTAGCTATGTTGCTTTAGTCTGTGACATTATGAACAAAGAGCCTTCCAGTTATGAAGAAGCAGCGGAAAAGAAAGAATGGAAGGATGCCATGGTTGAGGAATACCAATCGATAATGAAGAATGATGTTTGGGATGTTGTCCCAAGACCCAAAGAGAAGTCCGTTGTAACTTCTAAATGGATCTTCAAAATCAAGCATGCTGCAGATGGCAGTGTGGAAAAATACAAGGCAATATTCGTAGCTCGTGGCTTCTCTCAGAAAGAGGGAATAGATTATGAAGAAACTTTTGCACCTCTAGCCAGGTATACTTCCATCAGAACAATATTTGCCCTGGCTGCAACTATGAAATGGAAAATACACTAGATGGATGTCAAGACTGCTTTCTTGAATGGTGTAGTTGAAGAGGAAGTATATGTGGAACGACCACTCGGTTTTGAAATACATGACAGGGAGTCATATGTGTGCAGATTGAAGAAAGCCTTGTATGGCATGAAGCAAGTTCCCAGAACTTGGTATGGTAGGATGGCTTTACCAAGAGTAAAGCGGATTCCAACCTTTACTACAAGGTTGTGGAAGGGAATTCTGTTATTCTACTCCTGTATGTGGATGACTTATTTGTAACAGGAGATGACAAACTGATTGCAGATACTAAGAGGAAGCTTGCTGCTGAATTCGATATGAAAGATTTGGGAATGATGCGTTATTTCCTAGGTATGGAGGTGTGGTAGAGTGCAGGTGGGATCTTCCTTGGTCAAGGGAAGTACACAATAGATATCCTGAAGAGATTTGAGATGATGGATTGCAAGGCCATGGCCACACCGATGGCATCGAATTTGAAGCTTCTATGCGATGCTTCATCTGAGCCGGTTGATGTCTCTATGTATCGTCAGATGATTGGGTCCTTGATGTACCTGACGAACATGAGACCGGACATTTGCTTTGCTGTGAACACATTGAGCCAGTTCCTGACGGATCCGAGGAGTGTTCACCTGGTTGCTGTAAAACGTGTTCTGAGGTACCTGAAGGGTACAGTGGATTATGGGCTCAAGTATGAAGTGAATCAAAAGTTTAACTTGTAGGGTTATGTTGATTCAGATTGGGCTGGCAATGCTGCAGATAGGAAGAGCACATCTGGGTGCTGCTTTAGTATGGGATCAGGTGTGATCTCATGGTTTAGCAGGAAGCAGTCCTGTGTGGCACTGAGTACAGTTGAGGCAGAGTATGTTACAGCCTGTTCAACTAGTTGTGAGGCAGTATGGCTATGGAAGCTACTATCTGAGTTATTTGATATCCCGTTGGATGCTACTGGTATCTTCTGTGATAACCAGAGTTGTGTGAAGCTGTCCTAGAACCCAGTGTTTCATGATAGGTCGAAACACATAGAGATCAAATATCACTATATCAGGGATATGGTGCAGAGAGGAGCTGTGAAGCTCCTGTATGTTGCGACGGACGAGCAGATTGCAGATGTGCTGATGAAGCCACTAGCCAGGGTGAAGTTCAAGTACTTCAGAGAGAGGCTTGGCGTTCTTCAGATCGAGGACACTTCGAGGAAGAAGTGATGGACACATTTGCTGAAGCCATTCCAAGCATGTTGGAAGGAGGATCCTTCACATGGCTGTGGATGTAAGCGCTGGATGTTGATGAGCATCAGGATAATGTTCTAGTTTCTGCTTTGTATGATTAGTTGGATCATTTATATGTATGTACGCATCATGTTGGATGCTGGATATGATCAGTTGGATCATTTATATGTATGTACGCATCATGTTGGATGCTGGATATGATCGGTTGGATCATTTATATGTATGTACGCATCATGTTGGATGCTGGATATGATCGGTTGGATCATTTATATGTATGTACGCATCATGTTGGATGCTGGATATGATCGGTTGGATCATTTATATGTATGTACGCATCATGTTGGATGCTGGATATGATCGGTTGGATCATTTATATGTATGTACGCATCATGTTGGATGCTGGATATGATCGGTTGGATCATTCATATGTATGTACGCATCATGTTGGATGCTGGATATGATCAGTTGGATCATTTGTATGTATTTTGTATATGCACCATGTTGGATGCTTGGACCATGTATCTGTATATGTATCAGGTGGATACATTGTATGATCAAGGAGATCATGTATATTGATATGTATTAGGTATGATCAAGTAGATAATGTATGTTGATGGATACATTGTGTGGATCATGTATCTATGTATCAGGTGGATACACTATGTGTGTTGATATATATCAGGTAGATACTTGGTGTGCATCAAATGGATGCATTGTATGATCAGGATGATCGTGGATGACGAGCTTCTCCAGATGACATGCAGCAGGATGTTGCAGTGATGATGATCAGGATGATGTATGGTGAGTATTAGATGATACTTTGTGGCCGTGGATCAGGTTGTGCATGTAAGCATGTAATTTGTGCCCTGGGAGATTTGTAGATGGTCTTTTGAGGTTTTGCCTATGGCATGTAATTCGGTGCCCTAGGACATCTGGAAAATGCTCTTTCAAGGTTTTGCTTGGGAGGACATATAATTTGTGCCCTGGGAGATCTACAGATAGTCTTTCGAGGTTTTGCCTATGGCATGTAATTCGGTGCCCTGGGATATATGGCAGATGCTCTTGCAAGGTTTTGTCCTATGGCATGTAATTTGCTCCTAGGAGATCTGGACAGGATGAAAAAGGCCTCAGATGCTTCAGCCAGGTTTTTCCATGACCACATGTAATTTGCTCCTGGGAGATCTGGACAGGATGACAAAGGCCTCAGATGCTTCAGCCAGGTTTTGTGGTGGACCACATATAATGTGCTCCTGGGAGATCCGACAGGTAGAGCTATGTGCTCGTAACAACCTGGGATGCTTCAGCCAGGTTTTGTGGTGAGATCACATGTAATGTGCTCCTGGGAGATCCGACAGGTAGAGCCATGTGCTCGTAACAGCCTGGGATACTTCAGCCAGGTTTTGTGATGGGTCACATGTAATGTGCTCCTGGGAGATCCTACAGGTAGAGCTGTGTGCTCGTAATAGCCTGGGATGCTGCAGCCAGGTTTTGTGACGCATGTAATGATTCCTGAGAATTCCATAGTACGGCCAGTGATGATGAAGACCTGCAGGTGGTGGGCCTACATCCAGTATGAAAAAGGACTGGCTCTGTAGAACTTCCTATGACGAGTAGAGTCAGAGATTGGTTGAGATAGCAGTAGCAGCGACAATGATGATGACGATGCATCGATGACGATGATCCAGAGAAGAAGACTTGTCTAGCAGATCTGTGTCGAGAAATACCTTCCTAGTTAAGAGGGAGTGTTGATGTATATGTAACTTCGAAATGTATTTCATCTGTGTATTTTATATATATTTATTGTACCCTTATGAGAGATGTGTTATTCCTCTATAAGGAAGTGTTGTCATGTGGATTGACAAGTGTCGCAAGTGTGTGTACTTGACAATGGGTTATTAGACCACCATGTGGGGTCGGCCCTGAATTATATATAATATAATGTGGATGTACCTAGCCAAACAAGTCATCCCCATAAGGTCACTGGGCAAAAAGGTTAGTATAAATAGAGATCGGAGATCTCTATTTTACTCACTCAGAAAAGTAACTCACTCTGACTTGAAAAGTGGCGCACTAGTGAGGAGGAGGATCATCTGCTATCAGGAGACTATCTCAGTGTTATTTGGTTGTACTTTGGTTGAGCCATTGCTCTCTCTATCTCTGAGGAAGTTGTGGGGTTTTTCACCTTAGGGTTTTCCCCACGGAAACTCTGTGTCTCTTGTCTTTATGCTTTTGATTCTTTTGATGCTTGTCATATTGTGATTGTCATGCATTGATATATTGTAGATGTTATTCTCTCAGCAAAGATCTTAGAGTATTGTGAATTTATGCTCAGAATTTAATAGTAACTACCTCTTATATGCAATAGCTCCTTGTAACTACCTCTTGTAACTCAAATAGGACCACCAAAAGGTATAAAGACTCATAACAACTTGGAAAAATTAGGGTGTGTACCTCAAATGTGTATAAAATACCATAGTACCCACAAAACTAAAAACATAAAAGGTGGTACAAATCAAAAGATATACCAAGATGAGTAAAAGACCCAAAAGGTAAAAGGCAAGGTACCACACACATATTATCGACAAAATGGAAGGACCATAATACAATCAACCAAGGTGGGGTGCAATGTACCAATCATCTCTCTCTCAAATGTACCATTGTTCCATATAACCTGAAAGACCATCATCACAGTAAATGAAAAATTCCACATGGATGATGTGATCACGTGGTCCTCTAGACTACTCCTAAGGTCAAGCATCAGTGGCTCCATCAAGAGGTGTTAAGTCCCTTGAGAAGACCATCTAACTCAACCATCTCGAAGACCTAGGAGAAGAGGACATCACACATCATCATATAAGCTCAAAAAACTGTACTGGGACCAGTGTCACAATAAGCGAGCTGAAACAAAAGTGGCCAGAATGCCAACAAGCAACACTAAAAAGAAAAAGACCCTCTAAAAAGGTGAAATAGCAAGCAAAACCTCCTAACTAAGAGCTGGAGACCTCAACAAGTTGTATCCTTCACAAAGTGATGAAATCCAAGTCGAACAATACAAAATGAGAGACCAATAATGGAAGGATATCCCTCTACCGAAAGGGATCCTGGGTAAAAGAGCCCTAGTAGAAAAGTCACTAAGCTACCTCGTTCATGACATGTTGGAAAAGTTTTTCGACGCTTCTGCCTTATCACCCTTATATCACCAGTATGGTGGCCGGAGAATACAAGAAAGACAATGATCGATGTTGCCTTAGGGATAAGTGGAGTGTGGCATTCCACAGAGTCTGTCCGGTTCTCGATCTCGCGATGGTTTAACCCCTAAAACAACAGGAGGCCCCTCCACAAACTGGTCAATGACCGTGTCAACAAGTACAAGAGGATTTTAGCACCCTAGAGGACAAAAACTAGGTCTTGGATGATAATGACAATGGGGAATTATTTGGATGCCTATCCCCGGTGTCCTACCTAGCTAACAAATTTCTTTTATCCTCAACCGAGGTTAAAGTGTGTTGATTTAACGAGTTAAATTTTAATGGTTGTATTACTCAGTCGGGTGATGGAAGTGCAACTCGTGGTGTGATGACTGACTCAAACCATGCAAATGAATATGAATAAAATAATCCTTTCCTTTCAATGAATGCTAGCTAAGGTAAGGAGAGAGTTCTTTCAAACTATAACTACTCTTTCAAATTAAATGAATGCAACAAGTGTTCAAGTTCATTCATGGGACCTCAAGGAGAGATTCAGATATACTCTAGTCATGCAAATGAATTCATCACATAAAACAAAGTGATAATAAATATAAGGAATTGTACATATCCATGTTCATAATTCTCTAGGAACACTTATAACATTCTTCAATCATTCTTCACAAAAACACAGGGATATTCGAAACAATAAACTACATATAAATCTTCATGAGCTTAATAAAAAAATAGTAACCACAACTGGGGAAGATATGCCACAACTTGTTTTTTTATGAAGCCACCACAGTCCAAATTTGAAGCTACTATATTCTAAGTGTGAAAACTGCTACAGTACTACCCTAGTCGAAGACTAAAATTGCCACAATCCAAGTCATGATGGTTTGATTGAAGTATAAAGTATGGTGATGCATGCTTACCTTTTATGAATTTACTAACCTTGACGAATGATAAAGAAGAGATGCTTACTAAGTGTTTTTAATGTCAGAAGAGATGCTTTCCTTGAAGCATATGCTGGAGGATTTTTCATTCTAAATAAGTGATATATCCGAAATTTGAAATACCATAGGTGTACCAGGTAAAATTATATGAATTGGCTGGCCCCTATAAGGAAATGGCGTGGTTATATGGTAGACTTGTTGGGCAAGAATCCCCAGCTATAATGCTCAGGTATGTTACGTATGTTAGCTACTAAATCCTATATATAAAGATAAAATTTTATCCATGGTAAGAAGAAGCTTTTATTGTAGTTTCCTTTTACATATGTGGGAATCACTATAAAAAAAAGTTATGCTTAGAGGAATTGGCTAAGGGTTTATACTCCTTTCATTTCAATGAAGCTAAGGCTTATCCTGGGTATGGCCCTAAAGGTGTTTAAACATCACGTGATTTCTATCCAATATGCTAGTAATTTACCTTAATATGAGGCAAAAAAAGAAGGAGTTGGTTACAATGAAGAGGCCCACATTATAGATAAAATCGTTGAGCCCGTGTGTGTAGTTCCAATTCTTCCAGCATGGTGAAGGAATGAGACATCCAAGAAGACATTAATACTCTGATAAGCCAAAAAGTAAAACAGAGTCAAAATAATAAATAAAGTAAAACTTTGCAATACCCTAAGAAGCAAAGGGATACTACTGAGCGGCAGCCTGAAGGGATATAATGTATAAAATGAAGTAATAGCTCAGGGGTTATTGAAAACAACTCTAAAGGTACATCTTATGCAATTATAAAAGACACAAGGAAAACCTCCCATCAAATGCGAGGCAAAAATATATAAGGAAATCCTGGAGTGGTAGGATTTAGATTCTCCAACAGTTAAATGAAAGTTGTGAAGTTATTTAAAAGAGAAGGTCTCAAGTTTACTAGAAAGTGAGAGAAACTATGAAAAGTATGGAAGGTCCGGCTTTAATCCAAATTGATATATATATATATTGTGTCCATCTGACAGGAATAAGGGTTGAATGCATAGATAAATGGATAGCACGGAGCATTCCATCCTATCATCGTCTATAGGCGTGTACCCACCTAACATGAGGGTCTTGCTTTTTGCATTCACGGTTTGGTTGGTTAACTTAACATCCCTCCAATTCACAACAAATTTTTGTGGCATTCATTTAATTTGGTGGAGGCTAAGGCATTCATTTCAAAATCGGAGATGGAGGCTGCTTCCATGCTGAGACTTGAGGAAAGTTCAAAGTATGATGGTTTTAGTTTACAAAAAGTACTACTTCGAGACTGTTTTGGGACTAAGGTCTGCTCAGGAGAGGCTACAGCTTCTTGTATGAGTTGAAAACTGGGTTAGGTTAGGGTTTGGAGCAGAAAATTGAAATATTTATACTTTAATGCGTAAATAAATTCCTAAATCAATGCTAGAAACAAAATAAGTACAGTTGTGACAAGGTAAGATAAATTTAAACATAATTTTCATCTCTTTCAACTTTAACACTCTTTAGGACAGTCATACAACAATCAAATAACAATGAGGAAGCATTAAACCATACACCCTCAGACAATGGCACCTTGATACATAGCAGTAGCAACCTCAAAGAGTTGAGAATGTGCAAGGGCACTCTTTCAATGGTCACAACATACTCAACAAGGCTCACTGTAAGCACCAGCAAGGACACAACCCACTGAACATGCCTTGAAACATTCACGATAGGTACCAGTAAGGACAAAAAAACACACAATAGTCACTGCAGCCCATACAGGGTCAACATGGTCACGACCCAACAAAATTAGCTTATGGCATCCCAAGAAGAATCATCAATAGTCACGGACCAGCCCTAATAGGCTCAACACTAGTCTCGACAACCTTCTACAAGCTGAAGCAAGTCACGACAGCTTTCTACAGTCTCAGACAAGTCATGACACAGCCCTAAAAGTCACAGTCCAGTGCTAGCAAGTGCATAACAGCCTAATAAATGTCACGGCTCAGTGCGGTATTGTGCTGAAGGCAGACAAGAAAGCAATCCTGGAAAAGATATCACTGTATATGACAAACACATTATGCATTAAACATATAATTCATAGACATACTGAGGACATATCTGCCTTCTCAAGCTCCTCTGTGTCAGATTGAAACCGTTTAGGGTTTGAAAATTGATTTTGCAGAGCACCTCTCTTGATCGCACGTGTCGAATTGAAATGGGGTATCAAATCATGCTCTCCTCCAGCTCTCCGCTTTGGGTTTCATAGAGTTGTAGAGCTCCTCCTTCCTTGTGGTGTCAAATTGAAAGTGAAATGGGGGCATGGTGAAATGGGTGCATGTCGAATCCAAAGAGCTTCGGGTTTCATAGAGTTGCAGAGCTCCTCCTTCCTCCTGGTGTCAAATTGAAAGTGAAATGGGGGCGTGTAAATGGGCGCGCATCGAATCCAAAGTGAAATGGTAAGTGTTTTTTTTTTGTATTATATATAGTTTGTTTATTTTTTGTTTATTTTTATTATTTTTATTATATAATATTTTATTTTGTATTTTTTATTTTATATTGTTTTATATTAAGTTGTTTTATATTAAGTTTTTTTTATATTAAGTTTTTATTATTATCAATTTTCAACCCATTCAAATGCGAATGCAAATGTGTAGAAACTAAGAAAATAACAAGACTCAAGACATTTAATGGGAGTGGATAGAGTTAAAACATATTCAACTTTTTCCAATATCTTTGTCACATTGAATTCGTTAAAGAAGAGATGAGTTTGTTACAAAGTAAAATGAAAAGGCTTTTCAAACCAGAGAATATTCATATATTCTCTAACACCATAATTGGGGCATTTGAATTGTAATTAGTATTCTGTAAAACCATAATTGGGGCCTTTGAATTGCATTAGAACTTTTGATAAGAAGAATTAGAAGAACAAAACTGTTGGTATAAGCCCTTTCTTAATTGGACTAAGAAATTTTTTTTAAGGTGTTGGGCAACTCGGGAGTTGATGGAGAGGTCTAATAAGAGATGATTAGAGAAAGTTAGTTGCATCCTTTATAGAGAAGGAGGACACCAAACCAATTATGTTACTAAATCTAAAGCCCTTTTTACCGGTTTGAAGTTGGGTAGAGACCTTAAGTCCCATTCCATTGTTATAGAAAGTGATTTTATAAATATTCTCAAATCCCTCACAAGGAAATGACTCGTACCATCAAAAACATCATTGCAGATTCTATTGTTGTTTGGGATTCCTTTAATACTATTTAAATTGTGCATGGTTTTAAATTGTTCATGGAAACCAGGTTGCTTATTTTTTAAAGCTAACTTTGGAGTTTCAAAGAGTGCGATGGATTTGCTTAGTACCTGATGGTTTAGTATTTTTTTTAATTGTGGTTTATTGGCGTTACAGACTACATCCATGGAAATAATAGACACCTGCTATTTGCGAAGAATAAGGGTATCCCCAATGTCCACCATAACATGTCGTGAACTAGATTTGAACTTGGGTGGAGAGTATCACAACCAATATTCCCACTACCCAATCTAGGCTTTGTTAGCTTAGTACCTTATAACTTTGGTGTGCTATCTCCGGTGATCGTTGGGTCTTTATCTTGGGGGCTGGAAATATAACACCGGGAGCTTCCATATAGAGTATAGAGGGCTATATTCAATATAATAACGGGAGCTACCATAACATAGTGTGATTCATACAATAAAACAATAATGCATGTAAATTTTTTCTTAAACTAAATCTCACTTGGAAGTGTTGTGGTGTGGATGCCAATGGTATGTCAAAAGGTTTGTTAGTGGCTTGGAACCCGCTACATGTTGATTTCTCTCCATTTCACACAATTGTAGGTATCAAACTCGAAGGTCGTATTAGGGGGTTGGAGAGACCCCTTAATATACTTAATGTGTATTCTCCATACTGCAACAGAAAGGTCTTCTGTGACATAATGGTTGATTTTGGTATTTTGATGTAAACATGAATGGAAAAGCAAATAAATAAGTTCCATCAATGATGTTACCATATTTCTAAATGAAGAGACCAAAATGTTTGTTATCTAATTTGATAGCAATTGAGATTTAAATTTCAACGTTGGCCCCATGTAGCACATTATTTAATATACAGGTCTAGTTTTTGATGCTGCAATGGTGAGTGTCAGCCAAGTTTGAGTCTGAAAACCCTCCCACACCGTCAATGCATGCATCTTGACTAACCATGCGGAATTTTAGTCCAAGCCAACACAAATTTAAAAAATTTCAACGTTGGCCCCATGTAGCACATTATTTAATCTATAGGTATGGTTTTTGATGCTGCAATGGTGAGTGTCAGCCAAGTTTGAGTCTAGAAACCCTCCCACACCGTCAATGCATGCATCTAGACTAACCATGCCAAATTTCAGTCCAAGACAACACATATTTAAAAAATTTCAACGTTAGCGCCATGTAGCACATTATTTAATCTATAGGTATGGTTTTTGATGCTGCAATGGTGAGTGTCAGCCAATTTTGAGTACGAAAACCCTCCCACACCATCAATGCATGCGTCTTGACTAACCATGCGGAATTTCAGTCCAAGCCAACACAAATTTAAAAATTTTCAACATTGGTCCCATGTAGCACATTATTTAATCTATAGGTATGGTTTTTGATGCTGCAATGGTGAGTTTCAGCCAAGTTTGAGTCTAGAAACCCTCCCACACTGTCAATGCATGCGTCTAGACTAACCATGCCAAATTTCAGTCCAAGTCAACACATATTTAAAAAATTTCAACGTTGGCCCCATGTATCACATTATTTAATCTATAGGTATGGTTTTTGATGCTGCAATGGTTATTGTCAGCCATGTTTGAGTCTAGAAACCCTCCCACACCGTCAATGCATGCGTCTAGACCAACCATGCCAAATTTCAGTCCAAGCCAACACATATTTAAAAAATTTCAACGTTGGCCCCATGTATCACATTATTTAATCTATAGGTATGGTTTTTGATGCTCCAATGGTTAGTCACTAACACATAACCACTCTAATAGAATATGAAAGAATTAATGCCTAATTGAATGCTCTAGAAATAGAATTGAAGGGGAAAATTTTCAACTGCACTCCTTCAGCCAACACCTTGGCCTTGTAGTTGGTTTTTCATTGCTTTACTTTGACCTGTTAGAAGGATGTTCCTCAGTTAACCAAGAACAAAACCCCGGTTGCCAGTCACTATGTTTCTATTCTAATTATTATATCTAATGATGTTAAGCTTTGATAGAGATTTTTCTAGTATTGAAATAGGGCTTGTTTCTAATCTAGATAGTATTTTTTTGGTAATTCGGGTCATAACCCCTATCCCATGGGGGTCATTTCGGAAAAAGTTATCAAACTACTATTTCTCAAACTCTTATATTTTCTTCATAGTAAGCTTCAAAGTAGGGTGAATAGTCCAAACAGTGTTATTTGGACCGAGAACACAATTCTTCTAAAACCTTTTAGCCTTATAAACATTTATAAGTTTAATTTAAATTTTGAATCTTACAAAAAAAAATCAAATTTGAATTCAAATAATTTGTATTACTACTTTATAATATTAATAAATTACAATAGAAATAAATTTAAAATGGTTTTCATTAATTATTTTTCAATATTAAGAATCTTAGGTATTTATTTGTTTAAATATTACTAAAAATGAATAATTGGATTGACTTATTTACAAAATAATTTTGTGTTAACTTGTTTTGCTTGTGGTCCAAAGACTCATAAAGAAATCATGTGAATTTATTTGCTTAAATAATATAAAAAAATGAATTGAGTTATTCACAAAATAATTATTGCCAATGATCCTTTCACAAGGTTATTTGTGTTGGTTTAATGCATCATTCTTTGATCTAGATGGATATATGCTTCCTTTGGTCTAAAGCCTAGGTTCCTTCTCTTGACCATGTAAAGGGCCACTAAACCTATCCCTAATGATCAAAACATTCTAATGGTGTCAATTCCAACGCATATAGCTTGTCAGCCATGTTTGAATCTAGAAACCCTCCCACACCATCAATGCATGCATCTAGACTAACCATGCCAAATTTTAGTCCAAGACAACACATATTTAAGAAATTTCAACATTGGCCCCATGTATATTCACATTATATAATCTATAGGTATGGCTTTTGATGCTGCAATGGTTATTGTCAACCATGTTTGGGTCTAGAAACCCTCCCACACCGTCAATGCATGCGTCTAGACTAACCATGCCAAATTTCAGTCCAAGCCAACACATTTAAAAAATTTCAACATTGGCCCCATGTAGCACATTATTTAATCTATAGGTATGGTTTTTGATGCTGCAATGGTGAGTGTCAGCCAAGTTTGAGTCCGAAAACCCTCCCACACCGTCAATGCATGCGTCTTGACTAACCATGCGGAATTTCAGTCCAAGCCAACACAAATTTAAAAAGTAGCAACGTTGGCCCCATGTAGCACATGATTTAATCTATAGGTATGGTTTTTGATGCTATAATGGTGAGTGTTAGCCAAGTTTGAGTCTAGAAACCCTCCCACACCGTCAATGCATGCGTCTAGACTAATTACCATGCCAAATTTCAGTCCTTGCCAACACATATTTAAAAAATTTCAATGTTGGCCCCATATTGTCTCACATTAATTAATCTATAGGTATGGTCTAGGATGCTCCAATGGTGATGATGGCGATGTCGATGATGATTATGATGATGAAGAATAGTGACGATGATGATCATGATGAAGATGATGACGATGATGGTGATGATGATGATGATGATGAAGATGGTGACGATGATGATGATGATGGGGAGGATGATGACGATGATGATGACAATGATGATGATGATAGTGGTCGTGACGACGACAATGATGATGACAATGACGATGATGATGATGGTGGTCGTGAGGACAACGATGACGACGACGACGACGACGATGATGATGATGATGATGATGATGATGATGGTGATGACGATGATGAAGATGATGATCAAGATGATGAAGATGTCAATGAAGAAGAAAAATATGATGATGATGATGATGGTGCCGATGATGATGACGATGATGATGATTATGTTTGAGTCTTGATAATTTTTCATTTAATCCTTACTAAGATTCTCTCTGTTTCGAGAATAATTTAATATTCTCTACTAAACAGGGCCAACCACGTGAAGGTGGAAGCTCTTATGGCCCTCCCCCCCTCACATCACTCTCAATTCCCCATAACCCGACAAAAATATCTATGTACAAAAAATTTAATTTATTATTACTGCATACCTCATAAACTTCAATGGTCTTCATCATCTTCTTCATCTGAGTCATCGTCTGTACTATCATCCAATGATCCAGATTCAACATTGTAAGGATTGGCCATATCATCCTCGTCATCAATGTCAGTTACGATCATCATGTCATCGTCGATATCATCTTCATGGACATTGTCTGTTACATCATCTAAGTCAATAAGTTCTTCGACATCTTCTTCGGGAACATGATCATCTAACTCATGTTGATCATGATCATCTTCTACGGCGTCTTCTTCTTTGAGAACATCTTCATTACCTTCATCTATGTTATACTTTACCGGCCTTCTCCTTGGATCATGTCTCACAGCAAATGACCAACCCGCTCTACCTGAAACCTCAGAGTAAAATACCTATTCACATTGGTTTGGAAGAACATAGGGCTCCGTTCTTGGCTCAAACAACCTTGTATTTACCATGGTAAATCCATTATCATGTTCAATTATTGTTTTATCGGGATCACGTTGATTCAATCGACACCTGTACCATTTGACAATGGACAGAAATATCTTGAAGGAGTTAAAGTCACACTGAAGAATGTCTTCGAGATACCCATAGTATCAATTTTCAGAGAGTTCTGGATGTCTGTCACTTCTAGAAGAAACATTGGTCACCTCAAAGACTGCAGATATCCCACAATCAGATGTTTTCTTTGTTTCATCCAACTTTTTGATTCGATATCTACATCCATTGCACCACATAGCCTTATGATGTGTTACCTACAAAAAGCCATATAGGAAAAGATTACATAATGATCCAATATTTATGATTAACTAGTGCATGTTTATAATGCCATACAATGAAAAAAACAGTGTGACGTACAACGGCATTATTTTTTACAAAAAAAAATAGTGTGGATGATTATTATTCTTACCTTCTTATCTTTTAAACCTCTTGCTAAATCGATTTCCCTTTGTGTTAGATTGGTGTCTCCATTGCGATGTGCAACTTGTTGAAATATTGTAACTTCTAAGAATATTATATTTGTATTATTTCGAAGATGTTTCATTCCTCCAATGGGACCTTACTATGTATCCGGAGATGTTTATTCCTCCAATGGATTGTGGTAACCAGGGTTATTAGATCTACCATGTGGGGGTTGGCCCTGAGTTATTTTATTAGGGGTTATTAGACTCTCTTAAGTGAGGTCGGCCCCATAGGGTAAAAAGTCAGTCGGGAAACAAGTATAAGTAGAGGAGGATGTTCCTCACTTATCTCACACTTCCATTACTCAGAAATTAGCACACAAGTGAGTGAGAGGTCTGCATAGGAGGTAGAGAAGGAGCTCTAGTCTTGGAGTACATCTTGTATTTGGTTGATCATCTTATTGAGGAAAGCTTTGCTGGGTTTTCTACCCCATGAGAGTTTTCCAGGGTAAAATCTCTGTCTATGTTGTGATTGTGTTTCTTTCAGTGATATTTCTAGCCAAATTAGTATAAACTTAACATGGTATCAGAGCTAGCCTGAATAGGACATCTTTCACAAGGTGAAAAATATCTCTCTCTCTCTCTCTGGTGAAAATTAGGGTTTTTGCAAAAGTTAGTATTTTTTGGATTATGATTACATGGATGGATAGCCCTTCTCAAAATCGAACTTTTGATCCTAAGATCAAACTTTTTGGTTGGGTAGAACTCTGGGAAATTCAAACCCTAGTTTGACCAAAAGTACGGTAAACTAGAAATTCTGTTGCATATCCGGAAGGTGAAAAGTTGAAGTTTCCAAAAACAGAACACACCAAAACTTTCAATCAATCACATCTCCTAGTAAGTGTTATTCTATCCCTTGAGGAACTTCAATCTCTTTGATCCCTAAAGAAGATGGCTCCAAGCACTAAGCTTGAGGACAAGCTAGAGGGTATAGAAAATTTTCGGGCATGGAAATATAGAATTGGTCTCATTCTTGAGGAGAATGATCTTGCCCAATATATCAAAGATGAGGTTGCAGAACCTACAGAAGATGAAGCCAAAGAGAATTATAGGAAGGACTTGATTAGGGAAAAGAGAATCATTGCTGATTCCATTAAGGACCACTTGATTCCCCAAGTGGCATCCAAGAAGACCCCAAAGGAAATGTATGATTCCCTTTCCAAAATGTATGAAGGAAAGAACATCAATAGGAAGATGAACCTGAGAGCTCAATTGAAGAGCACCAAGATGAATAAAGGAGAATCTATTCAAGACTATTTCTCAAGGGTTTCTTAGTTCAAGGAACAACTAGATGCTATTGGAGATACCCTTGATGAAGATGAAATAGTCATGACTGCTCTAAATGGTCTCACTAGACCTTGGGATTCATTCATCCAAACCATGCGTGCCATAAAAGAAAGTATGAAATTTGATGTGGTTTGGGAGGATTGCATTCAAGAAGAAGCTAGGGTTGCAAACAAAGAAGCCTTGCTCAAAGAAGATGACCAAGACCTGGCCACCCACACCAAGAGAAGAAGGAATCAATCCTACTTCAAGAAGGATAGTCACAAGGAATCTCATCCTCCACAAAGATTTCAAAAGAAAAGAGGAACTAATCAAAGAAGAGATTACTCCTCATTCCAATGTTTTACTTGTCACAAAATAGGGCATATTGCTAAAGATTGTCCTCTAAAGAAGAAAAAGGCTTCTCATCACAAAAGACATCAAGCACATCTTGCAGAAGATGATAGTGAAGAAGAAGTAGAAGAGGAAGTAGAAGAGGAAGAAATGCCTCACAAGAAACGACCTAGAAGAGAAGAAGAAGAGGAAGAAAGGACCTTCTTCAAGAGAAGATCTAGGAGAAATGAAGAAGAAGATGCAGAAGAGTATGTTCTATTCTCCGCACTCTCTGGATTGATAACACCTGGAGAAGATACATGGCTTATTGACAGTGGTGCTTCAAAGCACATGACAGGTCAGAAGAAGACTCTCTCAAGACTTGAAGAAAAGACCTCTCCACAAAAGGTATCTCTAGGAGATGACTATCAATATCCAATCAAGGGAATTGGTGAATAAAGCTACAAGCTTGATTCTGGAACCCCCATGAAGATGAAAGAAATATTGTATGTACCAGGATTGAAGAAGAACTTGCTTTCCATCTCAGCATTGGATAAGAAAGGTGATAGGGTTGCATTCATTGATGGACAAGTATTAATGTGGTCCAAAGGTAAATCTATCAAGGATACAATTATCATTGGTGAAGAGGAAGGAGGTCTGTACAAGATCAAGGGCCATCCAGAAGCTTCCCTTGTACATGAAGCCATTAGCCCAAATGAGCTATGGCATAGGAGACTTGCTCACATTAACTACAAGGCACTACCTCATGTAAGCAAGGTAGTTATAGGTCTGCCATACTTAAAGATTGATCATGATGGCACATGCAAAGGATGTGCAAAAGGGAAGAATATCAAGAACCCATTTCCAAATAGTGAAACAAAGACTAAAAGTACCTTGGAGTTAATTCACTCTGATGTATGTGGACCAATGCCATCCACATCCTTGAGTGGATATGAATACTATGTCACATTTATTGATGACTATTCAAGGAAGACTTGGATATACTTTCTAAAAGGAAAGAATGAAGTCTTTGGAAAGTTCAAGGAGTTCAAAGCCCCGATAGAGAATCATTCAGAAAAGAAAATCAAAATACTCAGGACAGATAATGGCGGAGAATATACTTCAAAATACTTTGAATATTTTTGTAAGGAAGCTGGAATCAAGAGGGAGCTAACCACTCCCTACAATCCTCAACAAAATGGTGTTGCAGAAAGAAAGAATAGAACCATCATGGAAGCTGTAAAGACAATGATCATGATCAAGACCTACCTATGATTCTATGGGATGAAGCAGCTAGGACAACAGTCTATGTGCAAAATAGACTATCCCACAGTGCTCTTGATTTCAAGACTCCAGAAGAAGTGTTCACAGGAAAGAAGCCTGAGGTAAGTCATCTCAAAATATTTGGATGTCCAGTGTATATTCACATTCCAAAAGAAAAGAGAACGAAGTTGGATCCTTCTGGTAAGAAGGGAATATTTGTTGGATATTGTGAATCATCCAAAGCATTCAGAATTTACATCCCAGTTTTTCATCATATGGAAATAAGTAGGGATGTGACATTTGATGAAGAAACAGCTCTCAAGAGATCTAGGAAGTGTCAACATGAAGAAGTCTATGAAGAAGATGCACCTCCCAGAATCACAGAGGCTGTACCCATCTCTGAAGATGCTACACCAGAAGACCATGACATGTTAGAACCACAAGAACCCCCTATTACAAACTTATCAAGAAAAAGAAGGCTAGCATGGGCCAGAGACATTATTCAAGGAGCTGAAAAGTATGGAGATCTTGAAGGCTCCACTAGAGAAAGGAAGAAACCAAAGCTAGTATCCAACTATGTGGCTTTGATGTGTGATCTTGTGGATCAAGAACCCACTAGCTATGAAGAGGAAATTCAAAAGAAAGAGTGGGTAGAAGCAATGACAGAAGAATACCAATCAATAATGAAGAATGATGTTTGGGATATAGTTCCCAAACCAAAAGATAAAAGTGTGGTATCTTCCAAATGGATATTCAAGATAAAACATGCTGCAAATGGTAGCATTGAAAAATATAAGGCAAGATTTGTAGCCATAGGATTCTCTCAGAAAGAGGGAATTGACTATGAAGAAACATTTTCCCCAGTTGCAAGGTACACTTCCATTAGAACCAGCATGGCACTTGCATCCATGATGAAATGGAATCTACACCAGATGGATGTAAAGACAACCTTCCTAAATGGCATGATTGAGGAAGAAGTGTACATAGAACAACCACAAGGATTTGAGGCAGAAGATGGAAGAACCCATGTATGCAAACTGAAGAAAGCCTTATATGGGTTGAAGCAAGCTCCCAGAGCTTGGTATGGTAGAATTGACAGTTTCTTGACAAACTTGGGCTTTACCAAAATTAAAGTTGATCCTAATCTTTATCTCAAGTTCATGAATGATGAACCTGTCATATTGTTGCTATATGTGGATGATCTATTTCTAACAGGAAATGAGAAACAAATTATCGAGTGCAAGAAGAACTCTCTTCAGAATTTGAGATGAAAGATCTTGGATTGATGCACTACTTCTTAGGTCTAGAAGTATGGCAAGGTCCAAAGGGAATCTTCCTCAACCAAGGTAAGTATGTTGTGGGAATCCTAAAAATATTTGATATGTTGGAATGCAAAGCCATGGTCACTCCCATGGATTCCAACTTGAATCTATTAGCTGATGACTCTTCAGAATTAGTGGACATGACTCTATATAGACAGATTATTGGGTCATTAATGTATCTAACAAATACTAGACCAGATATATGCTTTGCGGTGAACACCCTAAGTCAGTATCTAGTGGAACCTAGACGAGTTCACCTGATTGCTGCAAAGCATGTGATGAGGTACCTAAAGGGTACGATAGATTTTGGTCTATACTATCATGGAGATCATGACTTCAGATTGTATGGCTACACTGATGTTGATTGGGCAGGTAGCGTATCAGACAGGAAGAGTACATCGAGTGGATGTTATTGTATGGGATCTGCCATGATATCGTGGTTTAGCAGGAAGCAGTCAAGTGCGGCTCTCAGCACAGCTGAAGTGGAATATATAGATTCCTGCTCTGCCAGTTATGAAGCAGTATGGATTTGAAAGCTGCTATCAGGTTTGTTTGACTTAGAGATGGAACCCACTGTGATCCTGTGTGACAACCAGAGTTGTATCAATATGACAGAAAATCCATTATTCCATGATAATTCAAAGTACATAGAGATCCGATATTTCTATATACGAGATATGGTGCAAAAAGGAGCTATCAAGCTTGAGTATGTAAGCACTGATGAACAAATTGTTGATATATTGACCAAACCTCTATCTTGAGTAAAGTTTGAGTATTTCCGAGACAAGCTTGGTGTGGTTCAGAAGGACCCTCCTCGAAAGGGGTAGTGACATGGTCAATGATGATATTTGGATATTGGTATCGATGAGGATACCTGTATCAATGATGAGGATACTTGTATGGACACTTGTATGTATACTTAGGATACTTGTATGGATACTTGTATTGATGATATGTATACTTGTATTGATGAGGATACTTGTATTGATAATATGTATACTTGTATTGATGAGGATACTTGTATTGATAGTATGTATACTTGTATTGATGAGGATACTTGTATGTATGCCTGTATTGATGAGGTTGATGATGAGTTTGTCTGTTCTGACGATGAGGTCGATGAAGTGGTGCTTAGACTTTGTCCAAGAGGATTATCAGGATTGCATCGTCCTTGGACTTATGTCCTAAAGTGATAGGGATTAATCATCCCGTAAGTGGATCAAGATTGCATCGTCCTTGGACTTATGTCCTAAAGTGATAGGGATTGATCATCCCGTAAGTGCATCAGGATTGCATCATCCTTAGACTTATGTCCTAAAGTGATAGGGATTGATCATCCCGTAAGTGGATCAGGACTGCATCATCCTTGGACTTATGTCCTAAAGTGATAAGGACTAATCATCATGTAAGTTGATTGGGATTGCATCGTCCCTAGACATGGTGAGGTGTCTTAAAGTGATAAGGGCTAATCATCCTATAAGCTGATTGGGATTGCATCATCCCTAGACATGGTGAGGTGTCTTAAAGTGATAAGGACTAATCATCTTGTAAGCTGATTGGGATTGCATCGTCCCTAGACATGGTGAGGTGTCTTAAAGTGATAAGGGCTAATCATCCTGTAAGCTGATTGGGATTGCATCGTCCCTAGACATGGTGAGGTGTCTTAAAGCGATAAGGATTAATCATCCTATAAGTAGATTGGGATTGCATCGTCCCTAGACATGATGAGGTGTCTTAAAAGGATAAGGACTGATCATCCTATAAGTTGATCTGGATTGTATCGTCCATAGACATGCGAGATGTCTTAAATTGAGAGGGATTGATCATCCCGTAAGCAGATCAGGATTGTATCATCCTTGGACCTATGTCCTAAAATGAGAGGGATTGATCATCCCATAATTGTATCATGTGTATTGCAGGGTATGTTGCTATGATGCTGCTAATCGTGATGATCTAGATGACGATGCTGCTGATCATGATGGTCTAGATGATGATGTTGCTGATCGTGATGGTATAGATGACGATGCTGCTGATTGTGATGGTCTAGATGACGATGCTGCTGATCATGATGGTCTAGATGATGATGCTGCTAATCGTGATGATCTAGATGATGATGTTGCTGCTCGTGATGATCTAGATGACGATGCTGCTGATCGTGATGACCTAGATGATGATGCTATTGCTTGTGATGATTTAGATGACGATATTGATGATCGTGAGATGTTGTTGTAGCTGGTCAAGTGCTGCAGAAGATGAAGACTCAATACTGATGGTGTTGATGTTTCAGTATTGATTATGTTCCAGTAACTGCTTGAGTTAGTGATGATGATGTATAAAGAAAGCTTCCAATGATTTATAGATGTATCATGTATGATGTGATGACTCCTTTCTCCTGCAGATGTTGTTATAATATCCTTCTCGTTAAGGGGGAGTGTTGAAATATTGTAACTTCTAAGAATATTATATTTGTATTATTCCAGATATGTTTCATTCCTCTGATGGGACCTTACTATGTATCTGGAGATGTTTATTCCTCTGATGGATTGTGGTAACCAGGGTTATTAGATCTACCATGTGGGGGTCGGCCCTGAGTTATTTTATTAGGAGTTATTACACTCTCTTAGGTGAGGTCGGCCCCATAGGGTAAAAAGTCAGTCGAGAAACAAGTATAAGTAGAGGAGAATGTTCCTCACTTATCTCACACTTCCATCACTCAGAAAGTAGTGCACAAGTGAGTGAGAGGTCTGCATAGGAGGTAGAGAAGGAGCTCTAGTCTTGGAGTACATATTGTATTTGGTTGATCATCTTATTGAGGAAAGATTTGCTGGGTTTTCTACCCCATGAGGGTTTCCTAGGGTAAAATCTCTGTCTATCTTGTGATTGTGTTTCTTTCAGTGATCTTGCTAGCCAAATTAGTATAAAATTAACACAACTTTAACCAATGAAGCCACACCTTCCCATGCTATTCCATGACTAGATTGTTCACATCGTTCGATCCATACCTTCATCCAGTCAAGATTGTTTGCGATGTATAAATGAATTGCATCCCACTCTCGACCAATTGTTTCATGACAATAAAATTAAAATTCAATACAAATGTAATATAGTAACTTAACAAAGTATATTACAGTATAAATTTATGCAAAATACTAAATATAAAAATGTGTTATATTACCTTTCACCTTCCTCAATCTACCTTTCCCCTTCGGGTACTCCCCTTCGAAACTCTTATTGGATTCTGGGTCACAAATATACAGCATGTTTTCACTAATATACAGCATGTTTTTGTATACCATACATCCCTCCATCACAGAACCCTCAACATATGCTCATTGTCTAACCAAACCGTTCATAAATTTCAAGTGCCTCTCAACCATCCACATGGACCTTGAGTGCACAGGTCCACACAGTTCAATCTCCTCAACTTGGTGTATGTGGTAGTGTTCTTGTGCATTGAAAAATGCCGAAGGTAGATGCTTCTGCATTTCACACATGAGACGAGGAATTTATCTCCTCCAATACTTTATGTCTTCTTTATGGAATTCCTTAGATGACAACCATCTACAAGTGACATGACAACCAAATCAAGAGATTAAAGAAAAAAAATCAATATATTACGTAACATCATGAATTACAGAATGAAAATCAAATACAAGTTCTATGTTGAATTAAACAAACACTAAGCGCATGGAAAAAATCACTACTTACCTCATGTATTTCCCGAGACTATATATTATTTGCTTGACATTGTTGTCGAAGTTGTCCGGGATAGAGAGAGGTAGAATATACTGTAACAATAATATACAAATAGTTTCATTTTATCAACAAAGAGTAGACAAATAAAAAATATACCAACCATATTCACTGTAATAGGAAAAAAAAAAAAATTAAATCTATACCATAATAATTACCTTCATGAAGACATGCCAATCATGAGTTTTCACCCCCGTGAAATCACCTTTCTTTGTTATGATATTCTTCATGTTCACACAAAATTCGGTGGGAAATTTAATTTTTTGAATGACTTCTTTTACAACATTACTTTGTTGGTCCGTTAACATCCATGGAAGTGATTTTATATTAATTTGCTCTCCGTTGCTATGAAATTGAATGATGTCTTTCATTGCATGGTTGCTATCTTGAATGTCTTTGCAAATTTTGACAATTTTTTGTTTCACTCCTTCCATCCAATATTCGCCATCATGTTTCGGTCATATTCTTTCCGATATGCATTGTATCAAATAGATAAGCAATTTGTAGGTGCTCATAGTAGGGCAACCTACTGAATTGTCTAGGCTAACTTTTCATTCCTCGTGGAAGCCCATTAATTCCTTCATGATCACATGAAAGACAATCATGAAATTACATAAATTAATGTCAGTTACAGTAAAAAACACACAATATAGAAAAATACAATATAACATAGCATATATAATGATTCATTATACGTACCTTGACGATTTCTATTATATTGCAACTTCCATAGGCGAGGTGTCATTCTCTGCGGTTTTAATGCAGTCTCTTGCTTGCCATTGAACATATGTTTTTCGGTAGTTCGATACATGTGATTCTTATAGAGGAAGTGCCTATACTCATCAAACACCTCCTTTCCTAAGCTTTTTGAACGACTAGATTTGATCTTAGGACCACAAACTGGACATGCAAATTTCCCCTTTGTCTCAAGACCTACATAAAGAGATGGAATATCTATGTGATCAATTATAATTATATACAAAATGAATGGATTATTTAGAAAAACATGCGTGCGTAGTATATTAACTAGTAGTTCGTATAACTTTTTTTCAAATAAAGTGGAACTTATAATTACATACCACAGAAATGGGTTAACCCTAGGGCATCATGTATTGTACATACAAGCATTGCATGGAATTGAAATTGCCTTTGTCATATTGGTCTAGATATGTCATACATAGTGATGCCATTCCATAACTTCAATAGCTCGTTAATAAGAGGTTCGATATATACATTCATATCTTTCACTTGGTACTTACCTGATTGATATGAACATATAAAAAATATAAATATGAGACTAACCATTAATATTACATATATTAAACCATATTGCACAATAGAAAAACATTAAATATATATATGACATTATGCGACAAAAATACAACAAATGAGATACAACTACTTAAAAAAAAACACTGCAGAGTTCGTACCTAGAACAATCATCTACAACATTATGTGCTCCCTCTTTATTGTCAACCATGGAGGAATGTTGTTGTTGATAACAAAAATAGGCCACACCGAGTAAATGGATCTCATCTCTGCAAATGGATTGACACCATCTGCTGCCAAATAAATCCTAATATTACGAGGTTCTTCTTTAAAGTGGGGCCATTTTTCCTCCATATCTCTAAATGCAGACCCATCTACAGGCATCCAAATAATGTCGTCTTGACTTCTGTTCCGTGCATGGTAATCCATAAACTACGCTATGTTTTTGCACCTAAACAGTCGTTGCAAATGTGGAATAATGGGAATATAATGTAGAACCTTGCGAGGCACCTTTTTAGTTACTTGATCTGTGTGATATCTACTGATATGACATTCAGAGCATTCTGTTGCAAATTCATGCTGATTGTAATATAGAACATGGTCATCGGGGCATGCATGAGTTGCTTCATACTGCATTCCAATTTATTTCATGATGGCAGATAAATCTCGATATGTGCGAGGTAAAATATTTGACAGTGATAACAAATATTCACCTATCTTGCTACAACAAATAAAAATAAAAATCTAGTTAATATAATAATAGAACAAATTTCATCCGTAATAATTTAACTTATATATGAATGAATGACAAAATTATACAAAATCATATATATTTTGTGATGGAATATATTACATACCTTAACATCCGTGTGACTGATATGTTTGAAAGACCATTCATAACCTTCAAGTTCATTATCAATAATATAGCAGAGAGAAGATTTGTCTTGGAGCCCTCAAAAAGGGGTTCGTATGGCTTATCAAGAAGAGGTATATCATGAATATCATCAAAATGTTCATCATTTTCATGATCATCATGATCATGATCAACATCAACCATTCCGACATTAAATGAATCATGGATCAAATTATTTGTAACATCATCTTCAACTATGTTTTCAGACTGATCATCTTCTTCATTAATGTGATCATTAACTTGTTCTCCATTAATATTCATAGCTTTCGGTACTTGTTGTGGAAGCACTTCCCCCGGACGAAGTGTCCTATGATGTCTTTCCTTTATAATTACATGAAACCATCAATAGATAAAAGTTAACATAAGAAATTCAACTGCAAAATGTAAAAATTTCAAACGCAAAATGTGAACATTTATGTGATGCATTTAAAATGTAACAAATATTGTACTGTTGGGTCGATGAAAAGAGCAATGGCCTATTGAACTGTTGGTCAAATAGGTGCATCCAAACTATCCAAGAGACATAATAATTGACCCAATTACTAAGCAAAGCTACTCAAATATAACACAAAATTTATCATACTGTACTCCACTAAGGTAAGATAAATGATGCTATCGTAATTTCTATATAGAGAAAATATAAGAGAAATTACAACATGCCAATATAGTCGTTATTTCTATTATCATGATGGAAAGTGTCACAAATCTAGAGAGTTTATCTATTTCCCCGGTAAGTGGGTTAGTCTCACTGACGAACAAATAAATGAGTTATTCTACTATACCCTAGATTCAACATGCACAAAAGAAAAATAAATAGTATAATAAATATTTAATATTAAAATAATATTTATTGTCCATGTTAGTCCCCGTCTATTGAAACCATGATCAATACATAAATTTACAAAAGCAATCAAAATAAAAACATATATAATGCAAAACTTACAAATGGATGGTATTCATGTCCCCCCTCAATGTGCCCATGCTCCCTACAATGTTTTGTGGCTGTTGTGATCAAAATTCTTCTCCTCTTAAAGCCCTTGCATTGAGTGCATGGACAATGGCATTTCCTATCACCCCTTTTTTCAACTCCTTCCCGCAATCTAGCAAGCAATTGTCGATTTTGTTCGTCTGGATCAGGAATATTGCTAGTTGACATTTTCTCGTAAAGAGCTTGAATGAATATTATCGATCTTAGAAAATGAAGCTCCACACTTCGCTCAGTTGAATCTCAAAAACAATGGAAATAATGAAAAACAGTCCGCCAAAAAGCAGTCCGCCGAATAAAAAAACTTTTACAAACCGTCGCTTGTATAGAAAACATGTCGGAATGTTTCAGTATTTATAAGTTTTAAAAGTCAAAATTCCGTCGGATATCCGACGGCTTGAACCTAGTTACCGTTGGGAGAATTGATGTCGGATATCTGATATCCCAATGCATAATATGATGTCAGATATCCACATGACCATCAGATATGGGCATATCCGTTGGATATCCGATATCTCCTTCTATCAATTTTAAAAAGATCATCAAATTTTGAGATTTTTAAGGTGAAATCTGACGACATAGTCCTTCTTCGTCAGAGGTCGGAGAATTTTCGGTCCAAATCCACTAGTGATGGTCGTGATTCAAATTTTTTGATAAATGAGCTTTTTTATAGTGGTAATTTGCACAAGGCATATGCATTTTTCAAGGAAATATTAGAAAACAATCTCCATGTTTACAAAAAATATTTCACAATGTTGTAGAGGGTTTTTAAAGAGGTTTTGAGAGTTGAGCAATTTAGGGGAGCTATTAGAAATGATGAATAAAATATAGAGCTATTTTCCTGCTTAAAAGAGTATATATCTAAATTTTTCATCCGACTACAAATAAAATGGGACTTAGAGACATTCATTTTTTTCAAGTGGTAATGTTGCATTGGTCTCAATGTTTAGTGGAGACCGATTCAACTTAAATATTTAAACCATAGATGATGCATTATTGTAAGAGGAATTGCTTTACGTCATAAACTTTGTAATCAATATTTTTTCATCACGTAGCTTTATGTCCCAAGGTGTTTATAGTTTACAATTTGGGGTGGACAAGGAAGGGTCCTCTTCCTAGATTGCAGGAAGATGAGATAGGTGTACTCCCAAAATTTATAATATTTATTTTATGGTCTTCATTCCAAATTAACAATTGTATGTGTGTGTGTATGTGTGATAATTTGTAGTTGAGGCATGGATAATGGGCAATTCATGGTGCTTAATTTGTGCCTATCGAAAATCACCATCTACATGTTAAGTTTTCACCATTCACAAGTTAAGTGGTTATGCTAGTATATATGCAGGGCTCATGTTTGACATGCCAGAGTATGAAGTTGAAAAGCTACTAGGACAAAGGTGTACTAATCATTTTGTCCCTCCTTGAAATATGTATGGAAGTGGTGTGTGGCAATCAAATGGTATTTGGTAGCAAAGTTTATGCATACATATTTAAAGGTTAAATGGAAGAGATCAATGATTGTCAATGAATGCAAATTCTAATGTAAGCCATTACATTTGGTGAATAGGAAGCATCTAACTATCTAGGAATAGAGACAAATTTTTCTTATAATACATATGAAAATAGAATTGACACATTTATGTTTGTTGAAACCACAAACAAATTTACTACCCAATAACAACTTATTTTGATTTCCCAGTTCTTCTTAAAAGTGCAGGATGGTTATTTTCTCAATTTTCTAAGTTCATATGGTTAGGCGTATGGAGAAGGTTATTGGCATTCTCAAGTATTTTTTTTTCATGTTGATTTTGCACTCTATACCTTTGTATATGAAGAGCCGGAAGTTGCCAAAATTCAATAAAATTTGAGTAAATTCTTGAAGAAAGGGACATATAGCAATATATATAAATATAAATAATATTAAATTTATATATATATATATATATATATGAAATTTCTTCTCCCTTTAAATTCATAAGCTTTTCATTTGCTTGCATATTTGTGAGATCTTAAACATATTTAAAGGGGTGACACTTGTTTAAAAACTTATTAAAACATTATGGAGGGACCATTGAATCCATTGGTTATATATGTTTAGCCAAATAGAATAGATAAATATAATTGAGAGCCTAATAGGATCTATTTTTTAGTATGTATATTTCATTTTGTATTATGCATTTTTTTAATCTAGGTGGTGGATTTGATTTGTAAATCTTCTAATCCCTATCATTTTGATTTTCACATGTTTTTTCTTTTCTTCACATTTAAAATCTTAAAGAATTTAAACAAATGAAAATCCATATATTGTTAATAGAAAAAAATATGTGTTTTCTTCACATTTAAAACTTTATAGAATTTAAACAAATGAAAATCCATACATTGTTAATAGAAAAAAATATGTGATTAGTTTGTGGATGTGGATTTTTTTATATATTATAATTAGTTCATATTAATGCATGTTGACATTACCTCCAATCTCCATGATAACAAATTTTTTATATATTTAAATTGATTTAACCTATCATAAATATGTGGTTTTCACTCGATGACTTTAGTTAAATGAATAAACTTTTTACTAAATGACATTAGTTAAATGATTAAATTCTTTTTATTATTTCTCTATCTAATGTTGTAATATTTATGTGTCATTATGGATATATTCTTTTAAATTTAAGGTTTTGTTTATTATAATAATTTAAAAGTAGTATATTTATGTAATGTATCCAAATTTCACATTACTATATTGGGTTTGTGTACGAAGTTGAGGAACCTTATAGGTGCAATTCTGCATCTAAATATGCATGTTTTTCACCACTCTCTACAGCATGACATACATGACCATTATTGACCAAATTTTTAGGCATAGATAGAATTTTTTATAGAGATTCCAAATATGTAATTTAAAAAAAAAATATTGATATTTTCTATTTATTTCCTAATTTTCTTGTTTCATCACTCTGTTGGTCAAAAAACATACTGTTAGTGTTTATTCCGTAACTTTTGTCATTTCACAACCATTTTTAAAAAAAAATTGTATGTTGCACTAGAAGACACTGACCTCTACATGTTATAAAAAATCCAAGTCAAAATAACTGCATTAAGACCTTCAAAGGCTGCACCCACATTTGACGTATCTCTCTCGAGGTTTGATCACTTACATAATTAAAATAAAAATAAAAATTAAACATTTAATTTTGGTAAAATAGCGTTGCACTAGTGCTACGGGTTCTATACATGTCTACCAATTTTTGTATCCCTAAACCGTCATTTAGGCATTGAAAGGCTGCACCCACAAAAACATATACCTTATCATTTGCCAAAAAAAAGTGACTATTAGAAAACATGAAATTTGACATAGTTATGTAAATTTTCAATACTTAAAACTTATATATTTGGGAAACATGACTCAATTTCCTATGTTTCATCTTTTTTACTCGATGCAAGATATCTTGTGTAAGATTGTCAAAAAAACCAAGTAAGTTGAGGGATGCATGATTTTTCATTTTCTTATTGCATATAGCGTACCAAAAGTGACCCTCATTAGCTTGCACGTGCCTATTTAAGGAAATGAGGTAAAAAAAATAAAAAATTGTTTTCCTTAGACATCAACTAAATAGCTAAATAAGTTAGTGCATTGTTTACATGTCATGATAAAGTACATTTCTTTACTTGAATATCCTTTATCATTAAATACTTAAGACTCTTGTCTTTTTAAATTACTTCATAACATTAGAGAATGTCTTAATAAATCTTCTTCAATGACCATCTTTAATTCTCATCAAAAACTTAGACAATGACACAAGGTCTTGACATTTAAGTCCCTTACACTAATAGCATACCCCTTTTACTTACAGTAAAGCTTCTACTTTAATATAGTAGATAGTATATGCACACCTATAAGTTGGAGGCATTGTAATCAATCTACCATAGCCATAGAATTCCTTTTAATTTATCTATTGATTTTTCAAGACAATACATCCCTATTGTTTTAGAAGGAATTCCAACAATATAATACTTATTATTTTACTAATAAAAGGAAGTCTTCTTACAATTCCAATTAATATTTACTTCATACAAATTCATGATATCGATGGCATGCATTTTTAGAAGACCAAACATGATCATTAATATTTTATCAACGAATTGCCACATTAATTTAGCTTAGCTATAAATACATTTGTAAAAGTATTATATCAACTCTTTTAGTAGAATCATTCCTTTCGTATAGTTAGTATCTCTATAATTTTGTCCACAAGTATACCAGTTTTTTTCGAAGTTAACCTCTATGTTAGTATACCAATTTTTTTCGAAGTTAACCTCTATGTTAATATAGTATAGATCTTTCATATATGATATGGAACATGGTATCATTTCCTATATTACTTGTTACTAGAGTATAGATCTTTCATATATGATATGAAACATAGTATCATTTCCTATATTACTTGTTGTGTAAGGATTTTTAAAAAAAAAAAACAACTCAACTTATTATTTACGTTTATCATCATGTTAGCAGGATAAATACCAGGCATACATCATTCTCTAACTTAAACTTTAAACCTTTCCCTTTAAAGAATTTATAACATTCTTATTCCATGGATACTATAATTAATGCAAACAACTCTAACGAGTGTCATTATAAATGAGAAGATAATTCTTTAAACATATCCCTTTAAAGAATTCGTAACATTCTTATTCCATGAATACTATAATTAATGCAAACAACTCTAAATATAAAATTTAACCAATATAATTACATAACATTGGCATGGCACTTATCCAAGTATATGTGGCTACTGAAGGCATGACTGCCACGTTCTACTCGCACCCGTGAGATGGACAACGAATCCACTAACATAGAATCTCACTTCTTCAAGATACCTTTTACTCTCTTAACAAAGACTAATACTTGTTCTTAAACACACTAACTATGTATATTTTCCTGTGGTGTTTAAGGTTACTAAAATTTAATACAAAGGGTTTGAGTACACGTACCCTTTAAAATTGAAAAATAAAGTTACACATTATGAAGCTAATGTACATGTAATTAGTACCATAACAAAGAATCTAAGGCTACGCCCTCACGGATTCTTAGGTTTGTGCCCTCAAGAGAAACTCATGCCTCAACCTTCTTAAACAAGAACACAGGCAAGGCTCATGGCACTCAAGGCTCATGGCACTCTTTAAATTAGAAGGATACACAACGAAGAACAACCAATAGACCATTTAATACTAGTGAGGGCTCGTGCCTCTCTCTCTCTGTTCGGGAGCAATGAAAAACTCATATGATAAGAGAGGGCTTGCGCCACATTAGAAATCATATATTAAAAATAACACTGAACAACAATTTAATATGTAAAAAGTACGAGGCCGTTCTTCTTTATTACACAGAAAATTCATAAAAAAGAGAGCAGTGAAGACCGCTGCCCATTGTGAAGCTCGCTTCTGCGAAGCGCTCTTCTTCATTAAACAGAAAATTCATAAAAAAGAGAGCAGTGGAGACCGCTGTCCATTGTGAAGCCGCCAGATCCTTGGTCGTGCCTTCCACCAGCGCTTAAATAGCAAGAAAGAAACACAACAACAATAAAATAAACTGCAACAACTATAAACTACCAAGACATTAAGGAGACCACCCCTCCCAAACTACGATAGTTTTTCTCATACAATCGAATCATGGAATCCATTCTTCCATTCCACAACAATATGTAAATAATCGCCATAGAGGCCGTCTTCCAAACTACAACAAAAATCAGATGCAAGATAATGTGGAGGCCGCCTTGGAGACCGTCCTCCCAAAACTGCAACAAGTTTAAAAGAAAGACAAAGACATGGCAAAAATAACAAAAACAGAAATTCTCCAGAGGACTGCGCCTCTTCTGCTCTTCCTCACCCACGAAGGAAGCACAACCAAACAGCCAATGCAAAACGAAGGAAAAGTACCTTCTTGCACTTAGCCGTTATCAACAAAAATACAGCACAATACAAACTAATTTTTGTATTCATGGAGAAACAAATTAATTTTTAAAGGAGACCTAACCAGCTCTTGATTTTTCAACATTTGTGCCCCTTTTTTTATTTATGTATAGTTCGATCCTATATTAGTACACATTTTCTTCGTTTGATAAAATAATAACAGTTCTTATTATGTCCCCGAAGGGGATCGTATATGCATTATTAAACTTGTATTAATTTGCTTTAAGACTTAAAATTTTCCCTCTCAACTATATAAAAACTATAGTTTAATTTATTTATAATTTTTTCAAATTATTCAAATTCATATTTTTTAAAATATTCATTGATTGCAGGAGGTGATGTCCTCCTCGATTTTCCCTTCCCAAGAGGGGGCTGCACGCCGACGTCACATCTACAAGCTAGTTAATACATAAGGTCACATCTTCAAGCTAGTTAATGCCCAAGGTCAACGTTATTGTTCGACCATCCAACCAGATACAAAGATACAAAGGCCTGTACCGGTGAGGTTCCTACATATGCATATACAGTCTACAGTTTGAGGAAACAAATGGGGTACGATCAATGTATTATAATCAGCCCCTTTGCATGTAATGATAGGTTACTATCGGGATGCGGAGGCAATCCACTGGATGATTATCTCGAAACCGTCAGCTCTACTAGATGATTATGTCGAAACCGCAAAGAATTATGTAATCGACAGGATGTTGTTAACTGTGCAATGGTAATTCCAATTTTTTATAACATGATTTTTGTCAACTTACCTAAAGTTTTTATACACCAACCTCTTATTGTGAATTTAACTTTTGCATTTTCCTGGGCTCTTTCCCCACTGTTCGCCTCAGGGTTACCTGCACTTGCAATCTGTTGCATCTTGTTCCCGGATTTAGGCCAACAATCACCCTTTAAGCATGGCGTGTGGCTATATGCATGTTTATCTTCACTGAAAAGGAAGCCTCGGTACATTTGCGTGGTAGGATGCATGATCGGCTTGTACTAAGCATATTTCATATCCTCGAGTTAGATTCGTTTATAATTGTTTGGAGATGAGGTTGGTTCGTTATCTGTAACAGTGAAGCTTTGCCTCAGTCTCAATTGATATCTTTAGTGAGATTCGAAGTCGAAATTCATGCTCCCGTTTGCTGTATTTTTATTTGTTTTCATATTATTCCGTTCTTTTCATTTTCTTTCTTGTGTTGTCACTTTAGATCTCTTCCCATTGCTTGTTTAACTCTGGTTAGATTGTATATTTCTCAGGTTTTTTCTGGTGCACCACATTTTGCTTTTTAACTTTGTATTTTTTTTTTTATTTCATATCCATGATAATCCACTGGCTTGACCAAAAGACCTACGACAGCTTGGAGTTTTAAAATGAAGCAATGGAAATTGAAGCTCAATTCGTCCCTGAGGTGATACAAAATTTTGTGAGGTAATATTCTGATTTTTCTGTCATCAGAAAGCAAAAATTATTTAATTTTGGCACCTCTTAAAATGTCTTTTATGTCTTCTGATATTAATTTTACATACATCCATTTTTTCAGATATGTCTAACAGATTTCCTTGGTATCATTCAGGATTGGGTGAAGCTAGTTTAAAATTTAAATATATGTGATACTGTTTGTTTCGATCATGTTCTATATTATGTGTCTCCTAGTCCAATTTATTTATATTTCTTTAAATGTTACAGGAAATGCAAACTGTGCTCACCATGGATTGTGTGTATAGGAAATGGTGTTTTTAGAGCTTGTTTTGATGGGTCTGTTTTCAATGATTTTTCAATGCTCCAAGCAGTGCATGGCTCTTTGTGGATCAATGCTCATGCTACGGTCTGATCAGTGCTTCATGAAAGTTGTTTGGTCTCTGCCTTGTGTTTCCCTATAGATTTTTTTTCATGGTCTTGGGGTTTTAATTAGGCAATTTCTAATTGTCTGGGCGAGATCATGCCAAGCTCAATCCTTTTAGAAATCTATAGACTGAAATCAGTTAGTGGTACTTTACTAGTAAAAATAAGTAAAATTCTGGATCAGTGCTTCGGCCATGGACTTGTGCAAATTATTTTTACAAGCGGTTGTTTGAGCCTTCTTTAAAAATTTGAAATTATGGTTTTGGGCTGTCTAGCTATTTGAAAGGTATCTATTGTTAGATGGTAGCATATGTACTTAAAAAGGATTTCATTTGCAAGTCAAGTTGGAAAATAAAGAGATAGGAAGTTTTAGTTATAAGAAAATAACCCATCTATAAAGTTTAAACGTCCGGAGGTGGTGAATCTGTTTAGAGTTTAATAAAAGACTATACAAAGTATATAACAAGATTCCACTCATAATGTTCAAAACATGTGAAAGCACCCATGTTACCAAACGAACTGGAGGGCCTCTAGTCTCTGCAAACATATGGAAGGGAAGGTATGTGGCCTTAGTTTTACTTTTAAAGTACAACATTGGAAAGTAATTCATAAGTTTTAACGGGTTTGTAGTTTTCCTATCCTTTTACCTTCGTCATATTTTTTATAACTAGCGTCAAAACTTGTCATTATTCCTGTCATTCCTATTATCTTACAATATGATGCAACATGCACCTTTCATTTAACAATTGTCTGATACCATGTCACCTGGTTTTTGCCTACCCCCAGTCATGCTTCATATGGGTTTTCGCAGGAATTTGTTTTAATGTCTTTATCCTTGCTCCATTAATCATGACTCGCCCTCTGCAACATGTATTCACTTAATTTTTTTTTGGCAAGCCTAAGAAAGCACATAACAATGGGGATAAAAGGATCTCTAATTGATAGAAGTCCCATGAACTCAAATTTCTGGCAAGCCTGAGAGAGCACATAACAGTGGGGATAAAAGGATCTCTAATTGATAGAAGTCCCATGAACTCAAATTTCTGTTATTGTTAGTGTGAGTTGCTCCAATGCCAATAGTTGTAATCCCTTGGTGTTCCCAAATGTGGTGATAGTTTCAACGATACTCAATAAGCCTAGTCTTTGTGATATTGTGGTAGGTACATATACGTATATTATAGTTTTATTTAGTTTCTTGTTGTTGAATTCTTTATATGAAAGGTTCGTGGATATTTAAGTAGGTCATATCAATATAAAACGTTTGGAGAGACTTTCCAAATGTAACATAAATGCAATGAACATAAATAATTGTCAAATGTAGCATTTTTTTTTAAAATTTTAATAGTGAATTTACATAACCCATGACATGAAGTTGTACATATTAGCCACCCGTATTTCAAGCAAAGCAACCGATAGATTGCAAAGGGAAAAATACACTTCAACTAGTCAATTTCCCCAACGAAGATGTAAAGTTGTAAAGGAATTACTTGACTAGAGCTTATCTTGATTGCTTATTCCCTCCATCCAACTGGCATAGAACAAAGTCAACTTTTGACTTTATCGAGATAAGGATATCCTGATATGTGGATTGAGTTGATCTGGATCGATGGCTATTGTACATCAATGGCTACTGTACACAGTCTAGGAATTATGTAATCTTACAAGTACATAATTCTGCCTTTATGTTTGCATTGTCAAAATTGAAGATAAAAAGAGAACTTCAAATTATAAAAATTTTTATTTTATTATCTTAAAAAGAAGATAAAAAGAGAACTTCAAATTATAAATTTTTTTTTATTTTATTATCTTAAAATGTTTATTTTAAGATAAAAAGAGAATTCAAAATTTATAAAATTATAAAAAGTTTTATTTTATTATTGGAAAAAAATTATTTCATTAAGTTTTTAAACAAGATTTAAGTTCCCTTGAGTTACACCCATGGCTATCGTACAAAGTCATGGAATTGTCAAAATTGAAGATAGAAAGAGAATTTAAAATTTATAAAATTATAAAAAGTTTTATTTTATTATCTTAAAAAATTTATGTGAGTTTATGTTTGCATTGTTAAAATTGAAGATAGAAAAAGAATTCAAAATTTATAAAATTATAAATTTTTTTATTTTATTATCTTAAAAAGTTTATTTTAAGATAAAAAGAGAATTTAAAATTTATAAAATTATAAAAAGTTTTATTTTATTATTGTAAGTTTATTTTATTAAGTTTTTAAACAAGATTTAAGTTTCTTGAGTTGATCTTTGCTTGGCGCCATAAGAATGTACTATTACACAAAAAAAACACAAGTATGAATTATTATGAACATAAACATCATTACTCAAATTATTTGTGTCTATGTAGATTAGAGAACGTGACTCTTAAACTTTCCAACTTCAAGCAAATAAAGCAAGTGGCATTTGGATTTGAACAAACATCATTACTCAAATTATTTGTGTTCATGTAGATTAGAGAATGTGACTCTTAAACTTTCTAACTTCTTGCAAATAAAGCAAGTGACATTTGGATTTGGATGGTGCAAAAACATTTACAAAGAAATTTAAAGAAGAACCATTAAAGTTATATATATATATATATATATATATATATTTCAGTGAATATATATATATATATATATATATATATATATATATATATATATATATATATGTATGTTGGGGAGAAGCACTAATAGCATAAAAGATGCATATGCCTTTGCATTAATAAGCTACACAATGAGGGTGTTGGCCATGCTTTCGAATTTCTTTTAGGCCATCCCATTAACAAATCTAGGTATATGGAAAGACGAAATAGATGAACCTGTCCATCGCAACATATCCACAAATATTTTTTCATCAGGGTGCTTGCATAAACAACAAAGTAGTTACTAGAACCAACATTATAATCTTTATTTTCAAATGGATAATTTGCGATACTAAAGAATCATTATTCCAATAATGCTATTTCTTCGGATAGTGCTATTTGTTCAATCTTTTAGCCTAGGTGACAATGTCGGGGCCACCTCGTGGCTCTTGTTGATAATCATTCTGTTTTCTCATTTTCGTCACGTACCATATAGAATGAATCTTTTCTATAACAGGATTATTATCACCTTTATGTTAGGAATGTCTTTCTATTAGGAATGTCCTTCTAGGTGGTTACTTTTTATAATCTTTTAGCATGTGGTAAAATATCAATTCACTATAAGCTCAGAACCATATAATAATTTATTGGTCATTCTATAGGAATGATGTGTTCCCCCACAACACTTAAAAGCTAAGTTTAAACTTAGGTTATAAAATTCTAGGCTATTAAGTGAATATAACTAGTTCATTTTCCTTTCTGCTCAAGTCATCAAGGCTAACTAGATCGTCATGGCTTTCCAGCCACTCCCACTCTCCCTACTAGATTTGTTGTCCCAATCGTTCACTTGAGTCAAGCCTTTAGTCTCCTAAATCTATATATGAAATTCACAACTTAAGAAATACACACCAATTACTTACAGTGCTTTTGCTGACCTTGAGCTTTCCACCAAATGTTGCACAGCAAGGAGATGTTACCATTTACATATTCAAATTTGGGAAAAAAATGTTCTTAAGATACTTATCATTTATAAATAAATAAATTATTAAAAGTATCATTTTCATTTTGTATTCAATATTGAATTTTTTTATGCATATTAAAATATAAAAGATAACTAAAATTAATAATTTTGTATAATTTTTATATAAATATAAACCCTCTTTAAAAAGTTAATGTAAACCCTCCTGCTCTTATGTCTTTTTTTACATATGTTTAAAAAAAACACATAAATTATAAACCCTGCAGTTTCAATGTTTTTATTATTTCATATCAATATTTATAAATTGTAACATTTATTTTTTATATTTATTTAAAAATAAGTATCAAATAATTTTATTTTATTTTTATTTATAATAAAAATGTCAACGTAAGAGGTTTGCAAAATCAAAATATAACCCTTCACTTCTAATTTGACTCCTCGTAGCTAGAGAGATGTGCAGTAATCTAGTCCCCTGAAACGACGAACTGAAATTACCTTTCATATGTGATTTATCATTATTACTACCTTCTTTGGTCTACTTCTCGGATGCCCAACTAATTTCGTTTCCATGCCCAATGTCCAACTACTTTGGCTTATGCACATTGCCACACAATTATTAAATGGGAATAATAAATATTATAAAGGCGTCTGATCACTTTTATAAATTGAACCAACCTGATTTAGCTGCCGTGTCCTCCATGACACATGTGCATGTGATGTTGCTTGAATATGAATCTAATCTTATTTGATGTTTCTTGTCTGTGGAAGCAACACACTCCGGTCTTCACTTTATATATAATAAAATGCCCCTCTCCGATTTGGGAAACACACGCTTCATACACACACCACACGCAGGGGTGGCTTAAATTATATTAGTGCCGTGCTCCCCGATCTGGATGGATGAGTGAGATTCAATTCCGAGAGATAAATTCGATTGCCCCGAAACAAAATGAAACAACGTGAATCAGCTGTCGTGGTCTGACTCTAATCTTATTTGATGCTTCATGTCTCTGGAACCAATCGACTGACGTCTTTACTATATATATATAATGCTCGTTTCAGCTTGGCTTGGCTGGGCATGTCGCAGGGCAGGGAGACACACGCTCCATAGAGAAGGAACACACGCGGCTGGCTTTAATTAGCTTAGCATTTCCTCCCCGCTATTCTCTCTGTCGACCATGCTTTAGTTGGGATCCTCTTGGTCCCTGATCTGGATGGATGTGTGAAATTGAGTTGTATTAATATACCTCTTGCATGTTCCGTAGAGAGGCAAGAAACTACAATCGCAGTCACATAGAGAGAGATCATACGCAGGTCCTGATCGTGAGAGGGAGGAAACGATTGAACATCGATCGCAATCATGAGTTCTGCCCTTATTTCTCTTGGAACGGCTTTGCATTCATTGATGCCTGCTGCTGTTCGTCGCCATGGCAACCATAAGAGGTCAAGAAGTATGCCCACCTCCAGAGCCCACCCGATCCTCGCTGATTTTCAGAACCAACTTGCAGCTAAGATGGAGATACTCATGCGGCCAGAATCATATAATTTTTCGGCATCTTGGCTTGGACAAGCGCTGGAGGTGGTGCTGTTTATATATTCCAATGTGAAGGATTTGTACCCGCACATGCAGATCGACAATAATTTAGACGGAAAATGGTTGAGCCAACATATGGAGGACTCGGTGAATCTGCTTGATGTGTGCAATGTGTTGAGAGAGAGCATCTCAGAAATGAAGAAGCACAACATGTCAGTACAGATAGCCCTCCATGGCTTATTTCACGCCCATGCCCAGATTCCCTGCGCGATGGATAATCAATTGATGAAAGCAAAAAAGTCCCTTGGCAGTTGCATGGATGAATTAAGGAAGAACAACGACATGGAATCCAAATTGGCTAAATGTATGTCTACTTTGAAGCGAATGGGCGATAGCCTTCACTCCACAGCAGCAACGGCTACATCAATGGGCGGATCGGGAGTTGAAGAAACCATCAAGGAAGCGAAGGCCGTCACCATATTTGCCTGCTCTGCAGTTGTGGCTGCTCTTTCCTTTAACACACCATGCCGGTCCTTTATGCGAGGTGCAGGCTTTCTTAACAAGAAGAATAAGATAAATCCTGTCCCTCTTTCCATGGACATCAACAGCTTGACCAACACGATGCAGAGAAAGAGATCATCATCATTGAAGCCCCTCTTGCATGAGTTGAACAGGGAAGACATTACAGTTGGAAACCTCAAGAATGTACTGGACAGATACATGATGAACAAGACGTCCAGGTCGTCCTCCGAGCTGCAACATGAACTCAAGGACTCCATCGATGCCGTGAACATGTCCACCACAGAGCTGGGAAGCGCTCTCACAGACATCGATAACAGAGTGAATGAGCTCTTCAGAATTCTGATCTCCAGCAGGGTCGAACTCTTGAACAGTCTCACTACTCTCTGTTCATGATCAGATCAATGCATGGTATTAACTGTACAAAGCAAAGGATACGGCATACATTGCATCCTTTCTGTAGTTACATCTATCATGCGTTAACACTGTCCTTTGTCCCTTTTAAGGGCATACACATTTCTCTTACTGTAACAGATACCTTTATACATACAGATCAAATCAAATTAAGTGATTTCTTATGTGATTTTTTTATGGCGAACATTATTCACTATACAGTCTTCTATGGTTGAAATTTCTCCAGCTCTATGCTTGAATTTAATTTGAATTTAATATCAAGATTAAGTGATTTCTTATGGTTGAAATTGTAATGTGATTTCTTATGGTTGAAATTGAAATTTCTACAGTTATATGCTTTATATCATACTAATAATTTTATTTATTATGGGTTAAGTTCCTTAATTATGTTATACCATAATACAAATATTTAGGGTATATTTTATTATATTTAGTGTAAAAGTTATGGAGAGGAGATAGAAGGAGAGAAAATTAGGGGACAAGGACATGAGGTATAGGGGACAAGGAGACGAGATATTGAGTTTGATGGACAAGGGATGCTCAATTAGGATGTAGGATGGTTGATGTTAGTGCTCTATTGAAGGGTTTTCATGTTGCTCATGTGCTTGGTTGGTTATTGGATCTTTAAATTGTTAATGGAATTGAGATAATGAAGGATCAAACTTTATATCTTTTATGTGATTGTTATTGATTAGAAGTGTAGCATTTCAAAATCCACAAAACAATCTCATTGGATAGTCTTCCAAATGTTGTTGTGGTCAAAACAACCCATAGAGATCGACAGATCTAAATGTAGGAAGCAATTAACAAATCTGATCAGTGTTGAATCACAAGCGATTCTGAAGCTTGCTGCATTCTTAATGGTACAGATCCGAAGACTGGAAACAATGCACAAATTTAACAACAAGACCTTATAACAGAAAATCAGACTCAGGATCACCCAAGAATCCATTCGATGAAGGAATTGCACAATTCCTTTATATTGTTATAAAAACAATTCCTCTTAGACTAATCATCAACATGCTTCGTGGGCATGTGAAAAAATGTTGCACATCTTATCCAGAATGTAGGATTGGATGAAGTGTTGGAATTGCCCTCAAGGCCCTCACCATTGTTTTATATATCAAAATATGGACGGAGGAGGTTGTTAGAGGAATCCCTAGAGGCATTCAAGAAAATGGAGAAGTTTGTGGGAAAATTGAACGCATATACTTTTAATGTTCTTCTTAATTAGGTAGGTTGCACTTAGTGGCATGTGAACGAAGTAGGTTGTATTCCGTAAGATGCACCACAGATTTGTTCCTAGTACACATGCATTTAATATTTTTCTATTAAGGTTTCATGAATATGGAAATGCAGTGGCAACAGAGAAATGTTTTAGAGAAATGACGAGAAGAGGATTTAGTCCCAATACTGAAACCTATAACATAAATTCATAGATGCTTTATGGAAGGGGAGGAGGATTAGTGATTTACTGGAGCTCCTGAAATTGATGAAAACAAATCACTGTTGTCCTGACATTCAGCCTTATTGACCACATCATGGATCATGCACAAAAATTGTTTGATGAAATGACATTAAACAATCACGATCCTAATCCTGTGCTTACAATGTCTTGATTCACGTGTCTTTGAAAATCAGGCAGTGTGAAGGATGGGATGACATTGATGAAAGAAATGGAGGAGAAAGGTGTTAGTTGCGATAATATGACCTATCATACAATTCTTTCTATATTTCAGGAGCTTCAGAAAGTCGAAGAAATTTGTGAGCTCTTTGCTAGAATGGTTTCGCGGGATTAGGTGTCGTGAGTTTAGAGTGCGGTCATGTTGCTGAAGTTCCTATGTACTTCTAGTCTACATGAAATGGAAATTCAATTGTGGAAATATGTAATAAAAAAGGATTGTTGTTAGCATGGTCGTGATTCAGATTTGTTGATAATTGAAGCTTTGTTATACTGGTAAATTGCACAAGGCATATGCTTTTTTCAAGGAAATATTAGAAAAATATCTCCATGCTTACAAACAATCTTTCACAGTATTGTAGAGAGTTTTTAAAGAGGCTTTGAGAATTGAACAATTCAGGGGAGCTATTAGAAATGATGAATAAAATATAGAGCTATTTGCCTGCTTCAAAAGAGTATATATCTAAATTTTTGCATCCAACTACAAATATAATGGGACTTGGAGACATTCGTGTATTTCTAGTGGCAATGTTGTATTGGTTTACGTTTAAACGTGTTTATATTTTACAATTTGGGGTGGACAAGTAATGGTTCTCTTCTTAGATTGAGGGAAGATGAGATAGGTGTACTCCCAATTATATATGTGTGTGTGAGAGTGATAATTTGTGGTTGAGGCATGGATAATGGGAAGTTCGTGGAGCTTAATTTGTGCCTATTGAAAATCACCAGATACAAGTTAAGTTTTCACTAAGGTGCACTAATCATTTAAGTTAAGTTTTCACTAAGGTGCACTAATCATTTTGTCCCTCTTTGAAATATGTATGGAAGTGGTGTGGGGAAGGTGTTGGGTGGCAATCAAATGGTATTTGGTAGCAAACTTTATGCACATATATTTAAAGGTTAAATGGAAGAGATCAATGGTTGTCAATGAATGCAGATTCTGATGTAAGCCATTACATTTGGTGAATAGGAAGAGATCAATGGCTATCAATGAATACAGATTCTGATGTAAGCCATTACATTTGGTGAATAAGAAGCATCTAGATCTTTAGGAATAGAGGCAAATTTTTCTTATAATACATATGAAAACAGAATTGACACATTTCTGTTTGTTGAAACCACAAACAAATTTACTACCCAAGAACAACTTATTTTGATTTGCCAGATCTTCTTAAAAGCGCAGGATGGTTATCTTCTCAATTTTCTAAGTTTATATGGTTAGGCGTATGGAGAAAGTTTCGTTATTGGAATGCTCAAGTATTGCATCTTTCATGTTGGTTTTGCACTCTATGCCTTTGTAGAAGTTGCCAAAATTCAATAGGATTTGAATAAATTATTGAGGAAGGGAACATATAGTGATATATATAAATTTAAATATAAATGATATTAAATTAATAGGTTTAGGAATATATTTATATAAAAATATATCTATTTATCTTCTCCATTTGAATTCATGAGCTTTCGCATGTGCTTGCATATTTGTGAGATCTTAAACATATTTAAGGGGTGACACTTGAGTATTCAAGGTATTTCTTGAAAACCAATATATTTATGGATAATTTCAATTTATAAAGGTGTACTTATGGACATTGTTACCTTGTAGTTCTTGTTTAAAAACTAAAACATTATGGAGATCACTGATTCCATTGGCTGAAGATGTTTAGTCAAATAGAATAAATAAGTATAATTAAAAGCGTAATACGAATCTATTTTCTATTACATGTATTTCATTTTGTATTATACATTTTTTTTATCTAGGTTGTGGATTTGATTTGTAAATCTTCTCATCCTTGTCATTTTTATTTTCACGTGTTTTCTTCTTCTTCACATTTAAAACCAATCCATGCATTGTTAATGGAAAAAATATGTGATTAGTTCCAATCTTCATGATAATATTTTTTTATATATTCAAATTGATTTAACCTACCATAAATATATGGTATTTACTAATTGATTTTAGTTAAATGAATAAAATCTTAACTAAATGACATTATTTAAATAATTAAACTCTTTTTATTATTTCTCCATCTAATGTTGTAATATTTAATGTTGTAATATTTATTTGTCTTTTAAATTTAAGGTTTTTTTAATTATAATCATAAATAAAAGTATTATATTTATGTAATGTACCCAAATTCTACATTACTAAAATTGTTTTTCCTTAGACATCAACCAAATAGCCAAATAAGTTAATGCATTGTTTACATGTAATGATAAAGTGCATTTCTTTACTCTAATATCATTTTTCATTAAATACTTAAAACTTTATAACATTAGAGAATGTCTTAGTAAATCTTAGTGAATGAGCATCTTTCATTCTCATAAAAAGATAGACAATGACAAGGTCTTGACATTTAAGTCCCTTACACCAATAGCATAACCCTTTTACTTAGTGTAAAGCTTCTACTCTAATATAGTAGATAGTATAAACACAACTATAAGTTGGAGGCATTGTAATCCATCTACCATATCCATAGAACTCCTTTTAAGTTATCTATTGAATTTTTAAGAAAATACATCCCTATTGTTTTAGAAGGAATTCTAACAATATAATTTAGTTATTGTTGTTTTACTAATAAAAGGAACTCCTTTTAAATTATCTATTGAATTTTCAAGAGAATACATCCCTATTGTTTTAGAAGGAATTCTAACAATATAATTTAGTTATTATCCTTTTACTAATAAAAGGAAGTCTTCTTACAATTCCAATTAGTATTTACTTCATACAAATTCATTATATAGAATATGGCATGCATCTTTTAGAAGGTCGAACATGATCATTATATGCAACATTGCATGCATATTTTAGAAGACCAAACATGATCATTATTATCTTATTAACCAATTGCCACATCATTTAGATTAGCTATGAATACTTGTAACTCATGTAAAAGTATTCCTTCATATAGTTAGTATCTCTATAATTTTGTCCACAAGTACACCAACTTCTTTCGAAGTTAACCTCTATGTTACTAGAGTATAGATCTTTTGTATATGATATAAAACATGTTATCATTTCCTATATTACTTGTTGTGTAAGGATTTCTTCTAATCTTTTAAAAGAAAACAACTCAACTTGTTATTTACGTTTATCATCATGTTAGCTGGATAAATATAAGGCATACATCATTCTCTTAAGACTGGTATTCTTCTTTTCTTCTGTTAAGACATTGGGGATGTGGGGATGTGTAGAGACACCCCCAAATTTTGGGGAAATTTTGATATGAATCCCCAACATACTAACATATCAATTCCTCATCCCATCACCATTTACATACTGAATTGAAATTCATTAGTGTACAATGTAAACATGATATTCAATTCATAATGGCTATTTTAATTTTTTAATACATGCATGTCTTCCATTATAAGTTATAACTTTGAAATTTGAATCATAGACATAAACAATAGATAAATTTTAAATAATAAATCATAAATTTGAATTATAGACATGTTAGATAAACACCTACAAATAAAGAGTGATGAGTCAAAGTTCATCAATGACAGTAAATAAAATTATAAAACTAAAAGTAGCAAAAATAAATCATCAAAAGAGCATCAAGGGGATAGTTCCATGGACTGGTCATGCATCTATTGCATGAAGTGAACATCTATGGGAGTGTCACCATCTAAGTTAGAGTCACTCTCAGTCTCAGCCTCAATTCAGGAGGGGGGAGCACCTGGGCGTCCCCCATTTTCAGGAGGGGGCATCTACAAGCCCCCCTATGTGGGAAAATCCTCCTAGTGCATTTCCCCAAGTTTCACAGAAAAGGGGGGGCTGGAAAGGTTTCCCATGGGGGCCCTGACCCTGGGAGACGTGTCTCTGTGGAACACTGGTTTTATTGAGTGAGCCATAACAACTAATTTATAAGTTAAACATGACATAACATTGGCAATGTACTTATCTCAAGAGGACAACAAATCCACTATGATAGAACACTTCTTCTAGATCCCTGGGCCACTCTCTTACTTGATAAAGACTATTATTGGTTCTTAAACACACTAGTTATGTATATTTTACACCGGTGTTTAAGGTTACTAAAATTTAATACAAAGGGTTTGAGTAGACATACCCTTTAAAGTTGAAAAATAAAGTTACACCTTATGAAGCTAAGGTATGTAATTAGTAGCATAACAAAGAATCTAAGGCTACGCCATCACAGATTCTTCCGGGAATAAACAAATATATATAATCTAGGTTTGTGCCCTCAAGAGAAACTCATGCCTCAATCTTCTTAAACAAGAACAGGCAAGGCTCATTGCACTCTTTAAATTAGAAGGATACACAACGAAGAACAACCAGTAGACCATTTAATACCAGTGAGTGCTCGTGCCTCTCTCTCTCTGTTCGGGAGCAATGAAAAACTCAAATGATAAGAGAGGGCTTGCGCCACAGTAAAAATCGTATATTAAAAATAACACTGAACAACAATTTAATATGTAAATAGTACAGTAGAGACAGCTCGCTTCTGCGAGGCCGCTCTTCGAGCAGTGGAGACCGCTGTCCATTGCGAAGCCGCCAGATCCTTCAAGTCGTGCCTTCCACCGGCGCTTAATTAGCAAGAAAGAAACACAACAATAAAATAAACTGCAACAACTATAAACTACCATTAAGGAGACAACCCCTTCCAAACTACCAAAGTTTTTCTCATACAATCGAATCATGGAATCCATTCTTCCATTCCACAACAATAAGCAAATAAAAACAATTACTCCATTGTGGACGTCGCCATAGAGGCCGTCTTCCAAACTACAACAAAAATCAGACGCAAGATAATGTGGAGGCCGCCTTGGAGACCGTCCTCCCAAAACTGCAACAAGTTTAAAAGAAAGACAAAGACATGGCAAAAATAACAAAAACAGAAATTCTCGAGAGGACTGCACCTCTTCCTCACCACGAAGGAAGCACAACCAAACAGCCAATGCAAAACGAAGGAAAACTACCTTCTTGCACTTAGCCGTTATCAACAAAAATACAGCACAATACAAACTAATTTTTGTATTCATGGAGAAATATTAAATATACAAAGCAATAAGCAATAATAAGTATAGTACAAGTATAGGTTTAAAGAAGGGTAACTCTACCCTCAGTTCAGGAGATCACGCAGAGATTAAGGTAATTTTCTCCTTCCCCTTGTCGGTGAGATCGAGAGCCCCTCTCCTTTTTATTTTTCTGGTTTCAAAACCCTAACTACCTCTTTATTAAGGCGATTTCTTTCTCTTTTGTACCCTAGCATATTCATAATCCAATCTTTACAAATTAATTTTTAATTTTTAAAGGAGTCCTAACGAGGTCTTGATTTTTCTAACATTTGTGTTCCATTTTTTTTAATTTATGTATAGTTCGAACCTACTAGTACACATTTTCTTCGTTTAATAAAAGAATAACATTTTCTTTATTTAATAAAAGAATAATAGTTATTATTGATAATCATTCCATTTTCTCATTTGTTGGATGTGGACTCTTATGCTACCGAGATAAATAATTGGAACATCATGAAGGACAAGGTTTGGGCTGTTCATGTATAGGTTGATGCTTTCATGTAATAATTTGTAGAATAACATAAAATGACTATATAGTTGACTAATGTTTCAGAAAAATAATCATTTGTTGTATCATTATTGTTTTTTTTAATAATAATTATTTTCAGATGTGTTTGACTTTTATTCGATTAGAGAGTGTGATTTGACTAATTTTATCGTTGCCGACTAGTAGTAGAAATTATAAATATAAACAAATTACTCCACAACCTTAGTTGCCGACTTTAATTTTTATCATACCATCATTTGGAGAGATGTTCTGAAATATTGTCTCGAAGTTCAAAGTTCAAACCATAGGCGTGGCAAAGGTTTTATTGCGTGTTGGTTTATGTAGTCCAGAAGTATTAATTGCCTTTCTCGTCCTTTATGGCAGTCGCTCGATTATTAATTAGCTTTCCAGTTGTATTTCCCTCCATTGAATGCATATGCGCTCTGAATCACTGGAACGCATCCATCACCGAGAAAATCTGACTAATCTCCATCATTGAGGAAATCCGACTGACTCGTGCCTGTGCAGTGGCCATCGGTAACCATTTGCCCTGCCACTAGGTTTTATATTCAAGGGTTGCATCGAATCGAGCAGAAATAATTCTGTGTGAATCAATCAGAGGATAGTTAATGTATAATCGATTGTTTGTGGGAGCCCTTGCTGCAGTAAATCAAACCGTTTTTCGTGAGTAGCCTATGATTTTCTGAGCGATTTTCTTTGTGTTTTCGAGGTTTTGGTTGTTCCACTACATTTAATGGCTGGAAATGCAAAGTCAGAGAAGCAGTTTATTAGTGCGATATGTTTTTTTTTGGCTCTTCAAAACGTCTTGTGGTTTTCTAGTTCCAGTGGCTGCATTTCTTGTTGCATATGTCATACAGGGAAATCGCGAGACTTATGGTGGAGAGGGTTTCAACGAAGAGACCTTCAAGGTAAGCGTTTCTTTACCATTTGCTCTATCTATTTGTTGTTTTTCTTTGTACATTCACTAACCCTCTGTTTCGGTTTCTATGATATGGTCTCCAACTCCCCTGCAAACTCTTGGGTGGACGAGTATTCAAATCTCGAGTTAATTACACCTTACGGAGAGCTAATTACATATTCTGGAGGTGCAGATTTGAATTGGTGCAATCTCTCTTGAAACTGCGACAATCTGTAAGTTTAATTTTTTTGTGTTGTTGAATGTGCATGCCTTGCCATACTAAATCTGAATCAGGTGCATGCGGCAATCTGTAAGAATGCATATCAGTTTTTGTTTTCTAGATGTAGCATAATTGTTAAAAATGTAGACCCTTAAAAACACACCAAGAAAACATAATGCCATCAATACCACCACCTGCAGCTAGACAATTATCCTTGATGTTTCAATCCTTGATAGAAAGTGGCATGCACATTTATGGATATGTGTCATTTGAAACTGTTGTTAAGTTCACTGTTATCATCCACAAATTCAGAAGAACGTAGAGATTGATTTTGTATTTTGAATGTTAATAAACTGTATTTATTTCAACCTTTATTAGAATGACATGAAAAGTCTCAAGACAGAAAGCTAAAATTTAGAAAAAAATTGATCTTCACTTTGTAGCTCTTATTTTGAAAACCAATTGAAATGTGACATTATCTTATAATTAATGAAAACCTTAAAAGCATTAGGGTATAAATTTTCACTATCCAAGCTTCGGTCATAGCTTCTGCATACCTAACCTTCCACATGTCCCTTTCCACTCTCAAAGCTACCACTTGCTTCTACTCTTCATGCCACTTCTTTGTCTCCTCCAACTTCTGCCCATCCTGTTAAAAAATATTTTAATATTTTTTCAATAAGAGACTCTTGGAGATACGCCCTATTCCTAGAGCTCTCATATGAAGATTGGTACATGTAGCATAGCCACTAATATTTTAGCATTTTTTGGAAACTTTGACTTGTCCTCCCCAATTAGATTAGGGATAATGTTATTTTATGTTTTCCTAGAATAGATCTAGGGTTTTGGTAGCGATATTATTTTATTATGGAGGTTGTTAAACCAAGGCTCTATAAAATAAAAGCTCCTCCTATTGCAATGGTTGTTGAAGGAATGAACACTTGAACTCTTGGTGCTAGTAATTTGTATCTTTATTTAGACTATTGGATGGTTTTGATGGTGCACCCTAGTGGATGAGGAAGTTTTCTACATGAATGCTATTGTTTTATGCTGTTGATATCTCCATTGGATTGTGTTTGCAAGGTATTAAAACTAGTAACATCCTTCCATTTTAATTTTGTTTGTCATTTTTAATGAATTGCATGAATGCATGTCTCTCTCTATATGGTTATATGCATTTGCAATTCATGTAGGACAACCTCTCAGTGAGCCTCATTAGACCCCATCTATGATCTACCCAATATAAAACATATAGGCACTGGTAGCACCTTTTGAACAATATAAAAGTATGTGAAAAAACCTTTATTCTGTGCAAAACAAATCTGGAAATTACTGGTATCCATTAGACTCCAAATTTTTCCAAAAGCAGTCTAGTAAAACTACAATTGTTGCACCTTAATCTAGAATAAATTTTCTAGTAAATAAAACTGCACTTTCTAGCCATAAGAAGACTTAGATTTATATAGCCCAGAAATCATCATTTTATTTTAGCAAAGCAGATTTGAAATTTAAAACTCATATTCTCTAATTAAATCTTTTTCTATGTCTGGAAAATTCACTGATCAATACATCTAATAATATACTTAAAATTATGTACAATAAATATGAAACCATATTCGTTTCTCTTTTTAGTTAGATTTTCATGAATAATGGTCTTAAAGGAACTTCCTTGAGATTTGGTTTTCCATGTCGGTAGTTCTTCGAGGAGCTTATTTATTTGATTTTGTACCTAAGCCTCTATTTTTTTTAGGACATTTGGGTAGATGTCAAGGGAGGGCAATGTTTTTTCCTTACTGGCCTCAATATGCTCATGCATAAAGGTATTAATCATTTCATTGATTTCATCTAATTTGAAAGCTAAAAAGGAATCCTTATCATGCACAACTTTAAGATCTTTGATCCTCTCTTCCTTTACCTAATTTTCAGCATTTAATGAGGCATTTTCTCCTCACAAGAAATTAACCTCTACTATTAATTTTTGCTTCTCTTCTTGCATTTTCTGAGTGATGGGAAAGGGAAGGGTCATACAACTATTTTATAGGGCTTTTATCCTCTGATATTTAGCCTTGACCAAGGAGACTAACTCATAGACCTCCTGCTTCTCTTTTCTAATAGGCCCATAATGACCTACAAATGAGTTCTCTCTAATTGCATAGAATTAGAGATAATCTGAATGGAAACTATGCCTATGCCAAGGACTAACCAATCATGGCATCCAGAATTAACACAGAAAAAGGGATCTTTCGAGCCAACAAACCAACCAGAAATTCATCAACTTTAACATTGGTCAACCACAAATTATATTTTACGAAGATAAATAGCAATAAATAGATAAAATCAACGCTACATATGCCAGGACTATGAAATAATCATGATTGGCCTAGTAAAAATGGCCTAGAAAGTCCCCAAAGTTGTTTAATAGCATCACAAAGATAAACCTGCAGTATTGTTTTTTTATTGATGATTATGATAAATACCAATCAAATAATGTTTGAAAAGTGTAATTTGTGTAATTATGCAATTTTAGGAATCATAATTATCTTTCCTGGACTAAATGTTACATTTTAAGACTACCCAAATCATGTAAATCTTAATTTAAGCAATAAAAATAGTGATTTCCACAATTTTCTTTCTACCTTATTACTCACCTCATCATTTTGTTTTGCAATAATTGACATGAGTTTGAGTATGGCATGCACCTGATTCAACATGGTCATGTGTGAGTATGGCAAGGCATGCTTCTTTGCTTGTTGTTATGCCTCTGAGCATTTAATGAGGCATTTTCTCCTCACAAGAATTTTACCTCTACTATTAATTTTTGCTTCTCTTCTTGCATTTTCTGAGTGATGGTAAAAAGAAGGGTCGTATGACTGTTTTATAGGGCTTTTATCCTCTCATATATATCCTTAACCAAGGAGACTAACACATAGACCTCCTACTTCTCTTTTCTAATAGGCCCATAATGACCTACAAATGAGTTCTCTCTAATTGCAGAGAATTAGAGATAATCTGAATGGAAACTATGCCTATACGAAGGACTAACCAATCATGGAATCCACAATTAACATAGAACAAAAGGAGCTTTCAAGCCAACAAACCAACCAGATATTTATCAAATTTAACATTGGTCAGCCACAAATTATATTTTACGAAGATAAATAGCAATAAATAGATAAAATCAACACTACATATGCCAGGACTGTGAAATAATCATGATTGGCCTAGTAAAAATGGTGTGGAAAGTCCCCAGAGTTGTTTAATAGCATCACAAAGATAAACTTGCAGTATTGTTTTTTATTGATGATTACGATAAATACCAATCAAATAATGTTTGAAAAGTGTAATTTGTGTAATTATGCAATTTTAGGAATCATAATGATCTTTCTTGGACTAAATGTTACATTTTAAGACTACCCAAATCATGGAAATCTTAATTTAAGCAATAAAAAAAGTGATTTCCACAATTTTCTTTCTACCTTATTACTCACCTCATCATTTTGTTTTGCAATAATTGACATGAGTTTGAGTATGACATGCACCTGATTCAACATGATCCTGTGTGAGTATGGCAAGGCATGCTTCTTTGCTTGTTATTCTGCCTCTGAGCATTTAATGAGGCATTTTCTCCTCACAAGAATTTTACCTCTACTATTAATTTTTGCTTCTCTTCTTGCATTTTCTGAGTGATGGTAAAGAGAAGGGTCGTATGACTGTTTTATAGGGCTTTTATCCTCTCATATGTATCCTTGACCAGGGAGATTAACACATAGACCTCCTGCTTCTCTTTTCTAATAGTCCCTTAATGACCTACAAATGAGTTCTCTCTAATTGTAGAGAATTAGAGATAATCCGAATCGCAACTATGCCTATGCTAAGGACTAACCAATAATGGCATCGACAATTAACACAGAAAAAAGGAGCTTTCAAGCCAACAAACCAACCAGATATTCATCAAATTTAACATTGGTCAACCACAAATTATATTTTACAAAGATAAATAGCAATAAATAGATGAAATAAACGCTACCTATGCCATTACTGTGAAATAATCACGATTGGCCTAGTAAAAATGGTCTGGAAAGTCCCCAGAGTTGTTTAATAGCATCACAAAGATAAACCTGTAGTATTGTTTTTTATTGATGATTACGATAAATACCAATCAAATAATATTTGAAAAGTGTAATTTGTGTAATTATGCAATTTTAGGAATCATAATGATCTTTTTTGGACTAAATGTTACATTTTAAGAATACCCAAATCATGGAAATCTTAATTTAAGCAATAAAAAAAGTGATTTCAACAATTTTCTTTCTACCTTATTACTCACCTCATCATTTTGTTTGGCAATAATTGACTTGAGTTTGAGTATGGCATGCACCTGATTCAACATGGTCCTGTGTGAGTATGGCATGCACCTGATTCAACATGGTCCTGTGTGAGTATGGCATGCACCTGATTCAACATGGTCCTATGTGAGTATTGCAAGGCATGCTTCTTTGCTTGTTATTCTGCCTCTGAGCATTTAATGAGGCATTTTCTCCTCACAAGAATTTTACCTCTACTATTAATTTTTGCTTGAATTTTCTAAGTGATGGGAAAGAGAAGGGTCGTATGACTGTTTTATAGGGCTTTTATCCTCTCATATATATCCTTGACGAGGGAGACTAATACACAGACCTCCTGCTTCTCTTTTCTAACAGGCCCATAATGACCTACAAATGAGTTCTCTCTAATTGCAGAGAATTAGAGATACTCTGAATGGAAACTATGCCTATGCCAAGGACTAACCAATCATGGCATCCACAATTAACACATAAAAAAGGAGCTTTGAAGCCAAGAAACCAACCAAATATTCATCAACTTTAACATTGGTCAACCACAAATTATATTTTAGGAAAATAAATAGCAATAAATAGATCAAATCAACGCTACTTATGCCAAGACTGAGAAATAATCATGATTGGCCTAGTAAAAATGGCCTGGAAAGTCCCCAGAGTTGTTTAATAGCATCACAAAGATAAACTTGCAGTATTTTTTTTATTATTAATGATTAGGATAAATACCAATCAAATAATGTTTGAAAAAGTGTAATTTGTGTAATTATGCAATTTTAGGAATCATAATGATCTTTCTTAGACTAAATGTTACATTTTAAGACTACCCAAATCATGGAAATCTTAATTTAAGCAATAAAAATAGTAATTTTCCACAATTTTCTTCCTACCTTATTACTCACCTCATCATTTTGTTTTGCAATAATTGACCTAAGTTTGAGTATGGAATGAACCTGATTCGGCATGGTCCTATGTGAGTATGGAAAGGCATGCTTCTTTGCTTGCTATTATGTCTCTACGCATTTAATGAGGCATTTTCTCCTCACAAGAAATTAACCTCTATCATTAATTTTTGCTTCTCTTCTTGCATTTTATGAGTGATGGGAAGGAGAAGGGTCGTATGACTGTTTTATAGGGCTTCTATCCTCTCATATTTATCCTTGACCATGGAGATTAACACATAGAACTCATGCTTATCTTTTCTAATAGGCCCATAATGACCTACAAATGAGTTCTCTCTAATTGCATAGAATTAGAGATAATATGAATGGCAACTATGCCTATGCCAAGGACTAACCAATCATGGCATCCACAATTAACACGGAAAAAGGGAGCTTTCAAGCCAACAAACCAACCAGATATTCATCAACTTTAACATTGGCCAACCACAAATTATATTTTACAAAGATAAATAGCAATAAATATATAAAATCAACACTACCTATGCCAAGACTGAAATAACCATCATTGGGCTAGTAAAAATGGCCTGGAAAGTCCCCAGAGTTGTTTAATATCATCGCAAAGATAAACCTATAGTATTTTTTTTTATTGATGATTAGGATAAATACCAGTCAAATCATGTTTGCAAAGTGTAATTTGTGTAATTATGCAATTTTAGGAATCATAATGACCTTTCTTAGACCAAATGTTACATTTTAAGACTACCCAAATCATGGAACTCTTAATTTAAGGAATAAAAATAATGATATCCACAATTTTCTTTCTACCTTATTACTCACCTCGTCATTTTGTTTTGCAATAATTGACCTGTGTTTGAGTATGGCATGCAGTTGATTCAGCATGGTGCTATGTGAGTATGGCAAGGCATCCTTCTTTGCTTGCTATTCTGCCTCTGAGCATTTAATGAGGCATTTTCTCCTCACAATAAATTAAACTCTACTATTAATTTTTGCTTCTCTTCTTGCATTTTCTGAGTGATGGGAAATAGAAGGGTCATATGACTGTTTTATGGGGCTTTTATCCTCTCATATTTATCCTTGACCAGGGAGACTAACTCATAGACCTCCTGCTTCTCTTTTCTAATAGGCCCACAATGACCTACAAATGAGTTCTCTCTAATTGCAGAGAATTAGAGATAATCCGAATGGAAACTATGCCTATGCCAAGGACTAACCAATCATGGCATCCACAATTAACACATAAAAAGGGAGCTTTCAAGCCAACAAACCAACCAGATATTCATCAACTTTAACATTGGTCAACCAAAAATTATATTTTACTAAGATAAATGGAAATAAATAGATAAAATCAACGCTACATATGCCAGGACTGTGAAATAATCATGATTGGCCAAGTCAAAATGGCCTGGAAAGTCCCCAGAGTTGTTTAATAGAATCACAAAGATAAACTTGCAGTATTGTTTTTTATTGATGATTAGGATAAATACCAATCAAATAATGTTTGAAAAGTGTAATTATGCAATTTTAGCAATCATAATGATCTTTCTTAGACTAAATGTTACATTTTAAGACTACCCAAATCATGGAAATTTTAATTTAAGCAATAAAAATAGTGCTTTCTACAATTTTCTTTCTACCTTATTACTCACCTCATCATTTTGTTTTGCAATAATTGACTTGAGTTTGAGTATGGCATGCACCTGATTCAGCATGGATCTATGTGAGTATGGCAAGGCATGCTTCTTTGCTTGCTATTTTTCCTCTGAGAATTTAATGAGGCATTTTCTCCTCACAAGAAATTAACCTCTATTATTAATTTTTGCTTCTCTTATTGCATTTTCTAAGTGATGGGAAAGAGAAGGGTCGTATGATTGTTTTATAGGGCTTTTATACTCTCATATTTATCCTTGACCAGGGAGACTAACACATAAACCTCCTGCTTCCCTTTTCTAATAGGGCCATAATGACCTACAAATGAGTTCTCTCTAATTGCAGAGAATTAGAGATAATCTGAATGGCAACTATGCCTATTCCAAGGACTAACCAATCATGGCATCCACAATTAATAGAGAAAAAAGGAGCTTTCAAGCCAACAAACCAATCAGATATTCATCAACTTTAACATTAGTCAACCACAAATTATATTTTACGAAGATAAATAGCAATAAATATATAAAATCAACGCTACCTGTGCCAAGACTGAAATAACCATGATTGGCCTAGTAAAAATGGCCTGGAAAGTCCCTAGACTTTTTAATATCATCACAAAGATAAACCTGCAGTATTTTTATTATTATTGATGACTAGGAATCAAACCCCATTAGCGAACTAGGTTCTGGGAAAAACAAAGGAACAGTTGATGAAACCTGAAGCTGGGGATGGGGCAATGCTGGATTGCAATTTTGAGACAGCATTGGGACCTGACCATGTTCAAACCCCATTGAAAGTTACCCCAAATTCTAATATATAAACACCTACTATGCCATTGTAATTACAATTTTAATTACTTAAATTACATTTTGGAATTCATAAATAGATTCAACTCTTTCAAATAACCCTACTACACCTGTATTGTGTAGTCTTAACAACTAATATCTGCAATTTTCAGACAGCATTGGCATCTGACCATGTTCAAACCCCATTGACATACTAGGTATTGAACAGGATACACAAGCAGTTGTAGAAGAGGGTTCCACTGGAATAGAGTTGTCCTTTCGGCAAATTAAGAGACCTTTCTGTGAAGAGCTTCAAACAGAAACGCCATTAGTATTGCCAGCTAAAGCTTCAATAAGTTGAGGAATAGATGAATTTTGTACTGATGCAAAAGAGAAAATATCGAAGGCATTTAAGAAATTTTGAATTGTTCCTTTCTAACTGCAAGTAGTAAACGTAGATACTGATTTTTGACATTTTTTTGTTCAAACATTGCTTTACATACACATATGGTTTACATTTTCTTGTGTCTATTTAAAATATGTCATGGTTCAAATTAGTATGGATATAAAATTATAGTCTTCTTAACCACTGTTTGCTATCCTAAGAGTTCCTTTGTTATTATGGAGGTGCGTCTATCATTCCTATTACAGTCTTGGGGGTGCCATTATATCTAGATAAGTCACTTGGGTTGTTTGAACATTGTTTCTTTTGCACTTATACCCATATGGCTGTTATAACTGTCCCTAGTCTAAGTGAACATTCCACTATAGAAAAACAACTGTCAGAAATAGATTGTACTCTTTCCTCATTTCACTTGTTTAGGCTCCCAAACTTTGTCTACAACCCTGGGGATTGCTTGTTTGATGCATTTGTTGTTTTGTTTCACTTTCGATTTGCATCCCTCCAGATACGAGAAGGAATTGTTACATATTTCAAAGAATGCTTGGACAACAAAGATCCAGATGCCCTGCATTCAATGGACACTGAATGAACCTATTTATTTTCTGAAAGAATTTCATGGAGTTGACAATAGTCAAATATACCTTGAAAGAATGTCACTTTTTGCATGGTCCCAACAAGAGGAAAGATTATATGGCCTGTGGGGTGATGTCTTTTGCATAAAATGGTTGGAAAAATGGCTTTATATTCCTATTTGTGTTTGGTCATTGAAAAAAAAATGCAAATATCTCCATTTCAATTCACATTTTTCTGGATATCAATATAACATACTTTTCCATGACCATAACCCTTCACATGGGCATTATGAGCCTATCCTTTCATTTGGGTCCCACTATATGTTGAGTTCAAATGTCCCTTGAACTAGTCTAACTCGTTGTGGCCTTAAGTCATCAAATATGGACAAATCCTTTCACTCCATGGAAATTGCATTGTCCAATCAACTGTTCAGTAGGTGCGACACTATCACTTTTGATTTCCATGATTCTCTGTTTGACTCCTTATGTTTTCTCATAGGTAGATATGATATGCCTTCATTGAGAAAATGTGCTTCACAAACGTTTTGCAATGCTTACCATGGTCTCCAATTACCTGCTATTAGATGCTTGCATGAACACTTCCCACAATCCACGATTGGTGAAGAGCATTGGGTGGCTACTTGGAAAACCTTTGTGACTAATATGTCTGTACCTTATGATGAAGTAAAAATAGAAGGAGGCCATTTTTGCTTTGCAATGAGTTTGTCACATGCTTGAAGTAAATATAAGAATATGGTCTACTCAAACTAGAAGGTTTGAGTACAAATTTTCTTGTGGTCGTGATGAAGCACCAATACTCTATTCATTGCAAGATATTTCTTCTTTTCCACATGTGCACTATGAGCCCTTGCTTCAACAAGGGACCACCTTATCAAACGTGTTACCACACATCGCACACATATGCCAACATCAATAGATGACACATGCATACTTAGTTCCTCACAATCAAGTGTCAGAAAAGAAGAGGAGGTAAACAAATTTGGTGCATAGAAAAAGAAAGGGCCTTCACTTCATTCGTTAAAAAGTGAGATTAGGCAAAAAAAAAAATCCATGAACCAAACAATCCTTGCCTTCAACCAAAACTCGTAGCCAAAGAGAGTATGGACATTGGTTTTGCTGTTGGTATGAAGAAACACAAATCTTTGCATCATTTGAAAGCACACATAAGGGCAAGTGAAACCCTCAAACGAATGATAGCCAAGCACAATGATAAAGCTAATAGAGTTATAGATCAATATTTGTTAGCTATTCAAGACACCCCTATCTATGAATGTGTGATCTGTGAACAAACACATTTCCAAGAGGACATGGTTGACATTGATAAGCATTGTATCGGCATCTATAGCTCCCTTGCAAATCCATCATCTGCAAAGAACATAGCACTTGGTGATCAAATATGCAGACAATGTCAAAGGTCTTTGTCGAATGAATTCCTCCCATCTTTTAGTGCACCTGACAATATTAGAAGAAATGAAGCACTTCCCGTTGTTAAGGACTTGACTACATTGGAAGAAAGACTTGTTTCCCTTCGCAATTCTTTTGCTCAAATACGAGAACTTGGATACAAGAGATCTCAATTTGGCTTGACTGGCACAATTATAAATGTCCCTACCAATCTAGGTCACTTGCAACGTGCATTGCCTCACAACTTCCATGATTCTATGACAGTTGTTGTTGTCTTTAAAAGAAAACTAGAATACAAAAGTGCATATCTTTTAGGAAATATTAGGCCAAAATTTGTAGCAATTGCTCTACATGGCCTTTGCAATATGCCATTGTACAAAAACCAACACATTTCTTTTAATCAAGAATGGAAAAATGACCTAGAAAGAAACACTGACAATGAGGTTTCTGGTCCAATGTCTTCTGACCAAATAGATCGTGCTTCAACTGATGATGGCTTTGATATTGTGACTGAAACAGTTTTTCATGGCTTTAGTCATTCCCAATTGATAGATGACTTGCAAGACAAAGTAATAGAGCTTGCACCTTCTGAGGGCTTTAAACCAGTTAGCATTTTCCAGGATCGATTCTTCAAGGAAATGAACTTCCCGACATTGTTCTTTGGTTGTGGATGCCCTTCTGACATTGTTGCATGTTTCTCATGCCACAAAATAGCTCGTTGGGATCTACTGCACAAAGACCATGACTTTGCAACACATATTCCTAACATTTTTTTCAAGGCTATACAGACCATCATACAACAAGTTTCCAATTGTGCATGGGTATGCATACGTAAAGGTGAGCTGAAAGGAAAAAAACTGTGTGCCAAAGATGTTAAAGGAATGTCTAACTTGAATAAGTTGTTGCAATCCCCTGTTGGATATCGTTCACTGAAAAATATACGTATTTCTTATGTTGAAAACATGAAAAAGGACATTTTTGCAATGATAAGACAATTGGGTCCCCCAACATTCTTTGTAACTTTCACAAGCGCTGATCACCTTTGGAAACCACTTTGTAATGCATTGGACATTTACATTCTAAACATGCATCCAAGCCTACTGAAAAAATTTTAGCAGAAACAATTGACTCAAAAATTAGAAAGCATCCAGTGACTTATAGTCAGTATTATAAGCATAGATTCAACGTATTTCTAACATTGTTGAAAAGTAACAAAAACATTTTCGGAGAAGTCGTGGATTATTTCTTTGTTACTAAGTTCCAGAATAGAGATAATGAACATGAACATGGCCTTTTATGGATTCGTAATGCACCTATGTATGGACATAGCTCAAATACCACAATTGAACATTTCATCGATAGCTATTTGTCTTGTGATTCAACATTGCTTTCTGAGGACTTGGAAAGACTACAAATGCATCATCACACACATACTTGTAAGAAAAACAAAAAGGCAACTTGCAGGTTTGGATTTCCTTTGCCTCCCTTGGATAGAACTATGATCATCCATCCTCTTGATTGTGTCCAAGAAGAAACTAAAGAAAAATAAAAAACCTGTTCTTGGTTTTGAAAGAAAAACGTTATAGCAAAACTATGTCGTTTGACACTTTTTTGCAAGAACTTGGTATGTCTATGGAGGAATATATTGTCTTGATTCGTTCTTCCATTTCTCGTCCTATCATTCTATTGAAAAGACGTCCATCTGATGTTTGTATAAACCCATTTGCAAAAACTGTGCCCCAACTATGGCTAGCGAATATAGATGCACAGTTCATCTTGGATTCCTATGCAGTTGCAATGTATTGTAGCTCATATATGGCCAAATTTGACCGTACATTAACAGAAGCCTTTCAAAAAATTCATGAAGAAAGCACAGAAAGTAGGGATGACACTATTTAGGTTATACGGAAGCTAGGAAATAGGCTCTTGAATTTCCAAGAAATGTCCAGTCGACAAGCAATACATATTGTCCTCCCATTGTAGTTCATGTAGGACAAGATTTATTAACACATCTCCACAATCATCAAGAACTTACATTCTAAAAAGACCTCATTTATTGCCACAAGAACCAGATGACTCGTAAGACATTATGTGTTCCTCTGTGGTTGACAAGTACACTACACGTCATCATGTGTTTGAGGACATTTCTATTGTGAAATATGTAGCATTTTATACAATGGGTTCAAAGAAATCCAAACGACGAAAAAAACCACATGTAATAAGATATGTGAGATACAATGAAAATATTGATCCCAAGAATTATTACAGGGAAAAATTGATGCTATTTATTCCTTATCGTGGAACTGAAGACACTTTGAAAGAAATCCACTAGGCATGGCTTGAGTCTTATTTAGCTCATAGAATATAGATAAAAAAGAATGAGGCCCTTTACACTACTAAAAAAAAGCCTAAATGGGGTGACATTGACATTGCTGCTTCTGCTGTTGAAATTATTCCTCCCCCAATGTTTGACATTAATTTTTCCATGGTTGAAAATACTGCATCTGATGAACATGAAAAGTATGATGTCCAAAATGATCTTTTCCATGCTAAACATAGCATTCCATTTGAACCAATGATGCAAAAGCATTCCCAGTTAACCAAGCAACCATTTTTTCTTGATACATGCCAGTATTTTAGCATCAGAAAATAGCTTAATGAAGAACAAAAAATTATAATAAAGGACATTTTATTGAAGAAAAAACATTTTCCAGATACACCAATCCATTTGTTACTTACGGGAGATGCAAGCGCAGGAAAAACATTTGTAGCAAAATCTATTTTCCAAGAATTGGTTCGGCACTACAACAAACATTTTGCTAGTGATCCTTTAAAACCAAAAGGAATCATACTTTCTAGCACTGGAAAGGCTGCATACAATGTAGGTGGTTCAACCGTTCACTCTGCTTTGCACTTACCATTTGGGAATTCTAAGATATTGTCACTGAATTCAAATTCACTAGATGCCTTAAGCAAACACTTTGGGCAATTATGTCTAGTACTCATTGATGAGACATCATTAATAGGAATCAGAATGCTTTATAGTATGGACAAAAGACTTCGTGAAATCATGCATATTGTGACAAATCCTTTTGGTAATGTTGACCTGATATTTTGTGGTGACTTTTACCAAGTAGATCCAATCTGTGATGCTTGGATTTTTGAACATCCAACTATTCATGGCCAAAAGACACCTTACACATTTTGGAAAGATAATGTTAAATACTACCAGTTGGAACAAGTTATGCGACACAATGACAATACTTTCATATCTATTTTGAATAGGATTAGAGTCAATTTCCAAACTAAAGGTGATATTGCATACTTAAACAAGATTTGCTATAAACCGGCACCTAGTGATCCCACTTTCCCTTATTTTTCAAAAACAAAGATGTCGAAAAACATAATATGAAAATGTTGTCCCTTGTTAGTGCAGAGCCATGTGTCTTAAAATCAATTGACAAATGTGGGGACAATTTAGAAGAAACCTTTAATGGGAATGAAAAACAAATTCTACCTGACACCATTGTCCTAAAGCAAGGCATACTAGTTGAATTGATTGCTAGAAATTTTGCAACCCATGATGGCCTCGTTAATGGCGCAGAAGGTGTCTTCATGCAATATACACCTGGCAAAGAGGACATAATTTGGATAGAGTTTTATGATCCTTTGATTGGTGGATACCAACGTCTCAAAATGCATTCCTTTTATACACCTAACATATCCCCAAGTTGGACACCTATAATAAGAATATCTCGTAAAGTATCAGGGAGGAAAACATCATCTCTTGTTAGACATCAGTTTCCTGTTCAATTGGCATGTGCATGAACTATTCATATATCTCAGGGCCTTACAATGGACAAGTTAGCTTTTGACCCCTTGGGGGTGAAACGACATGGTCTAGTCTACACAACTCTTTCACGCGTACGAAGCCTTGATTCTCTATACCTTGTAAATGAGTTGCATGTTACCAAATTTGTAGCAAGTCAAAAAGTTAAACTTGAAATGCAAAGACTAGAAAACATGGCACAATGGAAACTTGATTCCAATCTCTGATCTTTTGACAATAGTCAGCACATTACAATTTCCTCATTGAATACTCGAAGTTTCTTTTTGCATTTTGATAAAATACTTTTTGATTTTGACCTTATGCATTCTAATATCATTTGTTTGCAGGAAACAAGAGACACAAAAAGAACAAATTTTGCATTGTTCAATAAGACTTTCCATTGTTTCTCAACAAATGGGTGTCATGGTACCATAACATTTGCAGGTAGAAAATTTGCAATTAAGAAATATGACCACATGGAGGCCAGTGTGCTCTCATTGCATTACCATGGAACATATTTACTTGCCAAAAATATCTTTAAAGCGCCCCATGGTCTACTTTCTGAGTTGTTTTCCTTTATTGGCTTATTTTTTATTAGTTGTACAAGCTCCACAAAAATCATCCTGACCGGGGATTTCAATGTTGATATGCTAGAAAACTCGGTGGCACAAAAAAATGTAATGTCCCCTCCCATCATACCAGCATGATAAAGAGAACGTGATGCTAAAGCTGGGCATCTAGCCCCATGAACTTTTAAATAAGCATTCACATAATATAAAAAGACATATGGAAACGTATAATTATAAGAAAACACAACGGAAGTAATTTCAATTACACATCCATCATACATTCAAGATATTCATCAAATAAATAATTGCAAATTTAACACAAGAGAATACTTATCTTATAACAAAGTAGTTCCAAGCAACTGGCTATGCAGCTGCAACGTTTCACCCAACCATAGGCCAGTTGTGATCATTAATATCTCAACACACTGCCACCCCCGAGCTGGGCATGATCTCTACAAGGAATCAAGGAACAACAAACTCACACATAGCCCAAAGATACACCAAATCAGCCAAGCCAAGCTACAGTTGGGTTTGTCAGGCTGTTAGGCAATGGAAGGAAGAATTGCTAAGCTAGTGGGATCATCCATAGAGATATGGGCACCCTCTGCAAGATCTATCTAGCTTGGTCCCCACAATACCTACACACCTGGCACAAGGAAGTATTCCCTTCACTAATACACAGTCCCTCAAGCCATACCTTCCATTCTAGTGTTCTTCAAGGTGTGCATAGAAGAGAAACTAGCCCTTTTGATACTCTTGAGAGGTTACCTCCTCACTAGGTTTATCAAGCCAATTCTGGTCCACTTCCATTCCTAATTCTTGCTCATAATTTCCAACCAACACAGGGATGCACCCTACAACAAAACATAAGTGCTGAAAAACGTGGGCAACCAAAACGAACTGGTAGATGGGGAATAAACCCTGGGAGAGCAAATTCGTTTTCAGAAAACGTTTTTCTGCATTTCAGGGGCAAAAACGACCTCTATAAACCCCCAAAACGTGACTCCCTTTCTCCCAGCCACTGTGTAACACAAAAATGAGCTCCCAGCTATGGAAAAATGCAAGAAATTGGTAAAAAACGTGATGGGGAAAGCCCAGCTAGCTCAGACTGCGTGTGAGAGGAAAGACTATGGGTTCAGAATGGCTTTGGGCACCATTTCGTGGGTGTTTTCTTGCCCCAGAAGAAAAAGTACATTTTTCCAGGTTGATGGCTTGCCCATGCATGAAATTGGCTGCCATACCTCTTCATTCCCAAGGCATTAAATGCCTCAACCAATTTCTGGAAGAATTAAATGATTGGGTGCATAAGTCAGAATGGGTAGTTGAGGGTTTGTGGGTTTTCTCATTGACACATGGATTAACACCATTGGCTCAAGGGTTTGAATAATTTCCCTCCCTATTCCTTGTAGAATCATGCCCCCATCTCTTTGTTGCATTGCATAGCCAGTTGTGGGTTTTTCATTAAAATTCATATTTACATGATGTCTTAATTTACATTGTGCCTATCTAGCATCAGAACCATAGGCATCTATTTTTTTAATTGCCGATACATAAAATGCTAAATCAATGGTGGGGCCTTGGCCTTGAGCTCCTCACCATGATTAAATAACAATATTTACATCATTTACGATTTAATGCAAAGGGGGTCAAAATGGGGACATTACAAAAAAGTTGCTTGAATTCATGCAACACCATGGTATGTCATTAGTGGCAGATAGACCAACTACAGATGTAGGTACCTTGATAGACCATTTTTGGACAAACATAGCTTCTGGTAGTGCCCATTTCAATGTGTTGGATTGCTATTGGTCAGATCACCATGCAATTTTCCTTTCATTTCCTTCAGTAACTTGAATGCATTGTGCACGTCTTACATGTACATACTATTAAATAACTATTTATATACTATATGACAACAAGATTCTCCCCTTGCTCACTTTCTCCACACAAAAAAAGAAAAAAAAACTGACAAACATACTATCTGTTGGCATCATGGTTGCATGTATTTTTTGATGGATTTTTTGCCTTTAACATCAATTTTTGTTTTCCTATAGCATCCTGTAGTTGAAATCCTTTGGGTTGAATATACTATGGTAGACACTCAAGTCAATCACGATTCAGAGAGGTAAAATGTTTTGTTGCCGTTACTATTTCTCATTCTTCCCAGTTATTATATATGTTATTAAACATGAAAAATTTGTTTGCATGGCTTCATTTTACTTAAATACTGTTTTATGCTCTTTGTCTTGACAGTGTTCAAATAGTCACCAATTCCAATCCTGCGGTTGCTATTGAAGTTTGCAATGAAAATACTCTTGTTTCAAGAAGGTAAATTCCTGCTTCTGCTAATTCAATTTTTTGAAACCTTCTCTTATCTAGTCACTTTAATTTCCTCCTAAATTTATAACAATGTATCACAATTGAAACTTATTTCCTATAGGCAAAATGACACAAATATGGAGGATAAATAGATATCCAAGTGGTGATGTCCTTAACTTTGTCAAGCAGAGATGTGTTTTTAGTATACATTTCCCTTTCAGTTCTTTGTAGTTATTATATTTGTTAACATGATAGATTTGTTTCCATGGTTTCTTTTTCCTTATATACTGTGTTATGCTCTTACTCTTGACAGTGCACCAACAGTCAACAGTCCCAACCCAACTGTTACTATCAACATTTGCAATGAAAATGCACCTGCTTCGGAAATGTGAAGTCATGTTTCTGCTAATTCATTTTTTTGGAATCTTCTTTTTTCTAGTCACTTTAATTTAGTACTAACTTACAAACGATGGACCACAGTTGAACCTTCTTTCCTCTAGGAAAAATGAGATAGCTATGGAGGATAAATAAGTATCCAAGCGAAAATGTCGTGAACTCTGTCAAGCAGAGATGTGTTTTTAGTATAGATTTTCCTTCCAATTGCTGGTTATTGTGTTTGTTGTTGAACTTGATACATTTGTTTACATGGCTTATTTTTCCTAACATACTGTGTTATGTTCTTTTTCTTCACAGTGCACCAACAGTCACTAGTTCCGACCCAGTTGTTGCTGTTGACATTTGTAGTGGAAATACCCCTGTTTCAGAAAGGTGCAGTGTTGTTTCTGTTAATTCTTTGTCTTTGAAATATTTTGTTATCTAGTCACTTTATTTCATGTTAAACATTTTAGACAATGTATCACAATTGAACCTTATTTCCTGCTGCCAAAATGAGGTAGCTATGGAGGATGAACAAGTATCCAAACGGTGATGTCCTGGACTTTGACAAGTAGAGATGTGTTTTTAGTACAAATTTTGCTTTGAAATGTATACAGTCCTATAGAGTCTTCATATCCTTCATATTTAATAACGAACTCCCTTTATGTAACAGCTTGAAGACATGTACTGGTCTACCTTCCTTGATCATTGATCTCTATGCAAGAAGGCCAGGTAATATATTTGAGGGTGATGCCTTGGTTGTCTATGGTCCAACATGTGGTACGCACCCAAATTCGCCTGCAAAGGCACAACTTATACATGATGATTTATTTGACAAGCATGGACAGCTAACAATTTTTGTTACCATCAACAACAATCTAATTTCCCGTTTTATGCCACATTTCTCACGTGGCTTAAGTGTGTGCATCACAGATTTCATAGTAAAGCATAGAACTGTGTACGAGAGAGGTGATGCCCATTTTTGTATACATGTCACTAATAGAACTGTCATTGAGAATGTGCCAAAAATTTGCCATAATCGCAGATTAGCACCAAACACTGCAATACATGGCTTGCGAACATCCAGTGACCAGTATTATGTTGGCTCTATTGCTGTTATTATAACAAATTTCCAACAGAACAACAACCAATTTGACTTGCATATAAAATATGGGCAAACTATAGAAGACACTGCACTTGTGAGTATGTCTTTAATCAAATGTTCTTCTGTCCACTACTAGCCTTTTCAACTTGTTGTTCGGAATTTTACCTTTTCCAATTTGACTTAAAATATAGACACGGATTGTTGTTTCCATTGACAAAATGAACTAAGGTTTTTGATCTGCTGGTTCAGCTGCAAATGAGTGGTGCTTACAAAGAATTCCTCCTTGAGTTCCAACATCAATTAACCATGGGTGTAGTCCCTATGTATCTACTAAAAAACATTGTTAGAAATGGAGGAATTGGTTCTCGTAATCTGTGAACTGGGATGTCCACATTTTTTGAGCGGCTGAATGACCAATGTGCAATAGCACGTTTGCAAATTCTAGCACAATCTACTATCCAAGAAAAAGACCACACCCTTTGTTCATTTATGCCATAATATTTTCTTTTACTCTCACTGCGGGTTCTAGTGCTACTTTTTTTCTACTCAGACAATACTATGTTTTTCATTATTGATTTATACCTTCTACAGTTAAAAATGTACAAGAAAAAAAATAGAACAAACAAAAAACTAACAATTTCTATCGATTCCATGCTGCAGGTTAAAGGAGTGCTAAAAGAAAAAAGTGCATATACTTCCCCATTTGAGCCATTTTGCAGCGGTTGCCACCAAATGATCCTTGCAGGCATTTTGCCTACGAAGGCCTTTGTTACTGCAAAAAATGTCGGAAAGAGGCGACATTTTCCTATGACCATTCCCTCCATTGCATATTAGAATCAGATGGTAAAGATATCTATTTCACTTTGAGAAAACCACTTCTTCAACAACTGCTGCCAAGACTGGCCGAAATTACATATGAATAGTACAAGCAAGATATCGCTTTTAACATTGACTTATTGCAGACCTTTCAAAAGAAAGGGACAATAACAATGGGGATTGATAATATTATCACATATCTAGCATAAGAACAATGAATCTCAGGCATATGGTCAAAGGCATTTTTGTTGATTATGAATACATATAGTTATTCTGGAACAAGCATACTATCTCTTTCTCCTCTCTTAAGCTATTTTTTTAAAAATATTCTGTTAAGAAAACCGTCATGAACTAGAACTCTTGGCCCCTGTTTTGGCACTTTTTGATCCTTTCTAAACTAAATGGATTTAACGTGCTCCTAAGTATAATTGTCTGGTCATTTTCACACATGGATATTGGTGTTTTGTGTTTGCTTTTCATGCTAAAAGTTTTGCCTTTGTTTGTGTATTTACATTTATATAAAAATTTAGGTGCCAATTGTCCTTTCCACCTGCTAAGGGTGTATCATTTCAATGAACTATATGTAGATGCCATATATATTTCTGAAGAGCACATACAAATTTTCCAGATTTGATTTTTTGTTTCTTATGGATCGACTAGTTAGCTTATTACAATTTCTGTCAGTCTTGGGTGACTTTCATATGGAACCTGGGGATTGTTTATAACTTCTCTGCCATATTTCTATTATGCCGAATTTGTTATTAGCAGAAGACTGTATTAAAATTGTATATCTTTCCTATTGTATTCTCTGGTGGCTGTGGGTTTCTTTATTGTCTTTGTGCACTTTTGTCATATTTTTGTTGGCTTTGGATAATTAGCGTTTATATACTATATTTGCTAGTATATATCAGTCACATTTGGGAATAGTGTTGATGGTGTTGTTTTCTTCAGCTGGTTTTAAGTTTAGATACAAAAGTATAGATTTTGCTTTATTAAAAACAGAATTCTAAAAAAACACCCAGAGACAATTTTAGGTGGATAAAAATGTGCAACGTTTATACCAAATCCTTTATTGAGCCAGACTATATGAATATTTTATTCATAATGTATTTGCATGGAACAAAATTTCCTTATGACCTTGCTATATGAAATTTAATTGGTATGGCATTCAATATTTTAACACATTTATCAAGCCATTGCTTTTTCTGCAGGGTCAATGCTACTGTCTTGGGCTGTGAACCTTTGTATCCAAGAGGGTTTCTTTAAGTATTTTTTTGGTTATGGTTCTTGTTTACTCACACCGATCTCTCTAAGTGCATTACTTTGTATTTTAAGCAATAATGCTCTATGATCTGTTTTCTCAGTTCCTCAACTATTTGTTACAAGAAGTTGCTACATTTACATCATGTCAATATTGTTATATGCTCACCATTTCTCATCTCTCATTTAATGAGCCATAGTTAAAGGTCAAAAGCATTGCAGTGTGCATATCATAGCTTTTCCTAATTTCCTGCTCTTTGGTATAGCCAGTACACAATAATAGTAGCTATATAGAAGTTTAAGGGAGATGAAGCATGACATAAATACTAGGCGCTTTAGAGCACATTGGATATGTTGTATATTAAGTGGGTCCAAGGATATATTGGCAAAACATTACTATAATTTTTGTATGAATTATTCAAAGATTTATTCCAAAAAGAATAAATCTTTGAGTATAATGTTAGATGGAATTCTACTTTAACATGCAATCTCCACCACTTCTTTGCCTTTCTAATTGATAAAATTTCACATTATTAAGAAGTTTCAATAAGGAGTGTTTCCTACTTAAATACTTGTTGCAATTCTAATTTCTCTCCAGGAATAAGAAACTACTGTCATTGTTTAGTCTTTCTCAACACTCAATAGTCTTTCTATCGTTTCCCTTCAAGGGCTTCTGGTATGGTATCTTTGGGGCCTTATCACAAGTGACCAGTAGTTCTTTTGAGCAACCATACAATTTAGGCCTTTAGGGATGCTTCCTCATGTAAGGAGTACATTTGTGCATGACTTTGTACTAGTCTTGATCACAACTTAAGAAAAAATAGGAACTTGAATTTTTACGAATGGTGGACCTGGAATCAATAGCATGGATTTTCGTGGAGACTCATATATGGCCCTTCTCCTGGATGCCTAGTGTAGAAGCATTGGAAAGACATTTTTTGTTTGAAAATACTTAATTTTTAGGGTAGAAATATTTCATTTTTTTTGGAGTACAAAGGAAACTAAACAAAATGTTGTTTGACTATGCAGACATTGAAGTGACACGATAAGTAGGACACCCACGTCATTGGCAGAGAGGGCATGGAGAGAACCGACCAACAAGTTTGTTGTGAAAATCATAAAGTTAAAAGATACAGGCCCCTTCTTTTAATAATAGCTTGGGTATCTACCTACCTATGAATGCTAGTCTCTTTAAGATAAAGTAATTCCTCATTTGAAGTCTACTTCACAGGGTATTGGTACTCTGAATGGTTTCAACCAGTTTGAAAAATGAGAGGCCTATTAAACAGTTGGTTCAGGTGCACATTGATAAATCTGGTGCTTGTGCTTTTTTTTATTGTGCTTCTGAAAGTGATCCAAAGGTATGTGAAGCTAGAAAATTATATATTTGAAGGATGACTACTCTGTGAGGTTTATAGTAGGACTGGGATAAGGCATAACTAATCATGTAGAATTGAAGGCTCTTAAGCTAACTCTTTCACTGGAAGCTAAAAAAGGTGTCTCAAAGATTCAAATATTTGGCGTTCTCTAGTAGTGATTAAATGGATGAAGAGGGAATGGATATTACAAAATTATGTTTTTGTGTTTAATTCTTTTCTTTTCATCATGTATTTAGTGAAAGAAACAGGATTGCAGATATATTATCAAAAGATGGTGTCCAATGCATTCACAGTGATGCATTATCATTTTGCATTTTGGCCTACGTGTTAAAGACTCAAACACAATATTTGTTTCTCTCTATTATTGACGTTTACCGTTTATCTAGATTGCAAAAATGCAGTTTTCTTCTTATTTTTGTCTTTACCATCTCTATTGTGTTGTCAGACCTTTTTATCTCTAGGACCATGTATAGTATTAGGGAAACCATGTATAGTATTAGGGCAGTTTAAGGAAATTCTTACTCTTGGTATAAAACCTTGTCCCCATTATTGGAGTTTATATTACACTCTAGAGATAAACACTGATAGACCAGTTTATAGAATGATTACTCTAGCATAAGCTTGCGTCCTCATCATTGGGGTTTATTACATTCTAGACACAAATGCAATTTAGTGATAGGTCAGTTTAAGTAATGTTGTAGGCTGACCATTACCCAAAAGTTGGTATTGAGTGGGTTGCATGTTTGGTCTAATCACCCAATTGATGCCCAAGATTGCTATGAGGGCAGATAGAGTGGGATTGATTATGAACAATTTGTGAAACAATTTAGTGAAATTTGCAGAAGGATGGAGGGCCGAGGTTAAGTGAAACAAAAAAAATATTGACTTTTAATGACTGGAATGGTGCCAAAAGGGCATTGGTTCTCCAATCCATCAGGACTCCATTTTGGTGTTGTTTGACCCAACAATGTGGCACGAACTCTGCGGCTTGGTGCAAGTTCTTGGTATAGTAACCTGTCAAGTGTCAAACATGGCACCTAAGAGGCAATAAGTCCGCTCATTACATTGAAGCAAAGTTCCCTTTGGGATTTGCTTTTGGAAGCACTTTCAAAAACATTGGAAATGTTCCAATGTGGAGGGTGCCTTGTTTTGAAATCTACATTGTAGATGGCATTATATTTAGCAATAATGTTACAGTGATATCTGATCATACCAGTATGGGTGTATAACTAATAAGACTTTAATAACCCAAGGACTATTGCTACTGAAGTTGCCTACGGTAAGAGTGATTGGGCTTGCCTTCTTGAGTGCAATAGACCAAATTTAACTCTTGCCATTTTATGGGTGTTATAATGTTTATCATGAGTGTACTCTATAATGTTTAGACATCTTTTCGCCTGGGCTCGCGAGTTAATGCAGCAAATATAGCGTAATCGTGGAACTATGACTTGAGGGAAAGTCATTTTTTTTTTAATCTTGTAACCACTTCATGATTCTTTGCATAGTCTAGGTCTCTATTACAATTACAAACACTCACCAAGCACAGGGTAAGGAAGTATTATTTCTTTAGCACATAACTGATATATTTTTTGTTACGAGTCCCCACCACATATTCCAGAAATTGTGATTCCAGAGGCTGCAATTCACAATTTTGCTTATGATCTTAGACTTGAAGTTAACAAAGATTTTTCCATTTTGCATGAGGTTGCAATTGATAGAGACTTGAAGAAATATCTATTGGTATTTTTCTTAAGCCACTTGTTTCTATTCAATTTTGAATTGTTGTCTCTTTGGATTGTTGTTTTAATCCTTGTGCTTCACAGGTAGTGACAGGCCTCTGGTTTCTCTATGTTATTGGAAGCTGGTGTGATTTCCTGTCTCTAGCTTACATTGGTGAGGCCACTTGCTATTTTTATGTTACTGTTATTTAATGCCTTGAAATATATATATGAAATTTTTTAACTTTTGACTCATGTAATTTGATGCTCTTATGAATTATTATTCTTTTTAGCCCTTGTTGTTCCACATACCATCCCTGTTCTGTACGAGAAATATCAAGGCCAGGTGGATTCTTTTGCCCACAAAGTAGCTGTGAAGGCCAAGGAGGAGTACAAAGTTATCGATGCAAAATTTTTAAGAAATATCCCAAGGGGTCCACTAAAAGATAAAAACATTTCTAGGACTTTCTATCTATTAGGACAGTTGCAAACTTTTTGAAATTTTAGATATCCAATTTCTTCCACCTTTATTGCCATAGTTGTGCTTGGCTGGAATGGAGATAATTATGGTTTGTTATTCGGGTGCTAGTACACCTGAATTGGATGTAGTTGTCCTATTTATTTTGTATTTATTTGTTCTTATGTAATCATCTCAGTCACAGGCATCTTAAATCTTAAAAGGTCTACATATATTTGTTGTTTATGAACTCAGTATGAAATCTATTGTGGTCTTCCAGGGTTTGAATTCACAATTGATTGTCTATGAAGAAATATTGATGATGATTGCATATGAAGAAATTTTTAAGTTTTGCTAGATAGATACATTTTGAAGGATTTGTACACGGCCTGGACAAATTAGGCTCATGATCTGTTTAATGCAGCTTTCAACTAGCATTTGGTTATTGACATTGCTCATTTTAATATGGGGTTTTGATCTTGTTTTACAATGTGAATTCATTTTGCATTTTTTCCTACGTGTTAAAGCCTCAAACACAATATTTGTTTCTCCCTATTATTGACGTTTAGTGTTTATCTGGGTTGTAAAAATACACTTTTCTTCTTATTTTTGTCTTTTCCACCTCTATTGTGTTGTTGGACCTTTTTATCTCTAGGACCATGTATAGTATTAGGGATGTTTAAGGAAATTCTTAGTCTTGGTATAAAACATTGTCCCCATTATTGGAGTTTATGTTACACTCTATAGATAAACAATGATAGACCAGTTTATAAATGCTTACTCTAGCATAAGCTTGCATCCTCATCATTGGGGTTTATTACATTCTAGACACAATTGCAATATAGTGATAGGTCAGTTTAAGTAATGTTGTAGCATGACCATTATCCAAAAGTTGGTATTGAGTGGGTTGCATGTTTGGTCTAATCACCCAATTGATGCCCAAGATTGCTATGAGGGCAGATAGAGTGGGATTGATTATGAACAGTTTGTGAAACAATTTAGTGAAACTTGCAGAAGGATGGAGGGACGGGGTTAGTGAAACAAAAAAAATACTGACTTTTAATGACTGGAATGGTGCCAACGGTGCATTGGTTCTCCAATCCATTAGGACTCCATTTTGGTGTTGTTTGGCCCACCAGTGTGGCACGAAATCCGCGGCTAGGTGTAAGTTCTTGGTATAGTAACCTATCAAGTGTCAAACATGGCACCTAAGAGGAAAGAAGTCCGCTCATTGCATTGAAGCAAAGTTCCCTTTGGGATTTGCTTTTGGAAGCACTTCCAAAAACATTGGAATTGTTCCAATGTGGAGGGTGCCTTGTTTTGAAATCTACATTGTAGATGGCATTATATTTAGCAATAATGTTATAGTGATATCTGATCATACCAATATGGGTGTATAACTAATAAGCCTTTAAGAACCCAAGGACTATTGCTACTGACACTGCCTACGGTAAGAGTGATTGGGCTTTCCTTCTTGAGTGCAGTAGACCAAATTTAACTCTTGCCATTTTCTGGGTGTTATAAATGTTTATCCTGAGTGTGCTCTATACTGTTTAGAAATATTTTCTCCTGGGCTCGCGAGTTAATGCAGCACATACAGTGTAATCGTGGAACTATGACTTGAGGGAAAGTCATATTTTTTTTTTTATCTTGTAACCACTTCATGATTCTTTGCATCGTCTAGGTCTCTATTACAATCACAAACACTCACCAAGCTTAGGGTAAGGAAGTATGATTTCTTTAGCACATAACTGATATATTTTTTGTTACAGGTCCCCACCACATATTCCAGAAGTTGTCATTCCCGAGGCTGCAATTCACAATTTTGCTTCTGATCTTAGACTTGAAATTAACAGAGCTTTTGCCATTTTGCATGAGGTTCCAACTGGTAGAGACTTGAAGAAATGTTTGTTGGTATTTTTCTTAAGCCCCTTCTTTCTATTCAATTTTGAATTGTTGGTTCTATGGATTGTTTTTTTAATCCTTGTGCTTCACAGGTAGTGGCAGGTCTGGTTTCTCTCTGTTATTGGAAGCTGGTGTGATTTCCTGTCTCTAGCTTATATTGGTGAGGCAACTTGCTCATTTTATGTTACCGTTATTTAATGCCTTGAAATATATATATATGAAATTTTTTAACTTCTAACTCATGTAATCTAATGCTCTTATGATTTATTATTCTGTTTAGCCCTTGTTGCTGCACATACCGTCCCTGTTCTGTACGAAAAATATTAAGGCCAGGTGGATTATTTTGCCCACAAAGTAGTTGTGAAGGCCGAGGAGCAGTACAAAGTTATCGATGCGAAAGTTTTAAGAAAGATCGTCCATTAAAAGATAAAAAAACATTTCTAGGACTTTCCTGTCTATTAGGACAGTTGTAGACTTTTTGAAATTTTAGATATCCAGTTTCTTCCACCTTTATTGCCATAGTTGTGCCTGGCCAAAATGGAGATAATTATGGTTTGTTATTCCGGTGCTAGTACACCTGAATTGGATCTAGTTGTCCTGTTTATTTTGTATTTATTTTTTCTTATGTAATCATCTCAGTCACATGCATCTTAAATCTTAAAAGGTCTGCAAATATTTGTTGTTTATGAACTCAGTATGAAATCTATCGTGTTCTTCCAGGGTTTGAATTCGTAGTTGATTGTCTATGAAGAAATATTGAGGATGACATGTTCTTCCAGGGTTTGATTTCACAATTGATTGTCTATGAAGAAATATTGATGATGATTGCATATGAAGAAATATAACCCTGAATTCACAACTGATTGTCTATGAAGAAATATTGATGATGATTGCACATGAATAAATATTTAACTTTTGCTAGATAGATACATTTTGAAGGATTTGTACAAAGCCTAGACAAATTAGGCTCATGATCTGTTTAATGCAGCTTTCAACTAGCATTTGGTTATTGGCATTGCTCATTTTAATATGGGGTTTTGATCTTGTTTTATAATGTGAATAAAGTCTTAAAACGTATTTTTCGACTAGCATTTGATTAGTGACATCTCTCATTTTAAGATGGGGTTTTATCTTGATAACATTGCTCATTTTAAAAGGTCTTATATTGTATTTATTTGATGACATTGAAATATTTCCATCTTTTTATATTTCATCTTACCTCCTTGTCAAAGAATTTCCCCTTCAACAATAAATTGTTATTCAATAATTTGTTCTTTTTATTTTTTTTTATCTTTTAACCTAAAAGGCAGGGACTAAGTTGCATGTAGCTCTTGTCTTCATATATATATATATATAAACCATATAGAATGAATCTTTTCAATAATAATATTATCTTCATCTTTATGTTAGGAATGTCTTTCTAGGTGATTACTTTTTATAATCTTTTAGCATGTGATAAAATATCAATTCACTATAGCCTCACAACCATTTAATAATTTATTGATCATTCCATAATAATGATGTGTTGCCCTCCAACACTTAAAAGCTAAGTTTAAACTTAGGCTATAAAATTCTAGGCTGTTAAGTGAACATAACTAGCTAGTTGCACATTACACTTTTACTTTGGCAATTTTATGTTGTTGGAGAATTGAGGTAAAGAGAGGATGTTATAATTTATATATTCAAAATTGGGAAAAAAATATTCCTAGAATATTTATCATTTATAAATGAATAAATCATGAAAAGTATCATTTTCATTTTGAATTCTATTTTAAATAAATTATTAATAATAAAAATATCATTTTCGTTTTGTATTCGATATAAAAATTTAATATACATAATAAAATATAAATCATAACTAAGATTAATGATTTTGTATAATTTTTATATTAATATAAACCCATGATTTTGTATAATTTTTATATTAATATAAATCCTCTTTAAAAAGTTAATATCAACCCTCTGCTCTCTTTTTTATATATGTTTTTTCAAAAAAACATATTATAAACCATGCAATTTCAATGGTCTTTTATTTTTTTTCTTTTTAATTCACTATAAGTCAGGTTCACTAGAGTTATTAAGCTTTGAATAATACATGATTCTATAATAAAAAATATATATACATATTTAAATTAATTATTGATTATTATTTCATATCAATATTATTTATAAATTGTAACATTTATTTTTTATATTTCTTTAAAAATAATCATCAAATAATTTTTATTTTTATTTTTAATAAAAATGTCAACCCAAGAGAGTTGCAAAATCAAAATATAACCCTTCCCTTCGAATTTGACTCCTCGTAGCTAAAGAGATGTGCAGTAATCTAGTCCCCTGAAACGACGAACTAAAATTACCTTTCATATATGTGATTTATGTGTTTTATCGTTATTACTACCTTCGGGTGCCCAACTAATTTCGTTTCCAGGCCCAATGTCCAACTACTTTGGCTTATGCACATTGCCACGCAATTATTCAGTGGGAATAATAAATATTATATGTAAAAGCGATTGCCTTGAAAGAAGGCTTCTAATCACTTTTATAAATTGAAACAACCTGATTTAGCTGCCGTGTCCTCCATGACTCATGTGCATGTGATGTTGCTTCAATATGAAACTTTATCTTATTTGGTGCTTCTTGTCTGTGGAAGCAACACACTCAGCTCTTCACTCTATATATAAAAAATGCACCTCTCGGATTTGGGAAACACAGGCTTCATACACACACCACACGCACGGGTGGCTTAAATTATATTGGTGCCGTGCTCCCCGATCTGGATGGTAAATTCAATTCTGAGAGATAAATTCGATTGCCCTGAAACAAAATGAAACAACGTGAATCCGCTGTCGTGGCCTGCTATGTGCATGTGCAACGACATGTAGTGCTGCTTAAATCTGACTCTAATCTTATTTGATGCTTCATGTCTCTGGAACCAATCGACTGACGTCTTTACTATATATATAAAATGCCCTTCTCCTCTTGGCTTGGCTGGGCATGTCGCAGGGCAGGGAGTCACGCGCTCCGTAGATTAACATTTCCTCCCCGCTATTCTTTCTGTCGACCATGCTTTGGTTGCGATCCTCGTGCTCCCTGATCTCGATGGATGTGTGAAATTGAGTTGTATTAATATACCTCTTGCATGTTCCGTAGAGAGGCAAGAAACTACAATCGCAGTCACATAGAGAAAGATCATACGCAGGTCCTGATCGTGAGAGGGAGGAAGCGATTGAACATTGATCGCAATCATGAGTTCTGCCCTCATTTCTCTTGGAACGGCTTTGCATTCATTCATGCCTGCTGCTGTTCGTCGCCATGGCAACCATAAGAGGTCAAGAAGTATGCCCGCCTCCAGAGCCCACCCGATCCTCGCTGATTTTCAGAACCAACTTGCAGCTAAGATGGAGATACTCATGCAACCAGAGTCATATAATTTTTCGGCATCTTGGCTTGGACAAGCGCTGGGGGTGGTGCTGTTTATATATTCCAATGTGAAGGATTTGTACCCGCACATGCAGATCGACAATAATTTAGACGGAAAATGGTTGAGCCAACATATGGAGGACTTGGTGAATCTTCTTGATGTCTGCAATGTGTTGAGAGAGAGCATCTCAGAAATGAAGAAGCACAACATGTCACTACAGATAGCCCTCCATGGCTTACTTCACGCCCATTCCCAGATTCCCTGTGTGATGGATAATCATCTGATGAAAGCAAAAAAGTCCCTTGCCAGTTGCATGGATGAATTAAGGAAGAACAACGACATGGAATCCAAATTGGCGAAATGCATGTCTACTTTGAAGCGAATGGGCGATAGCCTTCACTCCACAGCAGCAACGGCTACATCAATGGGCGGATCGGGAGTTGAAGAAACCATCAAGGAAGCGAAGGCCGTCACCATATTTGCCTGCTCTGCAGTTGTGGCTGCTCTTTCCTTTAACACACCATGCCGGTCCTTTATGCGAGGTACAGGTTTTCTTAATAAGAAGAATAAGATCAATCCTGTCCCTCTTTCCCCTCTCATGGACATCAACAGCATGACCAACATGATGCAGAGAAAGAGATCATCATCATTGAAGCCCCTCTTGCATGAGTTGAACAGGGCAGATATTACAGTTGGAAACCTCAAGAATGTACTGGACAGATACATCATGAACAAGACGTCCAGGTCGTCCTCCGAGCTGCAAGATGAACTGAAGGACTCCATCGATGCCGTGAACATGTCCACCACAGAGTTGGAAAGCGCTCTCACAGACATCGATAACAGAGTGAATGAGCTGTTCAGAATTCTGATCTCCAGCAGGGTCGAACTCTTGAACAGTCTCACTACTCTCTGTTCATGATCAGATCAATGCATGGCATTAATTGTACAAAGCAAAGGATACAGCATACATTACATCCGTTCTGTAGTTACATCTATCATGCGTTAACACTGTCCTTTGTCCTTTTTAAGGGCATATACATTTTTCTTACTGTAACAGATACCTTTATACATACAGATCAAATGAAATTAAGTGATTTCTTATGTGATTTTTTTATGGCGAACATTATTCACTATACAGTCTTCTATGGTTGAAATTTCTCCAGTTCTATGTTTGAATTTAATATCAAAATTAAGTGATTTCTAATGTGATTTCTTAGGGTTGCAATTGAAATTTATAGAGTTCTATGCTTGAGTTTAGATCATACTAATAATTTTATTTATCATGCCGTAAGGTGACTTAATTATGTTATATGAAAAGACTAATATTTACAGTATATTTTATTACATTTAGTATTGAGTTTGATGGACAAGGGGTATTGAGTTTCATGGATAAGGGATGTAGGATAGTTGATGCTAGTGCTCTATTGAAGGGTTTTCATGTTGCTCATGTGCTTGGTTGGTTATTGGATCTTTAAATTGTTAATGGAATTGAGGTAATGAATGATCAAACTTTATATCTTTTATCTCATTGTTATCAATTGGAAGTGTAGTCTTCAAAAATCCACAAAACAATCACATTGGATAGTCTTTCGAATGTTGTTGTGGTCAAAACAACCCATAGGGATGGACAGCTCTAAATGTAGGAAGCAATTAACAAATCTATTCAGTGTTGAATCACAAACAATTCTGAAGCTACATTCTCAATGGACTGGAAACAATGCACAAATTTAACAACAAGACCTTATAACAGAAAATCAAACTCAAGATCACCCAAGAATCCATTCGATGAAGGAATTGCACAATTGCTTCATCGAATGGATTCTTGGGTGATCTTGAGTTTGATTTTCTGTTTAAGGTCTTGTTACTAAATTTGTGCGATTCCAGTCCTTGGATCCATACCATTGAGAATGCAACTTTAGAATTTCCTCGAATGCCAATTTAGAAGTATTACCCAAACTCTTCAAACTCGTTATAAAGCCTATTAAACAAGAAGCTATTATAGTGTAATAAGATCTAGACATTTAACTCTATATTAATTCATTGAAATTGATTTGTATAACTTTGTAAACTTGTATAGATTTGGTATACTTATTTTCTAGATTACCATCACAATTTCCTTTTTTTATTGTAATGTTCCCAAAATATTTACATAGTTCATGTTTATATTATTTTGTTCTCATCTTTTCCTTACCCAACAATGCAAATTGTTGAAATTTTACTACTATTTCCCCTATATAAGTAATAGGAGGATCAACTTATTATTCAAAAATTTATTTTGTTACCTTCAATGTTCTTTATGGATTAAACCATAAAAACAATATCAATTACCAAGAATATAGATAACTAAGGGTCAATTCCATGACCTTATAATCAAAATCTTCATTATTATAATACTCTTATATTATAGAATTCTTCAACCCTTGGTTTATACTCCCAAAGAATGTATTAATTATACTACAACAAGAAAAAATAACTTTTTAGGACCACACGTTAGCACCACCTATATTTTGTGGTGTTAAGGTGGTGGTATTGCCACGAGTTATAATTTTGTTATGTTAAGGTGGGTGTATTACCACCGCTTACATTTTGTGGTGTTAACATGCTAGTATTAGAACTACTTACATTTTTTGGTGTTACGGTGGTGTTAATGTTTGTAAATATCATTGAAAATGGAGTTTCTCCTCAATTATGTTAAGAGAAATGTCATGTTGGAAAGTACGTGAAAAATACAATAAAGTGGTGCTAAGTCCTTATTTGCCACATGGACATGTAAAAATAAAATTTATTATGAGGATTTGCACCATAAACACAACAACTTCACATATATTTATTTTGTAAATAACTTAATTCAATTATTTATTTTTTCTTTATCTAATCAAATAAATCCTCAAGAGTAATTTATGAGGTTTTGCACCGAAATCACAACATTTCTCAGTTTAAATAATACATTTCAAATATTCATTTTTAGTACTTTCTAAACAAATAAATACCTAGGACTCTTAATATTGACAAATAATTAAAGACAACTATTTTTAATTTATTACTATTATAAAGTCCTAATAAAAGTCATTTGAATTGAAAATTGATTATTTGATTAGAATATTTTTATTGATAATATTAAATTTCTTGAGTGATATTTGTATCATTATTAGTTTTGAGCACATGGTTTAGGGAGAAATCGTCTACCTTGGGCCTTAAAAGTAGCTTTTAGGAATCCAAGAACAAGAAAGACATCTCAAAGGTCACCACAAATGTATTCCAAAGAGTAGTTTTAGCCTCTATGTTTGGGAATTAACACCATTATAAGATTTTTATCAGTAGGGATAGGTCTAGAGGCCCTTGAAATGGTTGACAAAAAAACCTAGGCCTTAGGTTAAAAGAAGTTTCTAGGTATTTAATGCCATGAATGTTGTGTTGAAGCAAAACAAATGACATTTTGAGAGGATCCTTGGACTTATAATAGGTATAAAGGGGGAATTGGGAGGAAATATAACTAGGTATGAATCTTGAGGGCATATAAATTATTAAGGGAGGAAACCCACGATTTCGACCTTAAAGGAAACCTATAGGCCTATATGATTAACAAATATATCTTGAACCACCACATAACTATTAGTCCTTTTAAGAGTATCCTTATCCTAATATTGGGTGTATTAGTGTCATTAGGATGTATTGAGAATTATATATGGGTCTCAAGGATCTTGAAACATTTGTGGGATCAAACCTAGGCCTTAGACCGTAGTAAAAAAGTTAGGCATGTAGTGACAAAACCAACACCTTGAACGATTACACAAGAGCTATTAGGGGTAACATCACCACCACTATGAGGTTTTCGATAGTATGTATGGGTGTCAAGGTTTTGCATACTGTCACGAATAGAAACTTAGGCATTGTGCCCTAAATGAAGGTGTGAAATACAAACATGAATTCCTAATGCTATCCTTGGAATTTGAGAGTTGATATTAGTGACAATATGTATGGATATTAGAGCCTTGGACATAGTCATCGAAGGAATCACATGACTTAGGCCCTAAAGGAAGGCTTTAGGCATTTAGGGCTTAAAGAGCAATGACTCAAACTATCACATATTAAGGATCTCTCAAGGATATCCATGTATTCCAAATGGGGATATGGATTCTATTACAATATTTTAATATTTTAAGTACCAGGTGACGTTGAACATGGTTGGTTGAATAAACATAGGGACTAGATGATAAACAAGTTACTAGGAACCTAGGGACATGAATACCACCTCGAAACACCACACAAGACCTCTTTATCAAGTTATCCTTACCTCTAACTAGGGATATGGATGGCATTATGAGGTTTAAGATACTAAGTATGAGTCTCTAGGATTAAACATGGTTGGGATGAGAAACCTAGGATTTATACTCTAAAAGAATATTTTAAGCATCTACATTTAAAAATGATTCATTAATCCATCAGACATGACATAATGAGCATATCATTGGTCTATGAGTAGGGATATTGGAAGTAGTATAAAGTTTAAGAAATGGGTGTGAGTATGTGGGCCTTATACATGGTTAGGGTGAAAACCTAAGCCTTAGGGAATACATGAATATTAAAGGAATCCAAGCCCAATATTAATGTTTTGAACCAAATCACATGAGATCTCAACACAATATTTGACCTCTAAGTGGGGATAATGAGTTTTAATGTTAATCCCTAAATGTTGGCACATTATCCCCTATATTGTGGCTCATTACATATTATTGATGTCGGCTAGGGTAATTTTCATTAGTATTATTATATTATTTATGTCATATTGGGTCCATTAGTTGTAATTGTACCTCTTTGTCTCATATATATAAGAAGGAGACCTTTTCATTTGAATCATCTCATCTTGTCTTGTCTTGTATACTTAGTACATTGTGTAAGGAGGTTTCACGGGGGCTTCACTAAAAGGAAATATAATATCACGTTCATTCATATTGTGGTATTAAATATTCATGAAAACCTAAAAATTATGTTGCTTATATATTAAGGGGCAAAGGGATTTTTTTAGTTAATGTAACAATAAAAAAATACTTTGGGGTCTTTTTTATATGGTCAGGCGGACAAATATCTGCCAAATGGAGATGGCGGGATCACGGCTGGATGAGAAATCGGGTTGAGGCAAGGCTCAACGTTACCAGTATGCAGGTAAATCGCGTCTTGAGGCATGCTTGAGGCAATGAGTTTCATGGTGAAGTGGGTTGCGAGTCGATCATAGTCGAGAGATAGTGGTCATTGACAGCCAATTGTTACCAATAGCACTCAGCCAGTTGTTACCAATAGCCTTAGGAGGCTCTAAGCCTCTAGGGGCTATTATAGGCCCTCGATAGGCCTTGGGGGCTTGAATACCCAACCACTCATGCCTATTACAGGCCTTGGAAGGTTTAGTCAGCCTCCTAGAGCTTGTTACAAGCCCTGGGGGCTTGGATACCTAGCCCATAATAGGCTTAGTCAACGATTGGGGAACTGCAACATGCAATCTAAATGTTGTACTATTGGCTCTAGTGACATATAAGAAGTGATCTCCTATCTCTTCATTAGACCATTAGATGTTGCGAATCCTAATGATATGTGGTTGAGTAATTGCATTGTGGGTGAAGTAACATGCATCCACAATATACATCGAAAGAAGCAAGGTGCATTGTAGAATGCATGTGGGGTCATAAGAGGGGCATCATATCAATATACTAGGTAGAAATATAAAGGGGTATAAAAAATGTTAATGAAAAAATTGATACATACAATATCTAGTGAAAATAGGGTTTTTTAAAAATTGGGAAGGCATATTGGGGAGAGGGTTAAAAAAATGAATTTGGAAGGTATTTTCCAATATTTAGTGAAAGTAGGGGTATTGTTTCATATGCCACGAATGAATGTGCTATGATAGCGGTTTATTGAGTGAAGCCCCCGTGGGAGGCTTCCCCTTGAAGAGGATTTCTATTCATCTCCTTTCTTCATTATTAAGATGTGGATTACTCTTTCTGGTCTATTTATGCTCTTTTCATGCTCTTCCTGGGACTTGGTTGCATAACATTTGGTATCAGAGCTTGGATGTTTCCAAAACAAGTAATTGCGGAATTTTCGCTACATTTTTTTCTAGGACATTTCAAATATAGAAACTCACAAGGGAGTTAGAATAAATATTGATCTATCTTGGCTTTGAGTTTCATATCCTTACTCATTACAGGTTCAAAGTTATACTCAGTGGAAGTTAGGGTTTTTTTACTAGTCCAAGAACTAGTCTAAAGAAGGTGTTCTAGGAAAAATGGTTATATCTGGAGAATGAAAGATCCAAATTGAGTGAGACCTATTGCATAATAAATAATACAGAACACACTATGTTGGGTAAAAGTTTTATAATTAGACTCATAAAAGTGGACACATGGCAGGTCGTACACTCTTGCTCTTCTAAAAAGGCCTAAATAAAAAGTGTTGGGAAAACTATCACAACGTTTTTTTTGCACATCCAAATTCAACAAAACCTATGGAATTAGAAAGAAGACATATCATACTACCACAGGCCAAGATTTTGATACTTAGAAGGGTCAAAATTTTAGGGTTAACTTAGTTGGAAGTTTAGACAACAAATCAATCTTTAAATTAAGGTTTGAAAAAGGTATGCCACTGTTAAATCTGAATAACTTTTAGTAGAATGATTTATTTGAGGCACGGGAGATTCACCTTGTTGACCAATATCTTATCACGTTCATACATAAAGGGATTTTTTTTAATTGTGAAAAATAATGTCAATATATTGTAGGTATTGGAGAGGATATAAAAGGGGTATCTAGTAAAAATAAGGAATATCTCATAAAAATAGGGTTTTTTAATTGGAAATATGTATTGGGAGGGGGGATCAACAAAAGGATTTTGGTAGGTATTTATCAATATCTAGTGAAATTAGGGGTATTCTTTAATATCCCATGAATGAAGGTCTTATGGAATAGCTTCACTTAGTGAATACCCTGTGATTTGAGGTGAACCCAAGGTGTGATATCTATTTATATTTTTGAAAATTCCACCAAAAGGTAGTTGAAAAATTCACACTCCACTCAAACCATCTAAGGGTTCATCCCTGGCCTATGATGAAAGTGAAGACCTATCTTTTCGGGTATCCAATTTAGAAGATCTGATTAAAGGGTCTGTGAGAATGATTGATTTAGTTAATATGGAGAATAATATGGGACATATGATGGATGAAAGGATAGGATATATGGAGAAGAAAACATAGGAAAATATGGGAAAATCCTCCTAAAGGTGCGGAATGGGCTCAATTTAGGGAAGGTAAAGATAGAGTCCATGTTAAGAAACCATCCCTTAATAAGCATAAGTGATAAGAGGATTTGATTCTAATAATGGAAGTAATCGGGGATGGTCCCCAAGGGGTCTCCAACTCCCCAGGTTTGACATGAGGAATTTTGATGGCAAGGACCCCATAACATGGATCTTTTAGGTGGAGCGATTCTTTGATATACACCAGGTGCCAAATCTTATACAAAAAGTACCTATTGCGTATTTATATTTAGAACCTTATTAGTTTGTGTGGTACGATATGCTTTGGCAATGCAAAAAGAACACCATTATCTCTTGGTCCATTTTCATAGAAGAATTGATATCATATCATGATGATCTTGAGAGCAATTCCTTCTTTACCCAATTGATAAATCTAAGGAAAAAGGGTCCAGTAATTGAGCACATTCAACAATTTCAAAAGTTGAGTCTCAAAGTGGAGGGCATACTAGATGATAAATTGCTTGATCTCTTTATTGGAACCCTGAAAGATAACATCCAACATGAGGTGCTCCTCCTTGAACCAACATCTTTAGAGAAGTCTTTCATGGTGGCAAGAAAGGTTGAATGTAAAAATATGGCGATGGCTACTAGAAGAACCACCTCCAACACATATAGAGAAAATAATGTTCAATATTCTAACCCACCTCAAAGGTTTACACCTCAAAAACTGGATGAAAGAAGAGAAAAAGGTCTATGCTTTAATTGTGACAGCAAGTATAGTAAGGGACATAAGTGTGGTGAGAATAAATTATTCTACATAGATTGTGAAGAGGAAGAAGAAAAATAATAGGAGCCATCTCCAGCTGAAGAAATAGAAGAGATTACTCCCACCATATCTTGTCACACATTGGTGGGAATCAACACTCCTCAAACTCTTGAGATCGAAGGATATATAAAAAATAAAAGGGTAACGGTGTTGATTGATTTTGGTAGTACCCATAATTTCATTCATTGTAAATTAGCCAAATTTCTCAATTACTTTGTATATACAACACCATAATTTCAAGTAATGATTGCAGATGGAGGAAGTATTAATTGCTTAGGGAAATTCCATAATATCAATCTTACTATGGGGGAATATGTATTGAATAGTCCTATGATTTCTATCCCAATGGGTGGTCCTATTGTTTTCTTAGGGGTTCAATAGTTACAATAATTGGGAACAATGGCTTTTAATTTTCAATATTTTTTCATGAAATTTTCTTGCAAAGGAAAAGAATTTGAATTAAGGGGTATCATAGGGAATCCAAGAAAATCTAATGGTATGACAAAATTGTTGAAAAAGGGACATCACAGTGTAATTGCATAATTATTTTCGCTAGATGTTCAAACATCCAGGCCTCCTATTCCCATGGATCTCCAATGGGTAATTGATAATCAATCCAAGGTGTTTAAAGATATTCCAAAAGGTCTTACACCTACTCGGGATTTCGATCATGATATTCACTTAATTCCAGGAAGTTTTCCTCCTAACATCAAACCTTATAGATACCCCTATGGCTAGAAGAGTGAAATTGAGCATATGGTTGAAGAAATGTTAACAGTTGGAATAATTAGGCCTATCCAAAGTTCTTACTCTACACTAGTGGTATTGGTACATAAGAAGGAGGGATTGTGTCGTATGTGTCTAGATTAAAGAGAGATCAACACGATCATTGTTAAAGATAAGTTTTCCATTATTGTAATTGATGAATTGTTAGATGAACTACATGGAGCAATTTACTTCACAATGTTGGATCTTCATTCAGGGTATCATCAGATTATAATGAAGAAAGAATACATCCCCAAAAAAACATTCATAACTCATGAAGGACATTATGAATTTTTGGTCATGCCCTTTGGCATTACAAATGCACCTTCCACATTTCAAGGTTTGATGAATTCCATTTTCAGGCCCTTTTGTAGAAATTTTGTGTTTGTGTTTTTTGATGATATACTAATCTATAGCAAGTATGGAGAAGAACATGTTCAACATGTTGACAAGGTGCTACAACTACTAAAGGAGCAACAACTATATGAAAAACCTTCCAAATGTTTATTTGGGGTAAATGAGGTAGAGTATTTGGGTCATATTGTATCTTATGAAGATGTCAAGGTAGACCCTAAAAAAATGAAATCCATTATGGATTGGTCGATTCCCAAAACCTTGAAGAAATTATAGGATTCTTAGGCTTGACAGGGTACTACTCCAAGGTTTTTTGGAATTATGGAAGAATAGAAGTACCTCTAACAACATTATTAAAGAAGGAATCATTTCCGTGGAATCCAAAGGAAACTCAAGCATTTGAAAAAATTAAAGAGGCAATGTTCAAAGCTCTTGTTTTGACCACACCAGACTTCACAAAAACCTTCATTATGGAATGCGATGCCTCAACAAATGGAATCAGTTTTTTTTATTGCTGGAAGGACATCGTCTTGCTTTCAAAAGTCGACCAATCAAGGGAAATAACTTATAGAAACCCATTTATGAGAAGGAAATTATGGAAATACTACATGCACTTAAGCAATGGCATCCTTACCTAATATTTATTCACTTCAAGGTCAGAACAAATCATGATAGTCTTAAATACTTCTTGGAATAGAGACTATCTTTAGAAGAAAAACACAAATGTGTAACCAATATGTTGGGATATGAATTTGAAATCATCTACAAAAAAGGGAACCATAATGTGGTGGCAGATGCACTCTCTAGAAAAGATGAGTATATGGAGGCATTACTTTGTGTGATTTCAATTACGCAACCTGATTGGGTAGTAGTAGCAAGGGAAGAATGGAAGAATGAACTGTATGTGTGGATACTCATTCAAAAGATAAAAAAGGATCTCGTTTCCATGATTTCCTCTATATTTCCACCCCACTATTACTACGCCACTGCATGCATCCTCCACACAGAGTTATTGTTTAGCTTCCACCAAACTGCTTACCATTGATTTAGACCATAGCTATAATTTTTTTGTTTTTTTATGTGTTTTATATCCCCCATAGGCTTGATAAAAGTATTCAGTATGGCTAAGTTTATGACATGCTAGTCCCAAACTCGAAGATAACCCAAGAGCTCATAGGCAAGGCTAATTTTGTTGGGACAAATCACAATGATCTTGTAGGAATCCTTTGTATTTTATATCATAGTTATTTCCATCTCTATTATGATTTTTTTCATAAGCATGTAATGTGCTCTGTAAATCCATTGATTTCAACTTCACAATTCCTCTTAGACTAATCATAAACATGATTACAAGGCCTATGAAAAAATGGTTCACATCTTATCCAGAATGTGGCATTTGATGAAGTGTTGGAATTTACCTCAAGGCCCTCACCATTGTTTTATATATCAAAATATGGACGGAAGAGGTTGTTTGAGGAATCCCTAGAGGCATTCAAGAAAATGGAGAATTTTGTGGGAAAATTGAACACATATAGTTTTAATGTTCTTCTTGATTAGGTAGGTTGCACTCAGTGGCATGTGAACGAAGTAGGTTGCATTCAGTAAGATGCACCACAGATTTGTTCCCAGTACACATGCATTTAATATTTTTCTATTAGGGTTTCATGAATATGGCAATGTAGTGGAAATAGAGATATGTTTTAGAGAAATGACGAGAAGAGGATTTAGTCCTAATACTGAAACCTATAACATAAATTCGTAGATGCTTTATGGAATGGGAGGAGGATTAGTGATGTATTGGAGCTCTTGAAATTGATGAAAACAAATCGTTGTTGTCCTGACATTCAACCTTATACTACTTTGATACATGGATTGGGTATTGACCACATCATGGATCATGCACAATTTTTTTTTGATGAAATGACATTAAACAATCACAAATCCAATACTATGCTTACAATGCCTTGATTCACATGTCTTTGAAAATTAGGCAGTGTGAAGGATGGGATGAAATTGATGAAAGAAGTGGAGGAGAAAGGTGTCCAGTTGCGATAATATGACCTATCATACAATTATTTCTACGTTTCAGGAGCTTCAGAAAGTGGAAGAAATTTGTGATATCTTTGCTAGAATGGTTTCGTGGGATTAGGTGTCGTGAGTTTCGAGTGCGGTCATGTTGCTAAATTTCCTATTTACTTCTAGTCTACATGACATAGAAATTCAATTATGGAAATATGTAATAAAAAATGCTTGTTGTTAGCATGGTCATGATTCTGATTTGTTGATAACTGAGGTTTTTTATACTAGTAAATTGCACAAGGCATATTTTTTTTAAAGGAAATATTAGAAAAAACGTCTCCATGCTTACAAACAATCTTTCATAGTATTGTATAGGGTTTTTAAAGAGGCTTTGATAGTTGAGAAATTCAGGGGAGCTATTAGAAATGATGAAGAAAATATAGATCTATTTTCCTGCTTCAAAAGAGTACATATCTAAATTTTTGCATTCGACTACAAATAGAATGGGACTTAGAGACATTCGTGTATTTCAAGTGGCAATTTTTTATTGGTCTCAATGTTCAATGGAGATCGATTGAACTTAAATATTTAAAGCATAGATTATGCATTATTTTAAGAGGGATTGATTTACATCATAAACTTTGTAATCAATATTTTTGCATCAGGTAGCTTTACGCCGAGAGGTGTTTATATTTTACAATTTCAGGTGGACAAGGAAGGGTCCTCTTCCTATATTCCAGGAAGATGAGATAGGTGTACTCCCAAAATTTATAAGATTTATTTTATGGTCGTCATTCCAAAATAACAATTATGTGTGTGTGTGTGTGTGTGTGTGTGTGAGAGAGAGAGAGAGAGAAAGAGAGAGAGAGAGAATTTGTAGTTGAGGCATGGATAATGGGAAATTCATGGCGCTTAATTTGTGCCTATTGAAAATCATCGACTACAAGTTAATTTTTCACTGTCCAAAAGTTAAGTGGTTGTGCTAGTATATATGTGGGGTTCATGTTTGACATGCCAGAGTATGAAGTTGAAAAGTTACTAGGACTAAGGTGCACTGATCATTTTGTCCCTCCTTGAAATATGTATGGAAGTGGTGTGAGGAAGGTGTTGGGTGGCAATCAAATGGTATTTGGTATCGAACTTTATGCATACATATTTAAAGGTTAAATGGAAGAGATCAATGGTTGTCAATGAATGCAGATTCTGATGTAAGACATTACATTTGGTGAATAGGAAGCATCTAGATCTCTAGGAATAGAGGAAAAATTTTCTTATAATACATATGAAAATAGAATTGACACATTTTTGTTTGTTGAAACCACAAACAAATTTACTACCCAAGAAAAACATATTTTTATTTCCTAGTTCTTCTTAAAAGTGCACGATGGTTATCTTCTCAATTTTCCAAGTTTATATGGTTAGGCATATGGAGAAGTTTTGGTTATTGGCATGCTCAAGTATTGCTCTTTTCATGTTGGTTTTGCAGTCTATGCCTTTGTAGACAAAGAGCCGGAAGTTTCCAAAATTAAATAGGATTTGAGTAAATTCTCGAGGAAGGGGACATATGGCGATATATATAAATATAAATGATATTAAATTAATTTGTCTAAGAATATATTTATATAAAAATATATCTATTTATCAACGTTAGCAATTTCTTCTCCATTTGAATTCATGAGCTTTTGCATTTGCTTGCATATTTGTGAGATATTAAACATATTTAAGGGGTGACACTTGTGTATTCAAGGTATCTCTTCAAAACCAATATATTTATGGACAATTTCAATTTATCAAGGTACACGGACATTGCCACCTTGTGGATCTTGTTTAAAAACTTATTAAAACATTATGGAAATCATTGACTTCATTGATTAGAGATGTTTATCCCAATAAAATAGATAAGTATAATTGAAAGCATAATATGCATCTATTTTCTATTATGTATTTCATTTTGTATTCTAAATTTTTTTTTATCTAAGTTGTGGATTTGTGTAAATCTTATAATCCTTGTCATTTTGATTTTCACGTGTTTTCTCTGTTCTTCACGTTTAAAACCTTAAAGAATTTAAACAAATGAAAATCCATACATTGTTAATGGAAAAAATATGTTATTAGTTTGTGGATGTGAATTTTTTTATATTATAATAAGTTCATATTAATGCATGTTACCATTGTCTCCAATCTCCATGATAACAATTTTTTTATATATTCAAATTGATTTAATCTATCATAAATATGTGGTATTTACTAAATGACTTTAGTTAAATGAATACTCTTTACTAAATGACATTAGTTAAATGATTAAACTCTTTTTATTATTTCTCCATCTAATATTGTAATATTTATTTGTAATTATGGGTATCTTCTTTTAAATTTAAAATTTTGTTTATTATAATAATTTAAAAGTACTATATTTATGTAATGTACCTAAATTTCACATTATTATTTAGGGAAATGGAGTTAAAAAAAATATATATATATTTTTCCTTAGACATCAATCAAATAAGTTAGTGCATTGTTTACATGTCATGATAAAGTGCATTTCTTGACTCTAGTATCATTTATCATTAAATACTTAACACTCTTATCTTTTTAAATCACTTTATAATATTAGAGAGTGTTTTAGTAAATATTTGTTCAACGACCATCTTTAATTCTCATCAAAAACTTAGACAATAACACAAGGTCTTGACATTTAAGTCCCCTGCACTAATAGCATAACCCTTTTACTTAGTGTAAAGCTTATAATTTAATATAGTAGATAGTATAAGAACAACTATACGTTGGAGGCATTGTAGTCAATCTACCATAACTATAGAACTCTTTTTAAGTTATCTATTAAATTTTCAAGAGAATACATCCCATGGTTTTAGAAGGAATTCCAAAAATATAATAGTTGTTATTTTACTAATAAAAGGAAGTCTTCTTACAATTCTAATTAGTATTTAATTTATACAAATTCATCATATCGAACATGGCATGCATCTTTTAGAATACCAAACATGATCATTAGTATTTTATCAACGAATTGTCACATTACTTTAGCTTGGCTATGAACACTTGTAACTTGTGTAAAAGTATTATATCAACTCTTTTAGTGGAATTATTCCTTTCATATAGTTAGTATCTCTGTATTTTTTCCATAAGTATACCAAATTGTTTACCTCTATGTTATTCGTGTATAGATCTTTCGTATATGATATGAATCATGCTATTATTTTCTATATTACTTGTTGTTTAAGGATTTCTTCTAATATTTCAAAATAAAACAACTTAACTTGTTATTTACGTTTATCATCATGTTAGTCGGATAAATACAAGGCATACATCATTCTCTTACTTAAGAACGGTATTCTTCTTTTCTCCATTCTTCTTTTCTCCACTGTGTTTTATTGAGTGAGCCATAACGACTAATTTATAAGTTAAACATAATATGTGTTATAATTTGAACATGATATGTGATATATCTAACATTTGAGATATCGAAAACTAGATTCTTTTAACTAACTAGTGTCATTATAAATAACAAGATAACTCTTTAAACCTTTCCCTTTAAATAATTCATAACATTCTTATTTCATGGATACTATAATTAATGAAAACAACTCTAATTAGCATCATTATAAATAACAAGATAACTCTTTAAACCTTCCCCTTTAAAGAATTCATAACATTCGTATTCCATGGATACTATAATTAATGCAAACAAATACACATATAAAATTTAACCAATAGGATTACATAACATTGGCAAGGTACTTATCTCGAAAGGTAGATGTGGTGACTGAAGGCATGACTGCAATGTTCCACCCATCCAATTGGTTCTCTGTCCGGTGTACATTTTCCCGCCGAGAGACCACCCTTGAGCTGGACAATGAATCCACTAAGATAGACTCTCACTTCTTCTAGATACCTTCCACTCTCTTACTTAACACAGACTAATACTTGTTCTTAAACACATTAACTATGTATATTTTATGCAGGTGTTTAAGGTTTACTAAAATTTAATACAAAGGGTTTGAGTACACATACCCTTTAAAGTTGAAAAATAAAGTTACACCTTATGAAGCTAAGGTATGTAATTAGTACCATAACAAAGAATCTAAGGCTACGCCCCCACAGATTCTTGCGTCACGGTAAATATCATATATTAAAAATAACACTGAACAAAAATTTAATATGTAAAAAGTACAGTAGAGATAGCTCGCTTATGCAAGGCCGCTCTTCTTCATTAAACAAAAAATTCATAAAAAAGAGAGCAGTGTTAACCATTGTCCATTGTGAAGCTCGCTTCTGCGAAGCTGCTCTTTTTAATTAAATAGAAAATTCATAAAAAAGAGAACAATGGAGACCATTGTCCATTGTGAAGCCGCCAGATCCTTGGTTGTGCCTTCCACCAGTGCTTAATTAGCAAGAAAGAAACACAACAATAAAATAAACTGCAACAACTATAAACTACCAAGACATTAAGGATACCACCCCTCTCAAACTTGTGGGACTGCAGGGGAGTGTTGCTTTTACGCACAACAACACGCACTAATCACTAAACTCAGAAACTTTCACCTACGGGACGTTTTTTAGCAAGAAAATAAAGTTCTACAACTGTTTCAACAAACTATATTCTATAGGAAACTTTTTCATCAAGTAATTTAACTTTGTTTTGATGACCCTTGCGTTCATTAAAACTTAGGCTAATACTCTGTTTCAGCAATCAAACACATTTAGCACATCTATACTCAAAAATAAAATCCGATCTCTTAACTTGCTACAACAAAATAACTTCAAAATAAATATGATTTTACAAACTCAAAAACCAAAGCATAACAGAAAATGCATAGTAAAAACTCAGTTTTTAACTTCAACTGATAATTGTATTCCACTCTTGCTCAATCAAGATTACAAGGATATATATTTATAGTGTTTCAAGATAGTTGGTCATTAAATGCTAATTGACTCTTCATTACAAAATTACCTATATAGAAATAAATACTTTGTTTTGTTACATTCTTGAAGAGTTAAAATACAGGCTGAAAATGCCTCTTCAAAATTCAATAGGATACAACAAAGCTTCTGAATGTCTCTTCAACTTTAATGTTTAAATCGATTTCGCAGTGGAGGACTCTTCAAGGATTTGAGCAAACAAAAATTATGAGTTGGTTTATGTCTTCATTAAATTATGGATTCAATGATGGATTTTCAAAAATAAAATAAACTAAATCTAGGTGGTGTTGCCTTTTCAATATTTTTGGTGGTGATGTCTATTAGAAATTTAGGCGTCCAACAATCAAGCGGTGGAGTAATTAATCGCTTCCAACATTATCCCCCTTAATTAATTCACCCAAAAACAAAACTTTGTAACACTAGATTTATGTTAATCAACAATTGTTACAGCTTACAAACCCCAATGTTTTCTCTATGAAACTCAAACAACTCTTTCCCAAAAGGTTTTGTAAATAGGTCTGCAAACTGATTTTCTTATGTGCAAAATTCCATACTGATTTAATTCTTGTTTATCAATTCTCGAATAAAATGATACCTTGTATCAATATGCTTACTTATTTTATGAAAGACGTGATTTCTTGATAGTGCAATGGCTGATTTATTGTCACATAAAATTTGAGTTGGTTAATCTTGTTCATGCTACAACTCAGAAAGAGTTCTTCTCATCCACACGGTTTGACATGCAGTTGTTGTTGATGCAACATAATCTACCTCGACAGAGGATAATGTCACTATGGGTTTCTTCTTTGAAGCCCATGCTACTGATCCTGATCCAAAATTGAATACATATCCAGATGTGCTCTTTCTATCATCTGTAGAACCTACAAAATCACTTTCAATATATCCAATCAATTTAAAATTTGAATTTGATGTATATTGGATACCAAAATTTGTTCTTCCAACAATATACCTCGGGATCCTCTTTCCAGCTTGCTAGTGGGTGTTCTTTGGAGATTCCATAAATCTCGAAATCAAAATTATTGCAAACACTATATCAAGTGTTGTTGCAGTCAAGCACATGAGACTTCCTACCAGTCTCTTATACAACATTGGATCAACTTTTGACCCATCATCCTCCTTACTGAGTTTTTTTCCAGTTGCAATTGGAGTTACAGCTAGCTTACAATTCATCATTATGAATCTTTTCAATACATCATTTGCATACTTAGTTTGATTGATAAAAATACCATCCTCGGATTGAGTTACTTCAATACAAAGAAAATATTTCATCATTCCTAAATCAGTCATCTCAAATTGTGTTTTCATGGATTTATTAAACTCGTCTACCGAAATATCTCCGGTGAAGATCAAATCATCAACATATAAGAAAACAATCAGTATTTTACCTTCTTGATTTACCTTTGTATACAAGTTTGGATCACTTGGAATTCTGTTGAATCCTTCACTATTCAAATACTCATCAATCCTGATGTACCATACTCTGGGTGCTTGTTTCAATCCATACAATGATTTCTTTAATCTGTAGACCTTGTCTTCTTGTCCATTAATTTCATATCCAGGAGGTTGTTTCACATAAACATCTTCTTCTAAAAATCCATTCAAAAATGCATACATTACATCCATTTGATGCACATACCATTTATTATGAGCAGCAATAGCTAATACCATCCTTACCGTATCAAGTCTAGCTACAGGTGCAAAAGTCTCATTATAATCAACACCAGGTTGTTGACTAAACCCCTAAGCTACAAGTCTTTCTTTGTAATTTTCAACTTCACCATTAGCATTTAACTTAGTCTTATAAATCCATTTGACACCAATACATTTTTTATTATCAGGAAAATATACAAGATCACAACTATTATTTCTTTCTATGGCATCAATTTATTCATCCATTTCTTTTATCCAAACATCATTTTTAACAGCCTCATCAAAATTCACAGGATCACATTCTATCAATGCAAAATTTGAAACTTGATCTACTTCTTCATTTTTCTCATATAGTTCTCTTAAACTTCTAATCTTCTGACCTCTAACTCGGTTTCTTAATGACGCTAATGTAGGATTTGATTCATTACTTACCTCTGATCATATTCCTTGTTTTCCACCGACACTTGAGGGTTCACCATGTTCTTGAGTTCTGGGCGTTCTGACAAGTATTCTTACTGCTAGTGTAGACGTATGTGGAGTTAATTGTCCACCCTGTATGCCCTTCTCATCTGCTTCAACTTCTGTGTGAGGTGTAACGGCGTCCTCCAAAACCAATTTGTCTATGCTACCATCCCACGCTTCTTCTTCCTTAAACACCACATCTCTGCTGACAACATACTTCTTGGTCATGGGATTATAGAGTCTATATGCTTTCGATTCTTCACTATGTCCAACAAAAATACACATCTGACTTCTATCATCTAACTTTCTCCTCATCTCTTTAGGTACATGTGCACAAGCTACACACCCAAAAATCCTCAAATGAGATATGTTGCTACTCTTACCACTCCATGCTTGCAGGGGAACTCGATCCTTCATGCTCTTAGTTGGACTTATGTTCAGAATGTACACTGAAAAAGTAACAACGTATCCCCAATATTCATCCGGAAGATGCTTCTCCTTCAACATACTTCGAGCCATGTTCATAATGGTTTGATTCTTTCTTTTTGCCACTTCATTTTGTTGTGGAGTGTAGCGAGCAGTAAATTGTCTTTTAATTCCATAATATTGACAAAATTCCACAAAATCATTTAACATATACTCACCTCCTATATCCGATGTCAAGACTTTAATAAATCTTCCACTCTCCTTTTCAACCATAGCTTTAAAACTTTTGAACACACCAAAAGCTTGAGATTTTTGTTTCAGCAAATACACCCAAATTTTTCGACTGAAATCATCGTTGAAAGTCATAAAATAAACATTACCAGTCAAAGATGGTGTTTGCATCGGTCCACACAAATTTGTGTGCCAACTCCAATGGTGCTTTTCCTCTATATGAGACTCCAGAGACTAATTTCTCTCTATGATGCTTTCCTAATATGCAGCTCTCCCATGAGCTTGTTGGTTGTTGAATACTTGGAAACCCTTTTACCATTTGCTTCGTCTGTAGAAAATATAAGCCACCAAAATGTAAATGGCCATACCTAAAATTCCACAACCATGATTGATCTAAAATCTTAGTTTTATAAGCATTCAAAGTGTTAGTCAAATCATTCCTCATAATCAGCAGAAACATTCTATTCTTTGTCATCTCTACTCTAGCTATCAACTGCTTACTTGGATATTTGTCATAAATAGTACATACCTTGTTTTTGAAGAACACTTTGTACTTTTTCTCTAACAATTGTCCAGCACTTTATAAGTTACACATTAAAGCAATAACATAACAAACATCATGAATTGTTCTTCTTTCACCATTCTTGGCATATACAACAATCACACCTTTACCATTAATTTTTACCTTACTGTCATTACCTAGGTTCACTTCATACTGAATGCTTGTATCTAGAGTTAAACATAAATCCTTATTTCCAGTCATGTGGTTGTTGCATGCACTGTCCAAGAACCATATATCATTTGACCTTTCCTGGGTGACATTACAAGTTAAAAACATAGGATTCTCCTCATTTTCAGTCTCCTATGTAATGTGTGTAGACAACTTACTAGTATGTTCTTGCTTCTTCCAACACTTATTAGCAAAATGCCCAAATTTCTTGCAATAGAAAAATTGAACTTTAAATATATCATACCTTTGATTTCTTGGCTTCCATGTTCTGGTTCTACTCCCACTTAGACTAGGAGTATTTCGCTGTAAATTCTCTTTAGATTCTGAATCATTTTTGTTGTCACTATGATCAACAATTTGACCTCCTCTTCCTCTACTACTAGACCTTCCTCTGCCTTTAGTAACACGTAGCTAAGATTTAAATCATTTTCTAATGGAGTATCATCATACCTGTTCATTCTTGATTCATGAGAAATTAAAGAACCAATCAACTCATCAATGTGCATTTCACTGAGATATTTAAACTCTTCAATGGGAACAACCACTGCTTCAAACTTCTTTGGCAAGCATCTCAACAATTTCTCAATCACACGATAATCTAAGAGGTCTTCACCATACTGTCTCAATTGGTTTACAATGTTCATGACTTGAGTCATAAAATTATCAACGGTCTCATTATCTTTCATCTTAAAATTCTCAAAGTCCCTTCTCAAGTTCTACAACTTAACATTATTCACCTTGATAACAAGTTTCAATAGTGTCCCAATCTTTCTTTGAAGACTCAGCACTTGATATCATCGAAAATATGGATTCACTTAGGCTGTGTTGAATAAGGCCAAGAGATTTGTTGTCCTTCTTCCTATTTTCCTTCAACAAAACACGCTCAACATTTGAAAGAGCCAATTCAATAGCTTGATCAATTGGCTCTGGGTAGCCAATCGTAACAAACTCCCAAAGATACTGAGCACGTAGTATAGTTCTCATCGTAGCAAACCATGCATCATAGTTTCTCTCAGTCAACACAGGAATTTGTGGCTGCACTACACTACTGTTAGTAGCCATCACAAATTAAATTCCAAATTACTGTAAACAAAAAAATGGGAAAAAAATATCAACCATGCTTTGATACCACTGTGGGAAGGAAGGAGAGTGTTTCTTTTACTCACATCAACATGCACTAATAACTAAACTTAGAAACTATCACCTACAGGACGATTTTCAACAAGAAAATAAAGTTATGCAGTTGTTTCAGCAACTATTTCAACAAACTGTATTCTACAGGAAACTGTTTCAACAAGTAATTTAGCTTTGTTTTGATGACCCATGCGTTCATAAAACTTAGAATAATACTCTGTTTCAACAATCAAACACATTTAACACATCTATACTCAAAAATAAACTATGATCTCTTAACTTGCTACAGCAAAATAACTTCAAAATAAATATGAGTTTAGAAACTCAAAAAACAGAGCATAACAAAAAATACAGAGTAAAAACTATGTTTTTAACTTCAACTGATAATTGTATTCCACTCTTGCTCAATCAAGATTACGAGGATAGATATTTATAGTGTTTCAAGATAGTTGGTCATTAAATGCTAATTGACCCTTCATTACAAAGTTACCTATGTAGAAATAAATACTTTGTTCTGTTACATTCTTGAAGAGTTAAAATACAGGTTGTAAATGCCTCTTCAAAATTCGATAGGCTACAATAGAGCTTTTGAAGGTCTCTTCAACTTTAATGTTTAAATCGGTTTGGCAGTGGAGGCCTCTTCAAGGATTTGAGCAGACAAAAATTCAGATTCGGTTTATGTTTTCATTAAATTTTGGATTTGATGATGGATTTTCAAAAATAAAATAAACTAAATCTGGGCGGTGTTTCCTTTTCAATCTTTGTGGCGGTGATGTCTCATAGAAATTTTGGCGACCAACAATCAAGCAGTGATTTAATTAACTGCTTCCAACAAAAGTACCATATTTTTTCTCATACAACCGAATCATGGAATCCATTCTTCCATTCCACAACAATAAGTAAAAAAAACAATTATTCCATTGTGGACGTCACCATATAGGCCGTCTTCCAAACTACAACAAAAATCAGATGCAAGATAATGTGGAGACCATCCTCCCAAAACTGCAACAAGTTTAAAAGAAAGACATGGAAAAAATAACAAAAACAGAAATTCTCCAGAGGACTGCCCCTCTTCCTCACCCACAAAGGAAGCACAACCAAACAACCAATGCAAAACGAAGGAAAAGTACCTTCTTGCACTTAGCCGTTATCAACAAAAATACAACACAATACAAACTATTTTTTGTATTCATGGAGACATTTTAAATATACAAGCAATAATAAGTATAGTACAGAGTATAGGTTTAGAAGGGTAACTGTACCCTCAGTTCAGGAGATCACGCAGAGATTAAGGTAATTTTCTCCTTCCCCTTTTTGGTGAGAGCGAGAGCCCCTCTCCTCCTTGGATTCTATTTTTCTTATTTCAAAACCCTAACTGCGTCTTTATTAAGGCGGTTTCTTTCTCTTTTGTATCCTAGGATATTCATAATCCAATCTTTACAAATTAATTTTTAAAGGATTCCTAATGAGCTCTTGATTTTTCTAACATTTGTGCCCCTCTTTTTTAAATTTTCTTCGTTTAATAAAAGAATAACAATTCTTATTGATAATCATTATGTTTTCTCATTTTCATCATGTATATATAAATGAACCATATAGAATGAATCTTTTCTATAATAGGATTATCTTCACTTTTATGTTAGGAATGTCTTTGTAGGTGATTAATTTTTATAATCTTTTAGCATGTGGTAAAATATCAATTCACTATAGGCTCAGAACCATATAATAATTTATTGGTCATTCCATAGGAATGATGTGTTTCCCCACAATACTTAAAAGCTAAGTTTAAACTTAGGCTATTAAGTGAACATAACTAGCTTAATTTCATTCCAGTGCCGAAGTCACCAAGATGACGCTAACTAGATCTTCATGGATTTCTAGTCACTCCCACTCCCCCTAGTGGATTTGTTGTCGCAATTGTTCACTTGAGTTAAGCACTTTTGGTTGTTTTCTGTTGTTGAAGAATTGAGGTAGAATTGAGGTAGCAAGGGGATGTTACAATTTACATATTCAAATTTGGGGAAAATATGTTCTTAGCATATTTATAATTTATAAATTAATAAATTATAAAAAGTATCATTTTCATTTTGTATTCCATTTTGAATAAATTAATAATAATAAACATATCATTTTCTTTTTTTTTCCAAAAGAAAAAAATCATACTTTTGTTATTTCCTTGAAATCAAAAAGTACATACCATCTTGTCCAATTCATGAACATATATATAGCCTTCCAAAAGAAACTATTCATGTCAGTACATTCAAAAATCTAACCATCTGTCAAAAAACATATAACTGGTATAAACTCCCTTGTATCATTTGCTTAACCATAAGCCTTGACAAGGATCAACAAAACTTGATCTTAAAGATCTCCAGAAAAAGACTCGTATAATTCTGGGAAAAAAAAAAAAACATAAGAGCCAGAAGAAACAAGTTGATCCTCCTCCCATTCTTCCCATAAGAGTAAGCATGGATCTCCATCAACATCAGCCTTTGATCATGTGTCTGCCACATCATTATTCTCTCGATAGGTATGTTCGATGGAAAGTGAATGAAAACTGTTTAATAAGATAGAAATTCTGAGGCACTAATGATGTAGAGTTATGTTCTTAAAATGTACATGATTGTTAGCCCAATTAATGACAACTTGTGAGTCCCCAAAAATCAACAATGAATCCAGGCCACATAATAATTCCACTTTTAAGATACCCCAAAGACCCAAGAGTTCTTCTTTAGTATTTGTGCCAAAACCACCCAACAGACGGAATTTAAGTGTTAAATTCATTCCACATATGAGGATAAATCTTGCTCCGCATTTATGTGTAGTCGATGCACCATCAAAGAAACCCACTACCTTAATAGATTCATTTAAATTGGAAGGACACAATCTTTTGAAGTTCTGTTTCTGAGTAGCCCCTTTTGCATAAGAGTGAAATAAGTTCCAGAATGAAAATAATGTCTGCTTCAATGTAGGAGTAATATCGTGGAATATGGAAAGATTACGAACCTTCCATAGAGTCCAAACCAATATTCCAGGAAGAAATTCTAGTGGTCTGTGCTTTTGTTTCCAAGTGTAATATGCAGATTCAAAGTCAGATCTGGCCATTCCTCCTTAATATTTAGTTCCTGTCATATCTCTTTCCAAGCAGCCTTTGAAAGTTCACAATTGAGAAACAATTGGTTAGTTGATTCCTCAGATTTTCTGCATAAATAACACATACTCGGGCCTTGTTTGCCACGTCATATAATGTTCTCCCAGGTTAGAATTTTGTTATTGAAGATTAACTAGAGAAAACATCTAGTTTTAAGTGGAAAATTCCACTTCCATAAAACTAAATACCACCATTTCCATCATTCTTCTGTATAAAATTCTATGATAGCCAAATATACAGAGCTGGCCATGACTTGGCCCATATCAGAATTATTTGCCCAAACCAGAGTATCTTTTGCATCAGCCAATCAAATCCTAGCAAGGTTTAAATTCTGAACATAATCGTTCCACTCGTCTTTCCAACTACCATCAAGTACAAGATCTGACGGTGTAAGCCAATATGATATATCCGAGGCCAGGTGCCTTGATCTCTTGAATTGGTTCGAGGTGATAAGACCAAAATCAGAGAAATGTTTTCGTAAACCATGAGAGAATTGATAGTTTCTATTGATACCCAGAATTGGGTCAATTCCCACGATAACTTCTTTACCCTCACCAACCTTCCACGCCAGCTGTGAGCTTATCCAAGAAAATATTTCCAGAAACCCATTCCAGATAAATGATGCATTTGATGCTGCAGCCGGAGGATTTCTAATCCACCTGTACAAGTCCATTTTTATATATTTCTCATGAAGGATCTTAGACCAAAGTTGATTCCCCAGCAAGCCGCACCAACATCTTTTCATCGACAAAGCAATATTGAACCAACAAATATTTGTAATATTCCAACCGCCATATTTCTTTGGTAAAGTCAAAGACTTCCAACTAGTTAAATGTTAATGTCCCCTAGCATTGTTTCCAGACCACAGGAACTGGAACATTATGCTATTAATTTTTTGTAAAATAGTATATGGGATTTTGGCCAGAAGCGCCCAATAAACAAGAATACTGCTCAACACATATTTTAGTAAAATAAGGCAACCCCCCAATGAGAGATATTTGAACATTCATAAATTAATCCTCTTCTTTATCTTGTGAATTAACCATCTCCAGTCTTGAATTCTGTAGAAATTAGGTTTAATGAAATAACCTAGATATTTAATTCCTTCATCCAGATTGGAATTATTGTAGGGGAGGAAAGTTAATATCTCATTTAGTACTGGTGAATCCATCATATTGCTAATAAAAATTGACTTGCCTAGACTAATTTGCATACTCGACGTCGTACAAAAGAGTGTCAAAATATCTGCAAAATCCACCATTCCTCCATAGTGTCAACACCAAACATGATGACATCTTCTATGAAGAGTAAGTGTGAAATAGATAAATTCTTTGTAATTTTTACTCCCTTCACAATCCTTTCACTTCTATATTTTCCAATGAGCAAGCTTAACCCTTCGATCACCAATAGAAATAAAAGTGGGGATAGTGGGTATATTTGCTGGAGCCCTCTATAACTTTTGAAGAATGGAGTAGGAGTGCCATTTATAAGAACATAGTAGTTTGTCGTAGAAACACATGTCATGATACAATTGCATACAATACTTGGAAGACCAACCTGTAGAAGAATCAATCTAAGGAAATACCAATTAACCTGGTCATATGCTTTTATGAGATCAATTTTCAGGATAATGGACTTTTGTTTCTTAATCTTGACAGAATGAAGAACCTCCTAAGTGATACCGACTTCATCCAAAAATTTTATGTCTTCAAGAAATCCAAACTGCTCCATAGTGTTATACCTCAATATTGCACATTACATCCTAGTGTCGCATCCTTGCATCAGCAACCTAAAAACAACACTTCCCCTTAAAGATCATCTGAACATCCAAAAGTGAAATCTATTGCCTGAATACTGAAAGCAAACATCTCACCTTCCACGTGTCACCCAGACAAACCTCATTTGAGGGAATTATCGCGCTATACTCAATTCTAGAGGCGCGATAATTAGGGTTGTCGCGCCTTGCTCCTACCCTAGGGTGCAATAATACCGCGCTATGCTCAGTTCTAGGGGCGCGGTAATCCATTTTTAACCTTTTGCCTTGGATTTTGGGATCTTGACTTTCGAGAGATATCATTGGGATTGCCAGCTTTGATTCGATCTCAACTCTTATCTATGTTTAGTGGGTCTGATCCACTAAATACTCTCTAGATCCATCTTACTCTCTAGTTGGTTAACTATTCCATACACTATAAGAGAGAAGCCTTCCATGAGCCAAAGGGAGGACTTTTGGGGCATCAAACCTATGATCATAAGCCTTTTGCAGAGATAGCTAGAGGTGGAAGAACTTGGAGTTGGAGTTGGCTTGGACATCAAGCAACTACTTTGTAAGAACTCTTGAGTTCTCAATAAAATATAACTTGTCTTGTTTCCCTATTTATGTGTATTGATCATGATTCATTTACATAAATTGTATTCAGTAGAATATAGATATAACTTGTGATTCAATTATTTGGGAGATATTGTGCACTTGTTTGTCATTTTGATCTTCGCAGGTTCATCGCAAGGGCTTCAGGATCAAAGACTCGATTGGACAACATCAAAATAGAAGGTCAGTCATCTTCTTTCTTATCTCAAATATTAAAGTTGAAAGTACTAGTTTAAGATCTAGGGAATGAGGTAGCATTTGTTTCCTTTTTGTCTTAGTTTAGAGTTGATCTTTGTCACTTTATCCTAAGAGGGCTTCTTCTTACCCGTAGGAAGAAATCCCTACAACAAAAACTGGCGACTCCGCTAGTTTGAACCCTTTTTGATTGAGTTCTTTTACTTTCACTAATTTTTTAATGTGATTTTTCTCTTCCTTCAAACCAATAGTGAAAGTTGGTCTTTTTGACCTCCATTCACCCCCTTTCCCTCTGCATCATATCTCTGCCTTTAATCAGTCATTCCTCTAGGTTTGCACACCCTTGAAAAGTCAAAAACTTTTCTCAACCTGCACCCTTTTTCTCTTTTGGAGAATTTTCGGGCCCCCATCACAGCCTATAGAGCGGTAATTTACTATGTAGTGGGCCCTTAACACTGTCTAGAGAACGATAATCTACCAGTACCGCACCTGGGATTATGTCAGGCACGCGATAATCTCTGCATTAAATTTTGTTTCTCAGTATTGTGTGGTTCCTACAGGTTATTTGTGACCTTCTCTGCCTTTGGTTTCTTTTCTGTTACTCACCAGAACTCTGCAACTTGCTTAGCCACAGCACAGTATTTTATTTTCATTGTTTGAAGCTTTGTAGACAACTTTGGAACTTTGGGTTCATGGTCATTGATTACCACCATATCTACTTTTTTATTCCTAGTTGCTTCTTGTCTACGTACTCTCTCACTGTTCATTAGTTGCGAGTCTTTTATGGTTTATTTTCATTCATTTGTGAGCTTGGACTTCTTGAGTTAGTGACATCATACTCATATTGATCACCTCCTCATGATTCTTGCATTGGCTTGATCCTTTCATGATAATCAAGTTTTGTTACTATTGGTATTCCCTTGATTATGCAATTTTAAAGATTACATTGTTCTTTTAGCAATATTTTTCCATTACTGTCATCACAATCAATATTGGAAATTTTCTTTTGGAGCATTGTCTTGCTTTCATTGAAAAGATCCAGTTTATACTTTTGCATATTAGGAAGTGAATCATTTGTCACTGCTTGTCACATAATCTCTCATTTAGAAGCATCAATAGTTGCAAATCAGACACATTTGAAAGGAGTTATCATTCAGTTTGGCTTATTTGAAAAAAGAAAACCAAAAGTTTGTTTTCAAAGTGGTTTTTCATTGTTTTTGAAAAGTTCATGTATTGTGATCGAAGAACTCTCCCTTTTCTCTAGCTAGATTTCATCGAATAGAAAGGCTCATTTCAATTCATTCTCATTTGCAAGGTTTGAGTCATCACAACGTCACAAGTTTCACTTCCACTTACCTGATTGAGTAACACAACCAATAAAATTCACACTCCCTAACTCAACACACTATAACCTCACTTAAGGAGAAAAGGAATTTGTTAGTTGGTAGGACACCGGGGATAGGCATCCAAATAATTTCCCCTTGTCATTATCATCTGAGACATAGTTGTTGTCCTCTAGGGTACTAAAATCCTCTAGTATTTATTGACACGATCATCGACCAGTTTGTGGAGAGGGCCTCCCATCGTTTCAGGGGTAAGCTGCGAGGATCGGTTCCAGACGAACTTTGTGGAATACCGCACTCCACTTAGCTCCTAAGGCATATTGATCCATTGTCTTCCTTGTATTTTTCGGACACCATACTAGTGATGCAAGGGTGATAAGGCAGAAGTGCCAGTATCCTTCTCTGACGTGCCATGAACGAGGTAGCTTAGTAACTTTTCTTCTAGGGATATTTACCCCGGATCCCTTTCGGTAGAGGGATATCCTTCCATTATTGGTCTCTCATTTTGTATTGTTCGACTTGGATTTCATCACCTTGCGAATGATACAACTTGTTGAGGTCTCCAGCTCTTAGTTAGGAGGTTTTGCTTGCTATTTCATCTTCTTAGAGGGTCATTTTTCTTTTTAGTGATTGCTTGTTGGCATTCTGGCCACTTTTGTTTCATCTCACTTACTATGATGCTGGTCTTAGTATAGTTTTTAGAGCTTGCTTTTTCAGCCTGTGAGCCTTGCCTTTTTCTAGCTCCCCTTTTGCACACTCAGCTGCATTAGGGTTTTTGAGTTCTTTTTCTACAAGACTATGCCCAGAACTTATATTTCCATCATCATGTCCGCTCCACGGAGATTGCTAAGAATACAGGGACGAAGCCCACCACCACCACCACGGACCTCTAGTCCACCTACATCGCATATTCCTGCCCCTTCCGACCACAGTGTTGGCCGAGGGAATGTTCCACCACCTATCCGCACTACATCTTCAATTCCTCCTGTAACTGTAACTCACAGCACGGTCTCAGAACCTCTTGCAGTTTCTGCAACTAGTAACACACATGAGATTCTGGCTGTCACTCAACCCACTTTCATTCCAGACATACCTCTCATAATGGACAACACTGCAGCTGCTAAAGTTAGTACTGCACATAATACTATACCGAAGGCTATCACCCTCCTAGATGTTAGCACTACCCTACCAACAGACACTTTCTACGATGTTCCTGAAGGATCTGTTGGAACTATCGAAGGATCTGACGAAGATGTGTCTGAGCTGATTCCAATCCCGGATGAATACGTTGAAATTATTGAAGAAACCAAACTACCTAACACACCTTTTGAACCTGAGTTTGAATTTTTTACTTCCCAGGAGGAACCCCCGCCTGCCACCACTACACCGTCAGGTGTTCACACTCAGGAAACTGGTTCTTCTAGCAACATTCCATTTACCGTATCCCTCCCTGATATCCCCTCAGGACAAGAGATCATGGCATCGATCCAATCTAGCATGGTTAGTATCACTAACTCCCCGTTAGTGTCGGAACAGTTCAAACGTGATACAGAGCAAATGCTCTTGTTGGCTTCCCAATACCCCCCTGCCACCTGTCCTCCTAGTTACCGAGCTCGTGACATTCCATTTAGCACATAGTTTCATCACTCCTATGCTGACGGCTCCGGACCTTTAGATTTTACTTTACCTAATTTATTTCCGGATCCCGAACAGACAACTCGCATTTTTGACCCCTCACGGGATACAAATCTGGGCTAAGCCCTTGATGGTCCTCCTATTTTTCAAGACCCCATGGACGTGACTCCTGATACCCCTCGGTTAAATTCCCCACACTTGCTACCGTCCAATATGTTTGGCGTATCTTCAAGGGACACACCACTTATGAGGGATAACCTAGTATTCTCTCCATCCCCGCTTGTAACGTATGGAAGACCCCCCCCACAAATCGGCACCTTTAGCTCCATTGGCCAAACAACCATACCCCACCTTTATAGTATTGGAAGAACATCTAGTCATACTGCTGGATCATCCATGTTGACCGGAGGTTCATCTTCAACCACCATCTACACCATTTCCGGAGGCGGATTACCGACTATTGGAACCATTGATCCCAACAACCAACCTCCCCCAGGAGGACCATCCAACCCGCCTATTGGAGGACAACCATCTTTTGGGAACACTGGTCCTAGTTTCCAACCTACTCCCACTGGACCATCTAACCCACATGCTGGAGGGAAACCCCTTGGTACCATTCAAAGTGGGGCCACTCAACAACCACCTCCTTCTTTCCCATTGGCTCAACAGAGCCCTTTTATTGGAGGAGCACAACTTGTTAACGCCCCCATTGGCACCATCCAACAACCCTCTCAATCAACAGCTTCTGCTCAGTTGGGCACGTATAATCCTGGCAGTGGACAACTTCATGTCGGTATCCCAACCAGATCCTATTTCCAACATCCCGCGTCAGGTACACTTCCTTCTTGGGGATCCCAAAACCCACAAAGTGGGGGATACTCTTTGTTCAGAAACTGGAATCAAGCTGGGGGGCTACGTACTCAACCCTATATTCCCCCCAACCTGAACTCCGACATTCCTTATCCTTCAGCCGCGAATACACCATGGAACCCACCACTCCAGCCTCCACCCCTTTATCAAGGTGGAACCAATATTCCATGGACACCATTTTTTCAGGCATCCCCTAACCCTGGTATGGGTAACCCTCCACCCAACCAATGTGGTGGAAACATCCTTGGGACACAACAACCCCAGGGAACCATACCCCAACAAGGAACAAGAAATATTCTTGGGACACAACAACCCCAGGGAATCATCCCCCAACAAGCAATGGGAAATATTCCTGGGATGCAACAATCCCAGTGCACTATACCCGTCATCCCCACTCAATAGAACGTTCAACAACCGGTTACTACTGTGATTCTGAGTCAAACGATAAATCCCATGATTTCAAACACACAACCTGTTAATCAGATGATCTACTATCCTCAGAAATTCCAACAGTATCCCATGGGAAACATGTATGGGTACAATACGCAGCAGTATGTTGTGCAAGGTCCTACAGGCATCCCTACACCATACAATTACTACTCATACCCGCAGCCCAATTGTCAAATTCCTTTCCTGGCTACGCTAGACTTACCCGATTTGTCCTAGCTTATCAACGATCCCATATGGCATGAGCCACATTGGCCACCCATCCTAGCCAAACTACCATCATACATTTCTAAGTTCAATGCCAAACCCGAGGAAGACCCCAAGAACCACGTGATGACCTTCTATCTTTGGTGTTCTTCAAACTCATTGATGGAGGACTCCATTCAGTTATGGCTCTTCCAGCGTACCTTCATTGGCACGGCAACAAAATGGTATATCGAGCAGCCACAACACTTCTTTCATGATTTCGATACCTTGGCTATGCAGTTTTTGACACATTTCCAACTCCCCATCTGGTACGAGACTGGAACAGACCTATTCACCTCACTACGTCAAACCACTTCTATGCACATCTCGGACCATATCCATGAGTGGCGTCGACACCGTAGGTTGATCAAGGCACCCATTTCGGACCAGTTACTCACCGATTGGTTCACAAAGTCATTTTTGCCCCCCATCACTAGGTACTACCATGGGCGGACCTGTCACGGAGGAACAAACGATTTCTCTTGCTCAGTATATGTATTTGGTATATACCCAATCCGGCACTTTATATGAGCTTATTCCCCATGCCACCCGCACCACCACTGATCCAACCAAGCCTGCTACTAAACCACTCATCGATGGTATCGTCGGTTTAGTTAAGGCCCAACCTACCACCAAACCGACGGGGCAATAAGCCACTGTTTCCCCCTCTCCACCCCAGGCTGCTTCCAAAGCTTCTACCTCTCCTGCTCTCTCGTCCGAGGTGAACGTGGTTCAATCCATGTCACAACCATTCGAGGGAAATAAGAAGAATAACTATGGAAAATCCAAGAAACCTTCTAACCAACAGGAGAACCCCAAGATGCAACCAACTAACAACGATCCCAAACCACGTCAGAAAGCAAAGTTCCCCTGCCTGATTCTCCAGGAATATTATTACACACGTGACTGTCCCTAGAAGGACGAAGTCAACAAATTTGTTAAAGGATCCTCTCACCTAGCGGTGTTAACCGATCCTTTCCCTCAGCAGGAACAGTAGATGGTTACCCACGATCCCCTGCAAGGGGGCAATCCGAACAACCCACCCCGCAGAGAAACATCTGCAAACCGTGAAATTCAAATGATGAGTAACGAGGAGATCAATTTATCTACTCGATCGAGGACATACGATACCTCTTCAAGTTCAAACAAACCAGAGACAGCCAATGGAAAGTCTCCTTCTGAAGATCCTATCATCCCTCCCTCCAATGGTCATCTCCACATTGAGAGACCTATCACAGACACAGTGCTGCGCCCACCTAAGGGCACCATTCGAAAGGCGACATTTAATCCCAACGTGCAAGCAGCCCAAAATTATAATATTGTTGAGGACCTAGCTCAAGCACCATGCACGATGTCAACTCTCGAGGTTCTCCAACAATGCCCCACGCAGCGTAGAACCTTACTTACTGCACTGGGGGCAATGGACCCGGATACTTTAAACACAATCATGTTTAACTTGGAGTATTTTAAACCTCGGCTTTCCCACCAGTTAGCCTTCCAGGTCCAAACAAAGATCCGTGGAAACAACATTCATCGCATTTTCTTAGACGAAGGCGCTTCCACATCGATCATGTCCTTGAATTGTTGGAGAGCCATAGGCTCCCCTGAAGTTACAACTTCTTCCACTACTTTTAGAGCGTTTGACAGACACGGTTTTCAACCATATGGACTTATTCCCGCGATCGGTGTTGAACTAGGGAGAAAAACAATATCTATACACATCGGAGTCGTAGATGCACCATTAGATTATAATCTTCTACTCGGCCGGAATTGGTTCTACGCCATGACCGTCGTTGCATCTTTAGTCTTTCAATTAGTACAATTTCCCCACCAAGGGAAGATTGTCACTATAGATTAGTTAGACTTATGTACTCCTGACACTCATTCGAACCCCGCCAATATTGTTCCATTACTGGGCCAATCCCAGTTCCGCCTCAAGGATGTTGGCATTGGTCTTATGAAGGATTCCTCCCTCATCGGAGTATTCCTGGAGCTCAGATCCCCTGTACAACCCGTCAACATGATATCATCAAATATCACCCCATCCAATGATTCTTGGGTGATACCGATTTCTACCGAGATTGAAAACTACGGCGACTCCATGCCGTTAAACAGGAACGTCACAACGTATGAGGCGATCTAATCAACCACAGATTGGTTTGACCCTACTAACCATCACGCCGTAGCAAAGCTCTCGTCTGAGGCTGGCCCATCGTCGTCACTTTTCGATCCTTTCACATTGTTTTTTCCTTCTGACGAATCAATTATGGAATTTATGTGCGTCGATGAACCACCCTGGGAAGATTACCATCATCGACCTTCTTTTCCTACTATCCAAGCGATCGAGTAGACACCAAACCCAGTAGTTCACTCGAAATTGTTAAACCCAAGTTTCCCACTTCAGTTGATGATATCTTTTTCAAAGGAAACTTGGCCAACATCATGGCAACCACTCCTATTGACATTTCAGTGAAGCTTGGTGTCGTGGAAAACATCCATATAGGCAAGACATGCACTCCCACTGAGATGGAGTTCTATTCTTCCTATTTTAAAACATTCCGCAATATTTTTGCTTGGATTTATCAAGAAATGCTAGGAATAGACCCTTCCATCGTGGTCCATGAAATCCAAACTTTTCCTGGTGCCCGACCAGTTCGGCAGAAGCTCTGACCCGTTCATCCCCGTAAGGCGGCAGCCATCAAAGCAGAAGTAGAAAAACTTCTGCGTGTTGGTTTCATCTATCCTATCCCATTGACTGAATGGGTGTCTAACATCGTTCCCGTAGCCAAGAAACGGGGTATGATTAGGGTCTGTGTCGATTACCATGATTTGAATAAAGCTTGTCCAAAAGACAACTATCCAACTCCGTTTATTGACCAGATTATCGATAACTGTGCCGGGAGTGTCATCTTTTCATTTATGGATGGCTTCTCCGGCTATAATTAGATAGAGATACTCCCGCCGACCAGCATAAGACAACCTTCATTTTCCCATGGGGGACCTTCGCGTACTGAAAGCTACCTTTTGGCCTCAAGAATGCCAGGGCAACTTTCCAATGGGCAATGTCCTACAGATTTCATGACATTAAACATATTGTGGAACAATATCTTGATGACCTCCCCGCTCATTCTCAGACTTGGGAAGACCACCCAGATCATTTGAGCGCCATATTTGCAAGATGTCGCCGCTACAATATTCGTTTAAATCCACACAAGTGCGTTTTCTGTGTTGAAGCCGGAAGACTGTTGGGATTCATAATCTCCAAGGATGGTATATGTTTAGACCCAACGAAGGTAGAAGCCATTCTAGCTCTACCTTCACCCATGGACATACCAGAACTTCAAAGTTTGCAGGGGCATGCAAACTTTCTACGTCGTTTCGTGTGCAATTTTGCGGAGATCACCAAGGGTTACATGCGGATTCTGAAAAAGAACGTTCCCTTCTTTTGGGACGATGAATCCCAACGATCTTTTGATAATCTGAAAGCATCCCTTACTAAGGATCCCATGATTCAACCCCTCAATTACACACGGGATTACATCTTATATCTCGTAGCTTCCACTTCCACCATTGGCATGGTGTTAGTCTAGGAAGACCCCAACGGCATAGAACATGTGGTTTACTATCTTAGTAAGAGTCTCCTCGACTCCGAAACCCGCTACTCGCATGTTGAGAAACTGGCTCTGGCTACAATTTGTTTTGTCCAGAGGTTCTATCACTACATTCTACTCCTCCGAACCACTGTCATCACTGATTTCAATCCAATGTACTACATCCTCACACGTCAAGTTCTTGGGGGAAAATACTCTCATTGGATTGTTGTCCTTCAAGAATTTGATTTGGAATTTGCCAAAGCAAAATCCAAGAAATCTTTGGTCTTTGCAAAGTTGATTTGTACCTTGCCACGTGCCACTGAGCAACCAGAGCCCATCAATTCTCTCCCTGATGAATCATTGTTCCTCATTAGCACATCTGATCCATGGTATGGGGATATTATACTCTATCTCCAAACCCAACGTTTTCGGCCCAAACTTAACCGCGATGAACGTCGACGTATCCGACATCATGCCAAATATTACCTCATTATCAACGATAACCTTTACTGTCATGGTGTCGATACCGTTATTCGACGTTGTTTAACTTTGGATGAAGTCGAACACATTCTTAATGACTGTCACTCCAGAGCATGTGGTGGTCATCTCTCTGGGATGGCTACGACCCAGAAGATTTTACGAGTGGGATATTTCTGGCCCTCGATTTTCAAAGACTGCATTGAAACGGTCAAGAAATGTCCACCCTGTCAATTCTTTTATTGCAAGACACACTTGCTTCCTGCTCCACTCCACCCTATTGTTTCCATCGGCCCCTTCACTAAATGGGGCATCGATTTCATGCACTGTAAGCCCACTTCATCCAGGGAGCATAACTATGTCATAGTAGCTATCGATTATTTCACAAAATGGGCTGAAGCGATGCCTACTTTTGTAGAAGACGGTAAAACAACAGCATAGTTCATATTCAACCACATCATAGCTAGGTTCGGAGTTCCGCAGTCTACCGTGACCGATCACGGGTCTCACTTTAGAAACCATATGATTGAAGAATTGAGTTCCAAATTGGGTTTTCGTCATGAAAACCCAACCCCATACTACCCACAGGCCAACGACCAAGTTGAAGCCATAAACAAGGTTTTCAAATGCCTGATTCAGCGCATTGTGGGTACTCATAAGTCCAATTGGCACTTAGCTCTCTTCTCAGCATTATGGGCCTACTGAACCTCAGTAAAAAGGGCTACCGGGTTCACACCATTCCAATTGGTATATGGCCTGGAAGCCATTTTTCCAATTGAATGTGAAATTCCATCACTCAAGATAGCCATAGAGCTACTTCCCAATACCACTTCCGAAGAAGAATAGTTTCTATATCTAGCCAAGCTAGATGAAACCCGCCGCGACGCTTCTTTAGCTAATGAAGCCCATAAAAAACACGTAAAAGCATAGTATGACAAATCCATTTAACCTCGGCTCTTTAACAAAGGTGACCTCGTACTCACATATGACCAGATGCACGACAAAATAGGAAAAGGAAAGCTAGAGTCCATGTGGTACGGTCCCTTCATTGTTAAGTGTGTATTGGAAAAAGGAGCCTACGAACTCGTCGATTGTGATGGTACACCATTGGCACGGCCCCACAACAGGCTGTACCTAAAATGTTTCTACGCGTAGGTTCGTCCTGCGCGAGACATGTTGTACATAATGTACTTAGCTTGTTTTCAGTTATTTCTTTTTTGTGTGTGTGCATGGATTTTATTTCATGTATCCTCATTTACCTAGACTTGTGCTTCTATGCGCAGATGTCTGCCTACTATGGATTCGCTGATGGTGCTAGCCGACACACCCGGAACCTTGCTTCCATAGCATGGGTTATCTATTCTCCTACTGGCGAGTTGGTATCTTCAGGGGGCACTTGCTTGGGCCCCGCAACCAACAACATTGTAGAGTACCATGTAGTCATTGGAATCTTAACCGAGGTTGCTTCCCTTGGAATCGACTTCTTATCAGCCTTTCTAGACTCCCAACTCATGGTGTCTCATTTGAACCATATCTACACTGTCCGCGATCCTATATTACTTCACTTATTTAGAAGGGTACGCCTCTTGGAGCGATCTTTTGATTACATTTCATATCAACATATACCAAGAGAATTCAATTTTGTAGCTGACTCATTGGCTAACTATATTTTGGATTGGCATCTAGCCCATACATAAAAATACATCATAAAATAATACGCAAGCCATTGTAAATGAATAAATCATAGAAATAAGTTCACATGTATATAATCGCATATAAAAGTGTTTTCTGAGTACATATGATAAAGTATGTGTCTAAAGACAAAATTTGGGATCCCATCCCATACAAAAATTTGGCTCTCTGGCCTACATATTGTGTACATGCCACAAAAAGGTAAAATACTACTGTCTAAGGAGATCTAGGAGATCTATCGCAATCACCCTCAGATTCCTCGCACTGCTCATGGTAGCAGACCACAGCCCTAGCCACCCTGCAGAGGAGTAGGCCGATATGTCTAGGCACACCTACAGTATGCCACTGGAGATGAAGAGGAACATCATCTACCCTCATAGCAGGAACTCCAAAGGTCAAACTCTGAAGATTCCGCTCTACATCACAGATTCCCCCCACTTTGTCTTCATCCTCCTCCTCAGCAGCTGCTTGGTGCTCGACCCTGCCTCGGCGCAATGGCGAGTAGCCCGCTAGTCTCCTTGGTCCACGAGCTGTGACATGCACATGTACATACATTAGGTCTTTTCACACGTTAAAAAAAATATATAACAAAAAATTAATATATTTCAAAAAATGAAAAACACATTGGTGAAGGTCATAACTAAGTTATCCCAAACCTCATCATCAGGAAATGCCACGTCAATGTCCTCGCGGAAGTCCACCCCTGCATAAGGGTAGTCCTCAATCATCACAATCTACTCCTTGAGGCATGAAAAGAGGTCTTCTCCAAAGGCTAATATTTGTGGTCCCCCGAGCCACCCTGCATACTCACTCCATCGACCCATCCTAGGTTCAGTGGCAGGGCGGATAGGCATGGCTACCTGCAGACGCAACAATGGAACCCTCTACAGAAAGAAGGTGACCAAGATACTCCCATACCCGAAATGGTGAGTATCCCCATTCCTGCACTTGGTAACTTGCTCCTTGAGTTTGGCTAACACCCCCTCACACCAGTTGAATAAAGTAGGTGCCATACACTCTATGGCAAGGTTCAGCTGTGCTCAAGACACCTGATGCGGACTCACACTACCCGCTACTCGAGTTATGGTGAATAGTACAGTTCTTAATGGGAGCTCTATCACATCTTTGATAGCTACTTTCACACTCTTTTTCGACGAACCCTGTCGGCAATAACGAGCGATTAAATCATTTGCACTCTCTTCTGAATTCCTGTGCCCCATCAGGTTCACCCGAGCCCCTCTCCTAGAGAGGCCAGTGAAGAAGTAAAGATCCTAAAGTTCAAACTCGAAGGTGTGCTCTCCAACTTGAAAAACTTGAATGTCGGGTTCCCACATTTGTATTATGTGAGTGAGAAGCTTGCTTTGCTTACGGATACCTTTGGTCTTGAAGAATTTCAATAATCTGCATGCCCGTAATGCATTCAATGTCACTTGATCATTTGCAGCATCTAGATCATCATATTCGTGCTCCCTTTCTTTCCAACTAACCATTTTTCTTCAAACGAGATGTGAACTCCTGGAAAAATCCAATTAAAAGATTTATGAGAAATCTGGAAGGTTGATCCCATCACAAACTTGAGAAAAAACCAACAAATGTTTTCTTTTTTTTCGCGATTATTGCAGCTGGGCTTCACCCGACCGTGCGGCAAAGTCACATTACCGCAAACCTCGATCTCACTATAGCGCGGTACTACCGTGCTTCCCGATAGAGGGAGGCCGTGGTAATTTATTAAGCGAAAAAATCTCCCTAGGGCTTCCTGAAAAAGTTACTAAATTGATGAGAAATCGAAAAATGAAGACATGAAAGGAAAGAGGATCTTAAGAGCTCTTACCCAGTGCAAACAGTTGTCCAAACGGTGCCTCGGATCTCCAGATACGGTCACTTGAATTTTTTCCCTCTAATAGGTGAAGTTCCCTCTATGAGAAAAAATAGCAAAGTGAAAATGGTAAGTTTGTATTTTTACCTCTTGCTTATATAAGTTACATAACCTATTTTTTGCTCATTATTGTATTAAATATCTTTTTAGGTCAAATTCTCCATATTACTAATGTCTGTTTCCAAGGTTTCCTAAACCATTTTTGATAGGTTCTCTCTACTTTGTTCACACTGACGATTTATAATTGTTTTGACCTTCATTTGAGCTGACTTCGGTTGTCCAAACGGTGCCTCGGATCTCCAGATACGGTCACTTGAAGTTTTGCCCTCTAATAGGTGAAATTCCATCTATGAGCAAAAATAGCAAAGTGAAAATGGTAAGTTTCTATTTTTACCTCTTGCTTATATAAGTTACATAACCTATTTTTTGCTCATTATTTTATTAAATAACTTTTTAGGTCAAATTCTCCATATTACTAATGTATGTTTCCAAGGTTTCCTAAACCATTTTTGACAGGTTCTCTCTAATTTGTTCACACTAGCGATTTATAATTGTTTTGACCTTCATTTGAGCTGACTTTATCTTTTTCACGCTCTAGATTAAAACTTGAAAAAGATTCCAAGTGCCTTTTCACACTTGTCTCATGCTTGTAAAAACCAAGTAAACGGTGTCGAGCTTAGTCGACTTTACTTGTGCTCGTAAAACGATGAGGAAAGTATCGTTTCAGTATTTTTTTATTCTTTTTTCGGACCGAAATGATTAAAAATTATGAAAAAGACCATCGGAGTTCTCTTTAAGCTTTTTTCAAACTCCCTTGTTTCAAAAAGATTGCCAAGTGCACTTGTCTCTTTCACACTTGTAAAAGTATCTGAAAGGTCGTCTATTCGGTGATAGGTTACCCCTTTTTCGGCCCATCTAGACTATTTACGAGAAAGGTATACCTCAGTCAACTTTTGACTGGGAGAGTTCTCTTAGGAACTGTTTTACACTTTTTCGGGACTGAGGGACTAAAATTACGAAAAAGTACATTCTGGAGCCTTCTTTAAGTTTTTCAGGCTCTCTAAATGTGAAAAACCGTCAAGTTTTCCTTCCTTGGACTCATTAAAATTCAACATTGAAGGACCCATTTTGGGACGAACCCCTCCTTTCTCAGGTTCATAAAACATGTGAGATTGGACTCATCTATGAGATGATCTATATCGAGCATCTGTTATCCTCCTCAATCTCGTAAAACAACAAATAGGTACTCGTCCATCATGTTGGGGGAAAATGGGAAATGAGTCAAGTTTACTTTATTGGCAGCTCGTCAGTTGTCACCTTTGAGCATAGCATGCGTTTGTCCTCTGTCTATCTTTGGGTATTCATTTGTTCTTACCGAGTCATAGTCATCATCTCAAGTCGTCTCCTTGGCCATGAGCCTACTCGTCATGTGTTTATTCTCTGCTACCAATAATCCCTGCTGTCAGGTTCTACTTCATGTCGTTATATGTTCAAAGGGTTTGCATTTGTTCTAATTCATTCATTGTGTCAAGACTTCCATTGTGTCAGTACGTGATCTATTTTTTCATCATTTCATACTATCTATCGTTCTAATTTCATGTCGATGATGTGGGAATCATTATGGCCCACCTTCGACGAGTCTATTCCTGTCGACGCCAAATCACTATCCAGGAATCAGGCTTAGAAGTCCACCACTAGTACCTTGGTACCTGCATGCCTTAATGGTAGGTTTCCTCATATTCGACAGTAGGTTTCCATCATTGACCTCTGATCGAATAATCTCTCAAGTGCTCGACATCAACTCATTTATTCACATTTCGTTGAGATGTACTATAGATACCTTGGGGATCATTGTCATCATTGGTTATTTCCCTCGCATTTGTTAACGGATCACATCATTGACCGGTAATCAAATGGTTTTTACCATGTTCGACTTCAACACATTGTAATCACATGGCTAGATTTGTATCGTTTACGATCGGGTAGAAGACCCTAGACACCTTTTTTTATTTTGATTACGTCCAAGTTGCGATGGAGATTTCTTCAGTATTGTCACACAGATCCACTTATGTATTGGTCGTGGTTGTGTCATTATTGTCTCATGGATCTACGATTGTTCACAGTAGCCATGATTTGTCTGCAATCTATATCATCTCGATACTCATGGATCTGCAATGTACTGGCCGGCAGCCATGCTTTGAGTCAATTGTTTCCAAGCATGGGAATGCCCGCCTCGGTGGTATATCTGACATTTTGTTTCTGTTTCAGCTCCTTGTTGCTCCCCTAGATGCTATCTCCGCAAAGTATTTGTAAATTCTTTCGGTCATCAGTCTCTTCTGATCTCACACTTTAGGGGGCATCTGTTATACCTCAATATTGCACATTACATCCTAGTGTCGCATCCTTGCATCAGCGACCTAAAAACGACACTTCCCCTTAAAGATCATCTGAACATCCAAAAGTGAAATCTATTGCATGAACACTGAAAGCAAACATCTTGCCTGCCACATGTCACCCAGACAAACCTCATCTGAGGGAATTATCGCACTCTACTCAGTTCTAGAGGTGCGATAATTAGGGTTGCCGCACCTTGCTCCTACCCTAGGGCATGATAATACCGTGCTATGCTCAGTTCTAGGGGCATGGTAATCCATTTTTAACCTTTTTCCTTGAATTTTGGGATCTTGACTTTCGAGATGTATCATTGGGATTTCCAGCTCTGATTCGATATCAACTCTTATCTCTATTTAGTGGGTCTGATCCACTAAATACTCTCTAGATCCATCTTACTCTCTAGTTGGTTAACTATTCCATACACTATAAGAGAGAAGCCTTCCATGAGCCAAAGGGAGGACTTTTGGGGCATCAAACCTATGATCATAAGCCTTTTGCAGAGATAGCTAGAGGTGGAAGAACTTGGAGCTAGAGTTGGCTTGGACATCAAGCAACTACTTTGTAAGCACTCTTGAGTTCTCAATAAAAAATAACTTGTCTTGTTTCCCCATTTATGTGTATTGATCATGATTCATTTACATAAATTGTATTCAGTAGAATATAGATCTAAATTGTGATTCAATTATTTGGGAGATATTGTGCACTTGTTTGTCGTTTTGATCTTCACAGGTTCATCGCGAGGGCTTCGGGATCAAAGACTCGATTAGACAAACATCAGAATAGAAGGTCAGTCATCTTCTTTCTTATCTCAAATATTAAAGTTGAAACTACTAGTTTAAGATCTAGGGAATGAGGTAGCATTTGTTTCCTTTTTGTCTTAGTTTAGAGTTGATCTTTGTCACTTTATCCTAAGAGGGCTTCTTCTTACCCGTAGGAAGAAATCCCTACAACACATAGACATCCATTTGGAAAGATGTGGCTTAATTTTGTTAGCTAATATTTGAGATTATCTTGTAGACCAAATTGCATAGCGCAATAGGTCTAAAATCATCAAATGATTTTGGCTTGTTGTTTTTTGGAATGAGAGTTATAAAAGTCACATTTAAGCCACCAGCAATCCATCCAATTGAACGAGTGAACTCCACCATATTCAATAAGTCCATACACATTATGTCCCAGAAGATAGTAAATATTTCGACCGACCAACCGTCAGGGTCGGGGCTCTTATCTTTCTTGAAAGATTTTAACACCTCTTTTATTTCCTCCAGTGTGACAAGTCTACCAACCTGTACTCCTTCCTCATCAATGAAAAAAGAAGGATAGCATTTTAGGACATTTAATTGAGTAGCGATATTGGATGTCTTTGGATCTTCAAAATGTGATTTGAAGTGGTTGAATTTAGCCTCACCGATTTTCTTTTGGTCTGTGATTTCAATACCATGGCTATCATTAATAGCCCAGATAGTGTTAACATCTCTCCAGTGGGAGGCGTAATTATGAAAAAAACTCGTGTTATTGTCACCTAACTCTACCCACAGAGCACGGATTTTAAGCCGCCGCGAACTCTCTTCAGTCTTCAAAATTTCATTCAGTTTTGCCTGAAGCTTATGTAGCTCTGATCTATCTTCCTCTGTGAAAATGTCATTTGAGTTAAGCCTATGGAGTTGTTTTATTTGGCCTTTGATAACAGATTGATCAAATCGATCCCTTTCCTTCTTTAACTTTTCCCAGGATTTTGTTTTCTCTTTTAGTCCTTTCAGTTTCTAAATGAGTGAATCCACTATATTATAACCAGTGGGAACTTCAACTTGTAACCAAAAATTCCTGACCAGGTTACAGTACTCTGTGTCCTTCAACCAGGTGATATTGAATCTGAAGGGTTTCAATACTTTGTGTTATAGATCATCAAATTGCAGAATAATGGATTGATGATAAAAAATATTTGAGTATTCTATCCAAGTCCTGTACCTGACAAGTTTTATAGCCAAATATTCAGCGATAAGAAACCGATCTAATATTTTACTCACACATCCCATACCTGCACGCTTGTTGCTCTAGGTAAACGCCATTTTTCTAGGTAGGACATCAATCAAGTGTGTTCTCTGAAAAATACTTATACAAAAATCTTCCAATTCATCTACCAGTATCGATGATCCCCAAACCTCAGCCGCAGATAAGGTCAAATTGAGATCACCTGCCACAATAAAATTTGTGGTATTAAGTAAGCCAGTTGATTCCAAAGATCTGCAAAAAGTCTCCCTATCTCTGTAAGGGGCATATATATTCAGAATGGCCAGGTCAATATTACAAGAAAGGGAACGACCTTTCATAAGAAGACCCCCCATGGTTTTGTAGGTCTTAAAGGATGTGGTTAATGGGTTCCACCTAGACAGCAAGCCACCTGAAAGTCCACAGGAATCAATAGCACTGAAGTGCCAACCTGCCAATGTCTAGTGAAGAAATCAATCACATGAGCGACCGAGCAAAGTGTTTCTTGAATTAAAAGGAAATCAAGGCTAGTAGATTTAATGAAGTTAACAAGAGTCCTAGCCTTTGAAACCCCTCCAATTCACCGAATATTAAAGGACATAATAGACATTAGGAAACATTCTGTGGGGATAAACCTACTCTAAGAGTCCCATGGGAGGTAGGAGTGTCAGTATTAGACATAGCACATGTATGCTCAAGACACTAAGATAGAGGAATGAAAGTATCCCCGATATCTTTCTGTTTCACGTTTTTTTTCTTGTGAATGGTCAGGTTGTGACAACGAATCGAGGGTATAACTAGGTCATCATATGGGTTTGGATTTACAGCATAAATTTCTAGAGGTGAACCATCAATGCTTCTCACAGAGAGCAACGATTCTGGGAAAGTAGTAGGGTATGATTTCCCTTGAGCACAAGTAGGATCCAAATCAGTATTTGAAGAAACCCCACCCCCAGCAACCGGACTGGCCAAACCCTCCATGGAAGGCGACATAACAGGTTGAGTGGGTAAAGCTAGAGAAGAATCAGCAATGTCCTCGAGTTTTTTGTCAATAGTTAAACCTAAAATAGATTTTTCGATTGCCCGTGGGGAAACATTAGGCTTTGTTTCACTGGACCCATTTACCAAATTAGCAGCATACGCCAAATTTAAATCATTTAAAAGACTTCTAGCCAATGGTTTTGAGCTAGAAAGTCAGATATCCAAAGCTTTCTCCATAGAGAGATAAAATTCCAATTCCCCTTTTGTAACACCCTCATAAATACCAGAGGGTTCATCATGAGACATACCTGGATTGTCAGAGGGAACCGAAATCGGCCTGGTAGGGGAGTCCAAGCGGTTTGAAGAAACATGAGATTTTGCAGTAGCCTTTTTTTCCAACAGTGGGCATTTTAACTTCACATGTCCCGTGCATCAACAATGAAAACAGCGGAATGGGATATTTTTATAATCAGGGTAAAAACGTGAAGGTGGGTAACACTTTCGTGAGAAACTAGTGCAAAATCGTCTTAGCGGAGGTTATTCGGCTGATTAATATTTATTATTCGGCCGAATAATAAATATTATTCGGCGAATAATTGTCATTATTCGGCCGAATAATGTAGAAGTTATTCGGCCGAATACCTACTAACAGTTCTCCGTTTAGTTTAACGGAGATCCTCGAAATGTGTGCAAACCACTGCCGGACGGGAAAAAATTTTTGGTGGTAGTTTATTTGGCCGAATAATTGTTCGGCCCGAACTATTATTCGGTGGAACAATTGTTCGGCCGATTAATTATTCGGCCGAATAATAGTTCGGTCGAACAATTTTTCTGCATAAAAGGTCGGCCTCGTCCGCCATTTGGCAGTCGCTGTTAGAAAATTCTGGACCCCGCAAGTGGGCCCGCTATCGTTCCTCGCCACCCTGCATGGTCGATGACGACGCTCGTTTGTTGTTGCGTCGACGACGCTCGGCTGTTGTTGCTCCACTGCTTGCTTTGTCCCGATCCGCTGCTTGCTCTGTCGATATTTCCTGTTGCAGTTGTGGATGCTGTGTTCGTCGATGAGGGTGCCAGGCGGATACGCAACTTCAAAATTGTGTTTGGTTGCAAGTTGGTGTAACGACGTGGAGTTAACGGCTACGAGGGTAAATAACTCTAATCTCCTGTTTTCGGTTTTAGAATTTTATGTTTGATGTATGTGGTAGTTTTCGAATTTTATAATTCGTTTTCGTCTTCTAATCTTTTGCTGAAATGTGGTAGTTTGGCAGGGTAGTTCGTTTGTTTTTCTGGGGCTGTTAGTGGTTCGTCGTTGGTGTTTCGGCTTTCTGCGCAGGGTTGATAGTTCGCCATCCGAAGGTACGTTTTCTCGTTGAGTTGTGTTGTTTTGATTTTGTTTTCCAATTTTTAGAGTTTTTAGTTTCTAACATTATTTCCTTTTGTGTGAAGGAAATATTTCTTGTTTGGCGAGTTGGCGGTCTGAACTGCTGCGGCGTTGTATATTGACGATCTCTTCACTACGTGTTTCTGTTACAGGTATGTATCGTTTCGCAAAATTCTGTATTGATAAAAAAAATGTTGTCATTTGAATAAAATTAAAAATAATAGTTGCCTTACGTATTAAATTTAGAATGCTTAATTTTTACGTTTAATTTTATGCTCAGAGCAGAGTTCCAAATCTCTGCTCAAGAGCACAGATCCATAACTCTGCTCTAGAGCAGAGTGCTGGAACTTTGCTCTTGAGTAGAGTGCTGGAACTCTGCTCTTGAGCAGAGTTCGGAACGCTGCTCTTGAGCAGAGTTCGGTTTACAGATATCTATCATTTCCCAATCTTTTGTATTGGCAAAAAATGTTGTTGGCAATAGGAGAAAATTAAAAGAAATATTTGCATTCAGATATAAAATTAGATTGCTAGTTTTTTTATATTTAATTTTATGCTCATGATGTCAGGTTGTATACCCTTAAACAGAGTTCTTGAACTCTGTTCTTGAACAAAGATCTTGAACTCTGTTCTTGAACAGAGTTCTTGAACTTTGTTCAAGAACAGAGTTCTTGAACTCTGTTCTTGAAGAGAGTTCTTGAACTCTGTTCTTGAACAGAGTTCAAGAACTCTGTTCATATATGAAATCACTTAAAAAGTCATACTGTTGTAAGTCCTTAATTATTTTTTGTTTATAAATATTAAGTAATGTTTGATTATTGAGATATAGAATGAAATTATAAGTGATCGATGAAAAATTTGTAAGGTTACTATACTACTACAATTAACTGCATTATACTTTTTATCTGATTAGGAGATGATTATAAATGTTATCTTTATGGTGCAACAGTAGTGCTGCTAGAGTTAGGAGGGACTTACAAAAAAAAATAACTTATACTACTTTAGGCACCTCTACATTTGGTATGCAGTTCTTTATGAGATATGTCTTTAAGCCTGTAGAATTAACAAGTACAACTTCAATATGTGTAAATTTCTTTATCATAAATATAAAGTAGAAATCTTATAATAAGTGTATATATATATATTTTGTGAGATGTTTGTACATTGAGATATATAATTCAATCATATTTGATGGATGAAAAGTTTTTAAGTTTACTATACTACTACAATTAACTGCGTTATAACTTATATTTGATAACGAAATGACTATTAAATATTTCTGTACATTGCAATAGTAGTGATTGTAAGGAATTTTAGTTAATTAATTAGAGTTAGGAGAGGGACTTACAAAAAAATTTCACTTATACTACTTTAGACACCCTTACATTTGGTATGTAGTTCTTTATTAGATATATCTTTATGCTTGTAGAATAAACATGTACAATTTCAATATGTTATGAGTTGACGTTTGTGTAAATTTAGAAATCATATCAAATGGATAGAGTGGAGTCTTCGAAGCGAAAGTGTAGGAGGTCATCACATTCATCAAGAATTGGTGTTCCAATTGGTAATCAAAGGTTGTCGAATTCACCGCGGGGTTCGAGTTTATTGTACGGGTCACAGTCATCGGATCACCAACAAGTTGATAGGGGTACAAATGATTCTCCTTTGTCTTCTGTGGGAGAGCATCGATCTCAACCTTCTGTTGGTATGACCATTAATGTTTAATCATGTATAATTTGTATTTTTGTGTGTTTTGAATTTTTGGACAAGGTTAACTCTTGACTATGGCTATATTTGAAGCAGAGCGAGGTTCAGAAGATGTGCGTAACTTGACAGAGCGATAGGAAGATCAAGATAGGATTGTAGATGATGGAATAGGTGTGGGTGCAGAGCAGGGTCCTAAAGATCCTCCTAGAGCTAGGACGACATATGTTCCACTAGCTGAGGGTTGTACACCCATATCAACTTATCCGTCTGATTTACCTGATGAGCTTCCATGGGAAGGTGTTGTGCAACAAACTATCCTTGAAATTTGTAGATCCCACTTTTACAGGTTGAACAATGATCTTTGTTCTTTGGATCTCCCTCCAGAGAGTCGACAAAGTCTAGAGATTGTTTTGGGGTCTTTGCAAAAATTCATTGATGCATATGAGGAACTTGGACCAACTACGAATGGTTTTGTTCATTTGATGCAGAGGCGAAGGGACCAAGTTATGGGTCTAGACAAGTGGGAGGTTGTGAAGGAGAGAGTCACCAAAGAACAAGCCAATTCAATGTTTAATTTCAAAGAAGGCCTTAAGCGAAAAATGTTGAAAGTGCAATATTTCAAGCATCCTCAAATTGCACATTTAATATATGATCGATTTCTTGCAGCTTATGGTCGATTGCCATGGAACGATGAGGTTCATAATTATTTTGCTAGATTTTTCTATGTGGAGTTTTTTTTAGGTATGAAGCCAAACTATACTGATGTTCCTTCTGACTTTTATGGAGTTGGAAAGGGTCGAATATATAATCGAAAAGGTGCTCTCAGAGACCCTACGACTCTTCAACCTTCACCTGAGATACCTTGTCCACCCAGGGTTGTGGCTTTAAGATCAGAGATGGAGCCCACATCCCAACTAGGGACAGCTGCAAGGGAATCGGTAGGTGATGGTTTAGCGTCAGCTCTTGTTGGAGTAGAAGTGGGATTGGGTCGAGAGAGGGCTCGTGATACTGTTCGTCAAAAGTTTGTATACAAGACGAATGACGAGGTAGATGGATTGAGCATCGATGATCTCAGGGCTTATGTTAAGTCTTGTCGAGATATAGCTTCAGATGTGTTATCCAATGACATATCGAGTATGGGAGAGTTTTGTTGATTATGCTATGACAATCTATTCGATTTTTTATTATTCATTTTGAATTGAATTTTTTGTTACATAGTAATAAATATATTAAGCAAATGTATTTTGTTTGCAGTTTTCTAGAATGTTAAATGCACATAATTTTCGAGTCTCCAGTAGTCAAAATGAAGAGCATCCTAGTCAAAATGAAGAGCGTTTTGGAGAGGTATATTAATTATAATATTTATGATTGAACTTGATATTTTTTTTTGTTTGAATTTTAATAAATATCAATGTATCTTATTGTTAATTTAACTTATTTATGCAGGTTTCTTTAGATTCCAACTTTTTAGATGATTTACCATCTCTTGTGAGCTAATGATTTTAATTTTTTTTGTTTTGGTTTTAAGTTAATTGCTTAATTTATTATATGTATCTACTATGTTTTATTCATTAACAAAATTTAAATTTTAGGGGAGAGACCATTTGGAAATTGGGGGTGAAGATGTAGGTTCTTTGATGAATGCGGATATTGGCACCGAGGTAATTTTGTTGAACTAGAAATGATCTCTGATATAAGTTTAATGTTTTATATTTTTTGGATTTATTTGAAAATTGTTTGCATGCTTTAGGATTCATAAATTACTTTTGTACATGTTGCAGCTTGGCTCTTTGAGATCCTTTGGAGCCAAAGGGAAGGCTCTAGTGGAAAAAAGTGGTGGACATGCATTCAAAGAATTTGATATACGACTTTTTTAATAATTGAATTGTTTTTCTATGTATAAGTTTAATATCTTAATATCTTGAATTTAGTTTAAAATTGTTTAAATAATTTATGATCTAGATTTATAATTTGTTTTTATGTGTATTGTAGGCTGAGTTGAGTCCCAGGGAAGGTCCTAGTGGAAAATAGTGGAAAGATATTGGTCCAGATGGACAGTGGTTCAGACTTTATTGTTTTTGTTGATATATATATATTGTAGTTGTCTTGAACATGAAGGGTATTTATTTTTTGATTATACATATATGTACATTGAACTCACATGTTCATTAACTTTTTTTGGATTATATATGAATACATGTTAATTATTTCTCATTTGGTAAAATGTTTAGAATATGTTTTGCATGAATGTTTAAAATGTTTTGATAATGTTTATAATATGTTTTGCATGAATGTTTAAAATGTCTTGATAGGTGCAATTTAAAGTTAGGAAATGTTGAATGATGAGAATGAATGTTATGGAAGAATGAATGGGAGGTGTTAGGAATGTTTAAAATGTTAATCTAAGTTAGGAAATGTTCAATGTTGAGAATGAATGTTATGGTAAGAATCAATGTTGGGAAAAAATGAATGGGAGGTGTCAAAAATGTTTGAAATGTTAAGAGTGAATGAAACATTTGATAGGTAATTTAAAGTTGTTAAGAGTGAATGAAACATTTAATAGGTAATTTAAAGTTAGGAAATGTTGAATGTTGAGAATGAATGTTATGGAAGAAGGAATGTTGGGAAAGAATGAATGGGAGGTGTCTGTTTAATCTGATTAATCTAAAGTTAGAAAATGTTCAATGTCGAAAATGAATGTTATGGTAAGAATCAATGTTGGAAAAAAATGAATGGGAGGTGTCAAAAATGTTCAAAGTGTTAAGAGTGAATAGAACATTTGATAGGTACAATTTAAAGTGTTAGGAAATGTTGAATTTGTAAAAAAATTTCAATTTTCTTAGAATAAATGTTATTAAAATGTTAAGAATGAATGTTTGGAACTTTTGATAGGTGCAATTTAAAATTTGGAAATGTTGCATTTGTAAAAAAATTTCAATTTGTTATGTTGAGAATAAATGTTATTAAAATGTTGTTATGAATGAATGTTTGAAACATTGAAACATTTGATAGGTGCAATTTAAAGTTTGGAAATGTTGAATTTGTAAAATATTTTCATTTTTGTTATGTTGAGAAATGTTATGGAAAGAATGAATGTTGAGAAAGTGTTGAACCGTAAGAATGAAGGTTTAAAATGAACTAAGAAATGGGATGTTAAAATGTAAAGAAATGAAATGATAGGAATTTTTGATAGAAATATGAAGTTTTAATAGGTTTAATATTTTAATGTTTTGAATGAAAATCTACGAATTGTTTGATAAAAGTTTCAATCTTTTGGTAGTTTGATTCATATGTAAATTTTAAATTTTAATTAATGTTTTTTATATCTTTATTGTTTGATATGCATATGTAAATTTCAAAATTTAACTAATGTTTTTCATATGTTCATTGTTCAGGTACTTTGTAGTTCGTGAATTTCTAAATGTTGAAATCATGGCAAATGGGGATAATGATTTTTTGTTTTTTAATCACAAGTGAGGATTTTTGGATTGTGAAGCCTATGCTAAGTTAGAGCAATGAATTTTAGACAACAATTCAATGAATTTTTATCGATTTGTTGTAAATAATCATTGCTCTAATTTAGCATAAGCTTCACAATCCAGGAATTCTTGTTTGTGATTAAAAATCAAATGATTGTTATCTTCATTTGCCATGATTTCAGTTATGTGAACTTACATGTGAGAGATATATTATTTTTGTGCAACAATCATATATTTAAAAATTATATAGATTAACAACTTGTTTTAAAAAATTCATTCAGATCATATTTATGGTGAAGTATATTAAAGAAACATGTTAGATGGATTAAAGGAATACATAATTTAGTAGGTTTTTTGGTGATTTTTCATTGGCATCAATCAATCAAAAGTAAAAATTCGGAGCGGAGTGTGGGGATAGCCACATCCGTTATCTCATCCCTTAAGTGGTCTAATAGACATATGGGGACCCAAATAAAGTACTTTTGAATTCCCAAATAATATTTGAATTCATTTTTAAGCATGTTAAAGTACAACCATTTAAGCTCTTATGTTGTCATTCAAGAAAATATTCATAAAAATTCAATGAAAAGATATACTGTACACAACAATTGTGACACATGGACAAAAAATATATTGTACACAACAATTAACATGGACAAAAATATAGATCAATTTATTTTTGATATATAGTTAAAAACATCGCAATGGAATGCCATCCTCAACTATCCGTTCATGGTTACATATGGATAGTTTCCATTTTTTTGGTTTTTAACTGTTTTTTTTATGGAACTTGTACCAACTTTATTCGAGATGCACATACTAAATGACTATACTGACAACATATAACATCGGGCTCATAATCTTGAAAGTATACATAATTTTTAGTCATATGCGTCTGCTGAAAAAAATAGCCTTTTAAAATGATGGATCCTCTTTCGTATGTAAATCCGTTGTCATTGTAGTCCTCCAATAACTTCATTTTTCCTTCAGTGCATCGCATCAAATAATATTTGACATTTTCGTTGTTGTCTACAGGTGCAATCATAGCAAAAACATCTCCTGCGCAAATTATAATTGGTATTAGCGTTTTTAAATGAATTAAATTGACTATACTTATGGCGATGGACTAGAATGAACAATTAACTTAAAAGTCAAGAACAAGTTTATTACCTTCTCTAACAAGATCTGAAATTCTATCGCCATCAGACGATATTGCTATTTCTTCTGATTCTAACTCTTCTACACTTGCCAGTGGCATTTTTCCTTTTGGATTAAACTCTGTGTGTTTCCAAGCTTTTACGTAGTTGTTTGTTATGTTTTCACAAACTTCAGTAGATTCAACATTTTCAATGCAAATATGACAAAAGCATGATTGCTTTCTACTGTCAAATGCAAACACGTTGTGAAATGATTTTGTTTGAATAGAGTGAAGATCTATAGTCCCATGTATGGTGCTAGCGTCATATGGTATTGATCTATTTATATCTTGGACCCCAACAAGCCAAAAAAACCTACACAATAAATGATGAATCACTTTCAAAGAACAACTTTTAATGTTAGTGTACATGTACTTAAATGTTAGTACATACATTTTTTTAAATTTCAAGAAATAATATAAATTAAAAAAATAGTGTACATACCTGCGCACATCTTTTGATTGTTGATTATAATCATGGCTTAGATTTAATTGACACCATTGGACAACCTCTGCAGCTGAATGAAACCGTGCAGAAGAATAGTTCATTTGCCATCTTCGAAGTGCTCTTTTTACGCATGCTCCTGCACCATCATGCTCACCTTTTCCATTCCCAGTTTCAAAGAAATTCCAGCGATGTTTAATGTTCAGCGCTTTATGAAGTCGACATAACCAAAAAATGATCGTGAAGATTTAAATTGACCCGCACATCCATCAGACCATATCCAATGCTCATTGAATTTGACTTCGCGTTTTTTCAGTGAGTCATAGAAAATATTTTCTATACAATGTTGAACAAAATGTGTATCGTGTGTACGATCATCGCTAATATAGAAGTGATATTCTTTAATCACATCTCGATTGTCACATGTGCTTTCGATGCCATCAACATCCTGTTGAGAATGTCTATATACAGCATGGACAAATATCGAAACTTGGTCAGAGTCATAGTATTCACTCTGTATCTCTTTTTGTGCAGCAAATGTATAGTTTTCAGCAAAATCAACCACCGACAAAATTGTTCCAGGTGGAAAAATTTCACGATACTGTTTGAATTGAAGATCTTGCCATCGTGCTCTATGTGAATGTTAGGTGTATTTATAAATTTCGCTTTCAAATTTTTTGAGAAAATCTGTGACGCATATCTTGTCTTCTAGCAAATCAATTCTTTTGGAATGTGAATCACTAGAACTTGTACTATAGTTGATGTATTCGTATCTCCTCCAATCAACATTTACATTTGACAACGATTGATCATTATCGATAGGATATTTATTGTGGAATAGCACCAAATTTCCACAATGATGACAATGTTTTTCATTAACACATTTCTTTGAATAAAATACTTCATCGTGATTTCTCTCACATAAAATTTGAGATATGAATTCACGTATCGTCGGCGGAGGTGGTGAATTTGTCCAAAACATTTTACCAAATTCAAGAAACGTGTCATAATATAACTGAAATTGCACATGATAACGTCAACAACATGTATCACATATAGTAATAGGTCTAACATACCATGGTTTTTGTTGCACAAATGTAGTGATTGATATATTAATTCCACGATGATCTTCCTTGAATTTATTGAACAATTGTACTTGTGTCATGTCCATTATATGTTTTGGTTGGCTTTTATATACATTTCGTGATATTCTTTTGCGTATCACATCTCTTGAATTTGGTGAAACTCGAGCATGTTCCAACCAATATTCTCGTACAATATCTTTAACACCTGCTCCTAATCTATCTTTGTAAGGTTGTCTACAAATAATTGCCCAGCAAGCAAGTTCATTATTTTCATCTATTTGCATTCTGAATTTGTTATGTTTGTATAATGTCTTTCTTGATATTCCAACTGCTTTTGCTAGTTCTGTTGTCAAACGCTTTTGTTTAGTACTAGCTGAAAGAATTGATGTATGAATTGCTTTGCGTGCAGCACTGATATCTTTCTTCCTGGATTTTCCAAATTTTTTTATTGCATCACCTATATTTTCCATCACATTTTGTTTCAATTTCGACTATTTTGTCGCTTTGTGAATACCCAATAATGATGTAGCACCTTCTAACTTCTTGGACACTAATAAACATCTCAAAATTTGTGCTTGTCCTGCTATTGAGTAATCCTTGAGAACTTCATCATAAAATTTTGTAGCACGATATCGTGCAACATGTATTGGTAGTTTTTCTCCATATTTGTCGCAATCAATGTCTTCTAACATTTCATTATCAATAGTAAAAGTACCTATACATCAAGTTAAATTTAATTTAACATATATCCAAAAATAAAATTCATTATAAAAAAATGAATTTGGAAAATATATGATATATACATACCAGGTCCAATTTCTGGATCTTGAACTTGATCTTCAATATTGACTTCATCGACATTAGCATGTAAATCACTATTTACATATTCTACAATGTTCTTTTCAACTTCAATTTGTTCTTCTTGTACTCTATTTTCAATTTCCATCTCTTCAACATTATCATGTAAATCTGTATTTATATCTTCAATAGTTCTCTCTTCCGTTTCGGCAACCCTTTGTTTTTTGGCAATATATCTGAGTTTTTGTGTCTCTCTATTATCATCATCATCACGTTTACGATCACCTTTTTTTTACGTTTTCTCTTATTGCCCATGGTTGTTTAATCTATAGATGATAAATTAAAGAATCATGTTACTTTATAGTAAAAATAAATAAATTAAGATTTAAAAACATTTACGGAATTTATAAAAACATGAACTGAAATTTACTTCACCTTATAAAAAATTTGTAAGAGTCTTTTGAAGAAGATCTCTTTGGAATTAACTTTCCTTTGAAAAAACTCTTTGAACAAAAATCTTCTTTGAAAAAACCTTCTTGGAAAGAAATAAGAAACTCATTGACAATAAATTACCTACCCATTGGAAAATAATAAGAACACCTTGTAAATAAATCTTTGTTGTAAAAATCATTGGAAAAAAACCTCTTTGAAAAAATATCTACGAAAAAAGCCACTAGGAAAAAGTACTTTGAAAAAAAACTTATTTGTAAACATATCTTGGAAAAAACCATTGTAAAGAAATAACTCTTTGAAAAAACTCATTTCAAAGAAATAAGAAGTACACAACTACCTTGAAAAAAACCCTTTGCAAAATACATTAGCAACATAACTATTTGAAAAAACTCCTTTCAAATAAATAAGAAGTGCAAAACTACTTTGGAAAAAAACCCTTTGCAAAATACCTTAGCAAAACAACTATTTGAAAAAACCTCTTTCAAATAAATAAGAAGTGCAAAACTACTTTGGAAAAAAACCATTTATAAATTATCTTACCAAAACAACTCTTTGAAAAAATCCCTTTCAAAGAAATAAGAAAGAAAAATACATTTTTTTTGCAAAAATACTTTGGAATACACACTTTTTAAATACAATCCTTGCAAAGAACCTCCTTGCAAACATGTCTAAGAAAATAAATATTTTGAAAAAACTCCTTGCAAATATGCCTTAGAAAAAAAACACTTTCAATGTGTCTTTTGGAAAGAAAAAAAAGAAGAAACATACTTTGTAAAAACCCTCATTTTGCAAAAAATGTCTTCTTTACAAATATATAATAAGAAAAGAAATATTTTGAAAAAACTCCTTGCAAATATGCCTTAGAAAAACATCACCTTCAATGTGCTTTTTGGAAAAAAGAAGAAGAAGCATACTTTGTAAAAACCTCATTTTGCAAAAAATGTCTTCTTTGCAAATATGCAATAATAAAAGAAATATTTTGAAAAAACTCCTTGCAAATATGCCTTAGCAAAAAAACTCCTTCAATGTGCCTTTTGTAAAAAAAAAAAAAAAAAACATACCTTGTAAAAACCTCCTTTTGCAAAAAATGTCTCCTCCTTTCAAAATTAGTTTGACAAAAAAATGCGAAGTTAAAACATGCGAAAATAATGAATCAACTTTAGGTTTATTTATATGAGTATAGAAAACTTTCTTTCTTTCTTTCTTCTTTTTTCTTTTTTTTTTTTTTTTTTTTTCGTCGACGTGTTTTTTTTTTTTTTTCATTATTCGGCCGAATAACCTTCACCATAATTCACGGCGCCGTTACGGAAAAACGTTATTCGGCCGAATAATCTCTGAAAACATTAAAGATTCAGATTTCTGCAGAATTTTCAGGTTTCTCCATTTTCGGAAGGGAAAAACCACCTGTTACACAACAAAACGAATGTCGGACTTCATACCAGTAGGTTCATCATTGAATCTACTTTACAATTTTCTGTTTATATACCTTATTCCTCCAGAAAATGTCCACATTAGACGGTAACCCTTTTGAAAAATCAAATTCGACCAATATAGATGCCATCTTCTTGTTGATGTCGAAAATTAGGTTTTTCTCAAGTCTAATAAATCTCCCCAGAAGATTTCTCAATCCTTCAAAAACATTGGGTGTCCATAGCTCAAAAGGAAACCCGGGCAGTAAAACCCATAAATGATGAAGCCTCATTTGTTATGTTGATGGGTTAAAATTGATATGCCATCTTTTCAAAATCAATGAACCCTCCTTTATCAGCCAGGTCCGGTCTAGAATAGACTGTAAAAACTCTTCACCAAGTAATATAAATGCAACCCAGCCATGGTATAACAAGCTAGTGCGCGGAGGTAAACCCACAATGGGCGTCCAATTCATATTTACCCATTCAACCAACTTAGTTTGTGAAAGTTTTGTACCTGCAATCCTTAGTACCCACAATGCACCTCCGTGAAAGAATTTCAATCATGTCCAGATTAACTCCAGAATCCAAGGTATAAATAGCAGTTTCCTCCGGAGCTTTATACTATTTGTGCCTTCGTTTCAAACGTGCAGCCTCACTAGAGGTATTATATCTCATTTCTTGTTTCTCAGTCTTCCCTGAGTCTTTCAGCAAAAAACCCTCATCCGCCGCCACACAAGAGGTAGTCCGGTGAAACCTCGAATGTAAAGTGCCCGGGATTGAAAACCCCACAGATGTACTATAGGGATCCTGACACTCCATACCCACCTGTATGATGTGACACTTGTGGGATATTATGCAGCCAGGTGTCTCCCAAGAAAAGCCCAACCTCCGCCAATATAGTGGAGGAAATAAAACAACATGGAGAGAGTTTGGGTTGTCCCCAGAAAAAAACCAAAAAAAACTAGTAAAAACGACAAAAGAGTGAGATTCACCAAAAAAGGAAATAGGGGATGCCTTGATTGGTACTAAAGCTAGCCGGGGGTCTAGCTCGACTCCAAGGTGGCTCAAAGTGCCATCCTCATTCTACAATAGATCTACCCAACCTCACAACCATTGAATATCATAGCTTTATTTGTGTATTCATGATAGAATTGTCATTATTTACTTTCAATAAACACATATTTTCATTTTGTATTCGATATAAAAGTTTAATGTACATAGTAAAATATAAATCATAACTAAAATTAATGATTTTGTATAATTTTTATATTAATATAAACCCTTTTAAAAAGTTAATATAAACCCTCACCTCTTATGTCTTTTTTATATATGTTTTTTCAAAAAAACATATTATAAACCATTTCAATGTTTTTTTACTTTTTTTTTCTTTTAATTTACTATAAGTCAGGTTCAATTCTATAGTTATTAAGCTTCGAATAATACATAATTATATAATAAAAAAATTATTTTATTTAAATTAATCATTAATTATTATTTCATATCAATATTTATAAATTGTAATATTTATTTTTGATATTTATTTAAAAATAATCATCAAATAATTTTATTTTATTTTTATTTTTAATAAAAATTTCTTGCAAAATCAAAATATAACCCTAATTTGACTGCTCGTGGTTAGAGAGATGTGCACTAATCTAGTCCCCTGAAACGACGAACTAAAATTACCTTTCATATGTGTGATTTATCGTTATTCCTACTTTCTTTGGTCTACTTCTCGGGTGCCCAACTAATTTCGTTTCCATAGAAGGATAAAAGACGACTAAAACGTTCTTTTTTTTATGTTTTAACAAAAAATTGGTGAAAATGGTTCTTGAAAATTGTTATTTTTTTAATTTTACAATTTTAACAATAATATTTATTTATTCTAAACTAAATGCCCAAATTTAAAACCACTCAAATCATCAAAATTGCAATTTCAACAACCATTCTTCTACTGGATTCCCAACTAATCAAAGTGATTAGCGCTTTAATTAGCGCTTATACCGCTCGATGGATGAGTGAAATTCAATTCCGAGAGATAAATTCGATTGCCCCATTCCCAAAACAAAAAGAAACAACGTGAATCAGCTGTCGTGGTCTGCTATGTGTATGTGCAACCACAGGTAGCGCTGCTTAAATCTGACTCTAAGCTTATTTGATGCTTCATGTCTCTGGAACCAATCGACTGAGGTCTTTACTATATATATAAATTGAAACAGCCTGATTTAGCTGCCGTGTCCTCCATGACTCATGTGCATGTGATGTTGCTTCAATATGAATCTTATATTATTTGGTGCTTCTTGTCTGTGGAAGCAATACACTCTGTCAGTCAGGTCTTCACTTTATATATAATAAAATGCTTCATACACACCACACGCACAGGTAGCTTAAATTAAATTAGTGCCGTGCTCCCCGATCTGGATGGATGAGTGAAATTCAATTCCGAGAGATAAATTCGATTGAATCAATCAGCTGTCGTGGTCACTGATGCTTGTTTCTTCAGAGTACCCAACCATTTACTTCCGTTTGGTTTCCTTATCGAGTGCCCAACTATTTCTAATTACTTACTTTGGTTTCCTTACCTAGTCAACCATATCATGATCCATTACCGAGTCAACCACATAATGATCCTTGTACTTGCATTGGCTGATTCACGTTATCGTCAATAAATGCGATAGCAACTCCACACTTTTATAAAATGAAACAACGCCAATCAGCTGTGGTGGACTGGTGTCCTATGTGCATGTGCAACGACATGTTCTGCTGCTTAAATCTGACTCTAATCTTACTTGATGATTCATGTCTCTTGAACCAATCGACTGAGGTCTTTACTATATATATAAAATGCCCGTCTCCGCTTGGCTTGGCTGGGCATGTCGCAGGTCAGGGAGACACACGCTCCATAGAGAAGGAACACACGCGGCTGGCTTTAATTAGATTAACATTTCCTCCCCGCTATTCTTTCTGTCGACCATGCTTTGGTTGCGATCCTCGTACTCCCTGATATGGATGGATGTGTGAAATTGAGTTGTATTAATATACCTCTTGCATGTTCCGTAGAGAGGCAAGAAACTACAATCGCAGTCACATAGAGAGAGATCATACGCAGGTCCTGATCGTGAGAGAGAGGAAGCGATTGAACATTGATCGCAATCATGAGTTCTGCCCTCATTTCTCTTGGAACGGCTTTGCATTCATTGATGCCTGCTGCTGTTCGTCGCCATGGCAACCATAAGAGGTCAAGAAGTATGCCCACCTCCAGAGCCGGCCACCCGATCCTCGCTGATTTTCAGAACCAACTTGCAGCTAAGATGGAGATACTCATGCAACCAGAGTCATATAATTTTTCGGCATCTTGGCTTGGACAAGCGCTGGGGGTGGCGCTGTTTATATATTCCAATGTGACGGATTTGTACCCGCACATCGAGATAGACAATAATTTAGACGGAAAATGGTTGAGCCAACGATTGGAGGACTTGGTCAATCTTCTTGATGTGTGCAATGTGTTGAGAGAGAGCATCTCAGAAATGAAGAAGCACAACATGTCAGTACAGATAGCCCTCCATGGCTTACTTCACGCCCATGCCCAGATTCCCTGCGCGATGGATAATCAATTGATGAAAGCAAAAAAGTCCCTTGGCAGTTGCATGGATGAATTAAGGAAAAACAACGACATGGAATCCAAATTGGCGAAATGCATGTCTACTTTGAAGCGAATGGCCGATAGCCTTCACTCCACAGCAGCAACGGCTACATCAATGGGCGGAACGGGAGTTGAAGAAACCATCAAGGAAGCGAAGGCCGTCACCATATTTGCCTGCTCTGCAGTTGTGGCTGCTCTTTCCTTTAACACACCATGCCGGTCCTTTATGCGAGGTGCAGACTTTCTTAACAAGAAGAAGAATAAGATAAATCCTGTCCCTCTTTCCCTTCTCATGGACATCAACAGCATGACCAACATGATGCAGAGAAAGAGATCATCATCATTGAAGCCCCTCTTGCATGAGTTGAACAGGGAAGATATTACAGTTGGAAACCTCAAGAATGTACTGGACAGATACATGATGAACAAGACGTCCAGGTCGTCCTCCGAGCTGCAAGATGAACTCAAGGACTCCATCGATGCCGTCAACAAGTCCACCACAGAGTTGGAAAGCGCTCTCACAGACATCGATAACAGAGTGAATGAGCTCTTCAGAATTCTGATCTCCAGCAGGGTCGAACTCTTGAACAGTCTCACTACTCTCTGTTCGTGATCAGATCAATGCATGGCATTAAATGTACAAAGCAAAGGATACGGCATACATTGCATCCATTCTGTAGTTACATCTATCCCATGGGTTAATACTGTCCTTTGTCCTTTTTAAGGGCATACACATTTTTCTTACTGTAACAGATACTTTTATACATACATATCAAATCAAATTAAGAATTTAAGTGATTTCTTATGTGATTTTTTTATGGCGAACATTATTCACTATACAGTCTTCTATGGTTGAAATTTCTCGAGTTATATGCTTGAATTTAATATCAAAATTAAGTGATTTCTTATGTTCTATGCTTGACTTTTCTTTTAATTTTTTGTTTCGGTAAAAGAGAACAATTTATATTAACATGAGAGTAAAAATGATTACATAAAACATCTTCACGAATTTCTGTTTACCTTTCCGGTGACTCCTAACATCCCCAGAAAATAGGTATAGTGTAGTACCCTTAGACTTAAAACCATAAACATTCTAAAAAAAGACCTCGCTAGACTTTGAAGATCCCATTCCCGCATACAGAACACCAGGCCACATTCTCAAAAAACTAATTCCGAACTGACCAAAGGTAACAAAACGACTCATTACATAAGCATAGCTTTGACTTTAGGACTGGCACTTTATACATTTTGTCAACTGTCGAATGATCACAAAAAGAATAGACGGAGACCAGAGCTAACCAGAAGATTGCCTATCTTCAGAATTCTATGGATCCTTGTGCGCAGAGTCGGCCCTCGACAGGTGAGTTGTGTCCTCTCGATTTGAGGTCATCCCTCCAGTTGGGGCCATCACTTGCAGGTTCGGAAGGGCGGAAACACTAAGGTGCTCAGCAATCGCGTCCAATTTCATATGCATGAATCTAGAGTCCTGATCGTGATCTTTAAAAGTCTGAGATTGAGATAAGAAATCATCTGTTCCCTCCATAGTCTTTGTTACCCAATATATCACGAGCACCCGGTTATACAGAGCCATTCTTCCTCTTGTGTTGCCAGGATCTTGGATCTAATCGAACATAGAAACCACCTCTGATATGGGCTCTTCCTCCCCCACGCTCAACCATAAGTTCTGCTCGATTTCATCAATTTCCCTCTGAGTTTCTTGCGGCACCATACGGCAAAAGAAGGTGGTTGTGGCTGTTGCTCGCCACTGATCCCGAGTGGGACCATTATCCCCTCCTCCCTGCTCCTTTAGTCCCACCCTCGACGGTCGACCTCTGCTAGACATAGACCTCTCGCCCTTCCTGTCGTCACCCTTCCAGAGATAAGAAATAAAGAGCAACATAAAAGAGACTAATCTTGAAAAGTCCTAGAGCGAATGTGGGGAACACCACCGAGACTATGGATTAAATAGAATAGGTCCACTTAATATCATAATAACTTCCGTCCATCTTTGATCTTTGTACGTACTCCCGTCGTCTTGACCGATCCTATCATACATTACTTCTCGGATGGCCGTCCTTAGCAAATGCGTGGGGGGCGACTTTGTTGTCACAGGTGAATTATCTGAGAGATCATTCCCATTGTCATTTGCGTCAAGCAGGAGATCCTTTTAGTTTTGTTCTTCCAATAATGTGGAGACCCCATGGCATGAAACCGCTTGGTCCGGATGTGGGACCCCGACGTCGAAATGCGTGAACTGAGCCCTCGTGTCTTCTCTTTCTTGCTGCATGCAAAAATATTTGCACGTTTCCTCAGGAATTTTGTCTAATAAGCCTTCTCAACCGCTAGTCTTGCTTGCAATCCCTTGATTGGCGAGCGTGTCCTCCAGTCTGTTAGCTTTGCGAGGTACGTGGTGAAAAGATATCACATTTTGCTAACAGCAGGGTATCACGAAGGCAGGGGATACGGTAGGCGAGCCGCCAGGACGTCGCCACCTTGTGAGCTTGGGAGCCATGATGAAGTTTGGAGGCAATCTGTAGCACCACCCGTGATTCACCCCCGATTAGCAGCTTAAAGTAACCTTGTCTTCTCGCCATGCACAGACCTTGCAGTGATGCTTCCATATCTGCCACATTATTTTTTTCCAAACCTAGGTATCCATATAAAGCTCCCACCACCTTTCCCTGCTCATCATGGAAAACTCCTCTGTATCCTGCCTCACCGGGATTGGCTTTCGAGGCAACATCAAAATTTAGCTTCACCCATCCAGGAGGGGGTGGAGCCCAAACTGTCAGACTATCAGGGGTAAGTTGTCCTTGCTAAATATGACCGATATAGACTGGTACGTTCTGCACTCCACAGGTAAGCAAGATAGCTCTCTCAATTTATGGAATTTGCATATCCTGATCGTTTGAGGGAGATAGAGATAAAGTCTCATGAATGGCATTTTTTATGCGCTCCCATATGGTTTGTTTTTCCTGATATTTGCTGGAGAAAATTATCCTATTTCGTTCCCTCCAAGTCTCCCAGAGGAGGAAACCCAGGAACAACTGCTAGATTTTGTTAAGGATTCGACCTTGGAAAGGTTTATCTCTCCATTCCTTGATAGATGTTGCGGGGTCATTTCGAACCCTATCAGATGTACGAAAGATCGCAACTCCTCGATCCCATAGGTCTCAGAAAAAACTACAGGCGTCTAGGAGGTGTGCTATCGTCTCATTGTTTTCCCCGCACATGATGTAGAAAGATGGCCTCGCAAAACCCTTTTTCACTAGGTTGTCCCATGTCAAGTTACGGCCTTTGAGAACAAGCCATAAGAACATATTTATTTTGGGCCATAGGTTATTGGACCACAGTTTCGTCCATTCACAGCTCCAAGGTTGATCCCCAGTGAGATCCTGTGGGGAGTAAGCTTCCTTCAGAGAGAATATACCCTTTGTGGAGTAAGCCCATCAAAGAATATCAGGTCCTTCCTGGGATTTTATCCGCCTTTAAATAAGGTGGTCATAAATAGTTTCCCCTTCCTCGTTACCATGATTATCTCTCCTCCATTCTATCGGTTTCCATTTTCGAAATCCTCAGTCATTTTCCCCCCCCTGCCAATAATGGTTAACTTTCCTCCAGCCTTGCTCTTGAAGAACAAGAGGGGTTTAGATATTTGGAAAAATATTCTGGAGTATTGGTTATTGTTGCCAAGAATCTGTCCATAAGTTAGCCGAAGAGAAATCCCTTACTTCCCAAAAACTGTGTTTCTGGATTAAATTCCTCCCCGCCCTCGCCCTCGCCATCTTCCAAATATGTGATCCCGCTTCAGGCCTATTAAGTCTGATCAAGTTTGTTGGGGCACCTCCACAGTGTATTTGCTGCACCAAAATTTTTCCCAAGGTTCCTTGGAATGATTAATACACCTCCACCACACTTTCGCCCCGGAGACTTTGCTGAGTCATTCAGGATCACGCAGGCCCAGACCCCCTTCTGTCTTAAACTAGAAAAGAGTGTCCCAGTCCGCAAGGGACCATTTACGATGCTCTATTGCGCCTCCACAGGGAAAATTTCTTTGGTTACTATGAATTTCTTTCATCACTGATTTTGGAGCTGCCAGAACTGAGTACAAATACAACGACATTGCCTGTAACACAGATTTAACCAGGACCATTATGCTAGGGAAATTCAGAGCCCGTAATCTCCAACCCGACAATTTTTCCTTCATCTTGTTTAGGATCTCTTCCCAGGAAACCTTTTTCAGAACAGAGACTGATAGGGGGGCTCCAAGATATTTGGAAGGAAGGAGCTCCATTGGAAACCCAAAATACACAAATATTTTGTTGGGTAACTGGAGGGGTATTTTAGAAAAAAACCTGGGACTTGTCCTCATTGATGGTTATCCCAGATGCTTTGAGGAAAATGTTTAAGCCTTTCTTCAACTATTTGGCTTCCTCCACCGACGAATGTCCCATTAGGATCGTATCATCCACGAATTGTTGATGAATCAATGGATGGTCATATGGTGGGAAACGAAGGCCTTTGAGGGCATGTTAGTTCATAATATGATTGACAAGACGACCCAAACCCTCTGTCATCAAAACAAAAATGAAAGGGGGTAGGGTATCTCCCTGTCTGATACCCCGAGAGGGTTTAAATGCATCAGAAGGAGCTCCGTTAATTAGAATGGAGAAAAAGGCTGAAGATGTCAGATTTCCAATCCATCGGATCTAGTTTTCTCCAAATCTAAAAGAGGCCATCATCTCCTTCATGAAATTCCAGTTGAGCTTATCATAGGCTTTAGAAAGATCGAGTTTCAGCATCATTCCTTCCTTTTTAGTCACTTTGAGGGAATGCAATACTTCATGAGCTAAAATTATACCATCCAAGATTTGTCTCCCCTTCACGAAACCCGATTGTTCAGGAGAGATCAGTGCAGGAAGAAGGGGTTTGAGACGATTAGCCAGAACTTTTGTGATAATTTTGTAGATAATATTGCAAAGAGCTATGGGTCTGAACATACCTGGATTGTCTTCCATTGAAGTTTTAGGCACCAAAGTTAGGAAGGTGGAGTTAAGAGCCGAAAGAACTCCCCGCATTCTCCTGGATTCCTCCACGACTTCCCAGAATTCATGCTTGATCAGATCCCAGAAGTGGTAAAAAAAAATTGCAGTGAAACCATCAGGACCCAGAGCTTTGTCGTCTTCCATTTGGTTGATTGCATCTTCAGCTTCTAGCATTGCTACTAGCCTGATCAACATCTCATCCTGCTCAACCATTACCATCCTGGGGATGACCCTTGTAATTTCCCTGATGGCCTCCACCCTGTCGGTATTAGGTTCTGTAAGCAGAGATTTGAAGTGGGAAATCAGTTCCTTCTCAATTTCCTCATGAGTATCCACTATCTATCCATATTGAGTTTTCAGAATGGTTAGTCGGTTATGATGCCTATGTTGAATGGTTCATCGATGAAAGAATTTGGTATTTCTGTCCCCATCCTTCAACCATCAATTCTATAACTTTTGTTTCCAGAGAATTTCCTTTTTCTTTTCACATTCAGTGAGTTGCTACGAAACAATATTTTCTTTGTAATAAAGATCATTTGTGAGACCCTCTGTCATGATTCCTTTCTGGATTTCCTCCATTTGTTGTTCCAACTTGACTTTTCTTGAAAAATATTGTCGAAGACCTCTTTGTTCCAAGTCTTCAGTTTTTCCTTAAGAAGCTTCAGTTTTTGTTGGAATTGATACATCTTGGTGCCTTGGGGAGGAACCAATAATTGCCACCAGGTCTCCATTTCGGAGTGAAAGTCAAGATGGGTTAGCCAAAAAATTTCAAAACAAAACGGGTGTTTCACTTTGATCCCTATGTTACTCTAGAATAGATTGATCGGCCAGTGATTCGAGCCTGCCGCCGGGAGAGACCGAGATGCCAGAACCCCACCAAAAAACATTATACTCTCATAAATTAAGAATCTGTCAAGTCGAGCTACTACTTGATGTTCACCTCCCCTTTTGTTGTTCCAGGTGAGGTCACCACTTCCCATGCCTATATCAAAAAGGTGGATGGACTCAATAAATTCATCAAACAGGTTACTTTATTGGGTTAGAAGTCTTCATCCTCTATTTTTTCCATGAGAGTACGAATCAGATTGAAATCGCCTCCAATAATCCAATGTTTCCCTTTAAAACCATCCCACATTATGTTCAAAGAATTGAGGAAGCTTCTCTTTAGGGGATAGCTTATATCGCCATAAACATTAATAATGACTCCCTGAGCGTTTGTGCCCAAGATGTGAATTTCAGCTGACAGACTCAAGTTCGTAGAATCAAAATTTTCTACAAAGATTTGTCCAAGATCCCAAAGGATCGCCCGGCCACCTGCATGTCCTAGCACCATGATTTGGCAGTCTCTCCAAAAATTCCTATCCCTAACTTTCAGTTTCCCCTCAGAGCATTTGGTTTCCTGCAAAAAAACTATAGATGATTTCTCCATTAAAATATTCCTTTTCAAATATTTGATCTTTGGAGGGCCACTATACCCCCGAATGTTCCAGCATAGAATCTTCATTAGGTAAGATATCGAATAGAAAGAAAGGCCTCCTGAATCATTGGGTACTGGACTGAATCCACAAGTTGTTCCCCAACTTCCCCAATCCGTTCTCTGTTAGTCTTCCTTCCCATCTTAGCTCCTCCGTATTTATTTTTTCGCTTGGTTTCTTTAAGCTTAATGGTCCAACTCTGAGGCCCGCAGTAGGCCTAACTTTAAGGATAGCCTCCTTTAGGAGTTGGAGTTGTTTGGATGGTATTGATTTAACATCCTTCTTTCTACAGGCTTATTTGATTCCATCCAGATCCAACTCCCCCATTTCCATTTCTTCTCCATATTCTTCCAACTTTTCCTCTTTTGGTAGAGCTTCAGGTTGTTGACTGGTCTTGCTAGTTTCTCCTTTTTCGGGGGCTAAAGGTTCCAATGTATTTGGATGTGTTTGTTGTTCCCTTGGGGAGGTCGACGAGTCAAGGTCTAGTTGCTCCAATATTGCGAAGCTATTAGACGTATTCACTTTCTTGTTTAAGTCTGGACCGTTCTGCTTCCTTCCTTTCCTCTTTTTGTTGTTAACCTTCACATACCCTTCCGCATCTGTTGCCTCCTTTGATTTGTTTGGGGTTTTCTCTAGTTTCGAGGTAAGGTGGCAATCCCGAAACAGGTGCCCATGCGTATGGCATCGGCGGCATCGAAAAGGGATATGCTCATAGTCGAGGGTTTGAAACCACTCAGAGTCTTCCCATGTAAGATTGATCCCCTCAGGGAGATCTTTAGAGATATTCATATAAACACAGATTTTGGCATAAGAGACATACCTTACTTGTTTGGTGAGATCTGAGATCTTCACAAATTGTCCAAGGGAATTTCCTATGGATTCCAAGATCTCTGGATCCCAGTATTCAATAGGAAGAGAGTACAGCCATATCCAAACAGGGGCAATGGATAGATATTCCTTATCTGGATTGAAATGATCCCTCCATAATCTGAGGTAGAGGCCAGTCGAATAGTAGAAATAAGTTCCTCCTTCAAGCATCCTCTCCCAATATTCAACATTAAAGAAAACCACTGTGAAACATCCCTTGGATCCCAACAACAGGTCGTAATGGCCCTTTGGCTTCCAGGTGGTGTTAATCCACCAGATTAGGGATTTATCGGATGACCAGATGCCGATAAACTTTCTGATTAGGGCATGGTCTGTCATGTATTGGATATTTTCTTTGTTTATCGTAGGATCCACTATTAGGGCAGGAATATTGACAAATTTCAAGATACAGGAGCCCGAACTAAGGATCCCTTGAGGAGGTGGCTGCTGAATGATACAAACCGTTACACCAAAACCTCGAGATGTTAGTGAAGGTCTCCCACCAGGATCTTAACATCCCACTACGCTCCGCAGTCCAGACTCTGGGCTGGATGTGCACCCGTACGGTGGTGTCCCCTTTGCGCCGCACGAGCCCCAGGCGAACACTGCAATGCCGGCGTTGCCACCCGCTCTGTGACTTGAACCTAGGTGGAGGCTCTGATACCAGATGATACAAACCGTTACACCAAAACCTCGAGATGTTAGTGAAGGCCTCCCACCAGGATCTTAACACTGAATAGTGGAGCCTGTTGATCCCTCTCCTCCGATTCCAGCCTCCTTTTCTATTAACTGAGAATCCCCTTGGCATTGCTGCGATTTTGGAGAAAGACGAGGGTCTGCACCCCCCTTGAATGCTAGTCATCCCAAAGACAATCAAGCAAAAAAACTGTGAAAAAAACCCCATGTCCTTCAAAGTTATGCGGATTGACCGCCCTGAATCTTTACCGAGCACAAAGTATGTTGGTAGTTCTATGCTTGAATTTAGATGATGCTAATAATTTTATTTATCATGGGCCAAGGATGCTTAATTATGTTATATGACAATACAAATATTTAGGGTATATTTTAATACATTTAGTGTAGAAGCAATGGAGGGGAGGCAGAGGGAGGGAAAATCAGGGGGAAAAATCAGGGAACAAGGACACGGGGTATTGAGTTTGATGGACAAGGGGTATTGAGTTTGATGGAAAAAGGTACTTAATCAGGATGTAGGATGGTTGATGTTAGTGCTCTATTGAAGGGTTTTCATGTTGTTCATGTGCTTGGTTGTTTATTGGATCTTTAAATTGTTAATGGAATTGAGATAATGAAGGATCATGTTTTATATCTTTTATGTGATTGTTATCAATTGGAAGTGTAGTCTTTCAAAATCCCAAAAAAATTTACATTGGATAGTCTTTCAAATGTTGTTGTGGTCAAAACAACCCATAGGGATCGATAGATCTAAATGCAGGAAGCAATTAACAAATCTTATCAGCGTTGAATCACAAGTGATTATGAAGCTGCATTCTCAATGGTATGGATCCGAGGACTGGAAACAACACACAAATTTAATATCAAGACCTCATAACAAAAACTCGGACTCAAGATCACCCAAGAATCCATTCGAGGAAGAAATTGCACAATTCCTTCCTCGATTGGATTCTTGGGTGATCTTGAATCTGATTTTCTGATATGAGGTCTTGTTGCTAAATTTGTTTGTTTCGAGTCCTTGGATCCATACCATTGAGAATGCAGCTTTAGAATTTCCTGGAATTCCAATTTAGAAGTATTACCCAAACTCTTCTAACTCGTGATAAAGCGTATTAAACAACAAGATACTATACTATAATAAGATCTAGACATTTGACTCTATATTAATTCGTTGAAGTTTATTTGTATAGCTTGTAAACTTGTATGAATTTGATATACTTATTTTCTAGATTACCATCACATTTTTTTTTTTTATAAACTCTCATCTTAAGTATAATATTGTAATGTTACCAAAATATAAAAAAAAACTTTACATCTTCATATATATATTATTTTGTTCTCATGTTTCAGTTACGCAACTAGCGGAGTAATGACAATATAGAGATTGTTATGCTAGACACAATTTAGCTTATCTAAACTGCCTTATCTAGGTTGGATTACACTTGTGTCATTAGTTGACATAATAATCTTTTCTATAGATAGATTGCAAAACAATGCAAATTGTTGAAATTTAACTACTATTTCCCTATATAAGTAATAGGAGGATTAACTTATTATTCAAAAGTTATATTGTTAACTTTAATGTTCTTTATGGATTAAGCCATAAAAACACTATCAATTATCAAGAAGGGTCAATTCCATGATTATAATAATATTATAGAATTTTTCAAACCTTAGTTTATACTCCCAAAGAATGTATTAATTCTAGTACAACAAGAAAAACCACTTTTTAGCACCACAAGTTAGCACCACTTATATTTTGTGGTGTAAAGGTGGTGGTATTACCACCAGTTATAATTTTGTTGTGTTAAGGTGGGTGTATTACCACCACTTACATTTTGTGGTGTTAACATGGTAGTATTAGCACCACTTACATTTTGTGGTGTTAAGGTGGCGTTAATGTTTGTAAATATCATTGAAAATTGAGTTTCTCTTCATTTATGTTAAGAGAAATGTCATGTTGGAAAGTACGTGGCAAATACAATAAGGTGGTGCTAAGTCCTTATAATATTGGTTACTTGTCAGAATCTGACCACTCCATTGATTGTTTCCTTGGTTTTGATAAGCATTCCAAGGTTGATTTCCCCCTTGCGGGAGTGGTTCCCATTAAGGTTGGTTACTTCCTGGAACTTTCCCACTCCATGGTGGAATGGGGTTAATAGGTGTATTTCCTACTGCTGTGCTACATGTTGGGGGTACGGGATTACCCCCAGGATTTATGCTTGGAAAATTTGGATGATGACTTCCTGAGTCATTTCCACTCATATTTGGAGCATAACCCCAATTGGCATTACTGTTCCATGGTCCATTGGTTCCGCCAGGAATATTGAGATTCCATGGTAAAGGGTTTCCCTGAAAACTAAAACTCAGAAAAAGTTAGGTATACCAAGAGGATTTTGGTTTACTCCTTGATTGTTTTGAACTTTATTAGCCAAACCATATGGAAAAACCATGTTTGATAAGGCACACCCCCTAATAGGGATCCCTGCAGACGAAGTGGATGTACTTCCGAGACTGGAACCTGAAACTGTACCAACTGGCACTAAAGTAATGGTTGAACTTGTGCTAATAACAGGTATACTAACTATTGGGATTGATGTAGAGGCCAAATTGGATGTATTGCTACCTCCAACAAATGTTTGAGGTTGTGATGATGTAGTCCCTTGTGTTCTTGATGAATCCATAAGGTCGACTGATGAATTTTGCATATTAATCCAATAACTGAAAAGAGGATTGATGTAATCCAATGGATCACTGATGTGAAGTACCACTAGGTCTGAAATATTTTTCAAAGGTGGGTTTATGTGAGTAGTTGTGTTGTTCTCTAATGTTTCATATTCGAATGGAGAAAGATTATCAACAATGTCTTTGTTTTCCTTGTTAGGTGATGTTTCAGTATTTGTTTGATGTTGTTCTTCTCTATTATTGTTAATTGAGTCTAGAAGTTATTTAGTTTCCAAGTCACAAGGTTGGGTGTTTTGTATTCGTCTTCGCGATGTAGCGGGGCCTTCAATCTCTGGTGACTCACCTTGCTGTATCTGTTATTGGCGGATCGGGAGAGTAGCAACTTTGAATAATTTGATAAAAGGATGTGTTTAAAATGAAATTCTTTAATCGAAAATAGAATCAAATAATCTTAAGGTAATCTAGACTCAAAAAAAAGAAAAAGTGTTGACACAGTAAAAAGTCCTATGGATCCAAGCAAGCACACTACTTTTCCAATGAACCGAAGCTGAGTGAAAATTTGGATTAGAGGGCCTTCCGAAACTGGTAGTTGTTGAGGGACATAAAGCCTCAAACAATTGATAATAGAGAAGGTATGAGAAATAGTTACAATAAACTTTAATCACTAGGGGTGCAAGTATTGGTTCTTGACCAATCACCCTCCCAAGGAGTAAAAGTTTCAAAGTCTATCTCAGGTAATGCAAGTTTTCCCCACTCACAATAGCCTATGTGATATCCTAGGAATAACAACTACGGTGACTACTTCACAATCAATAGTCAGGAGGAATAGTTCTAAGTCTAGGACAACTCTCATAATCAGGCACTCTTGAAAAGTGATGTCACCCCGAGGACTTGTCACTTTACATAGAATTCTGTGATGATATCATGTCCCACTAAAAGAGAAAGAGGGGGAAACCACCCTTGCTTATCTAGATTGACCTCGTTCTTGACGCATGTGTTAGATGCACTTTCCCAACAAGTGTTTCTTGATAGTAATGGATTTAAACTCTTAATAATCAATTGTAGTTTCAAAATTTATAGTAATGGATTTAAACTCTTGATAGTAATGGATTTAAACTCTTAATAATCAATTGTAGTTTCAAAATTTATGTAGCCCAGTAGTGTTAACTCTCCAAACCTAATCCATGGCACTAACCTATTCTTGTTGGTGATATGAAAATAAAATCTTGGTTAGTTTTTAGATTAAGCACCAATTTTGATGGTAGTTTGCTTAGTTTCAGGAGTGGAAGTGAAACTGGTGGTGTGTTGACTCGAAAAATATGAACCAAACAATGCAATATGCTCACTACTTTACCTTTCAATTTGATGAATGTTCTAAACTAATGAAAGGTTAGAGGTTCATGTGTGTCTTTCAAACATGCAAAATGTGTTGGTAGATTTTGGATTTTTATGAACAATTATGTTGAAATGTGGATAATGACTGATTTCAAAATCAATGTAAACCAAAAGATATCTCATTGAAAATGAATCTAATTCTATTACACGGGGGATCTCTGTTTCTCATTTTCAGGGACACTCGAAAGTGCGAGCAAAGAGGATACGCAAATCCCTTTGAATACTTATGAATTAAATTCTTTACACTTGAGATCTACTTTCTCATTCACAAGATCCCTCAAAATACCAAGTGAAGAGGATACTGTATCTTGAGAACTGTATGCGAAAATTGAAATCTACACTATTAAACTTGAGATCCACTTTATCATTCACAAGATCGCCTTGAAATCCCAAGTGAAGAGGATACAGTGGCTCAAAAGGAAAATGCTTGTAAAATAAAATCCTAGACTATTACACTTGAGATCCACTTTCTCGTTCACAAGATCGTTCAAAATCCAAAGTGAAGAGGATACGGTGACTCAGACACAACTTATCACAACAAAATCGAGATATGAAGGTACAACTTCCTCTAATTGTGCATAACAATAATGAAATACTGTATATCCAAAACAAAATTTGACTTATTAAAGTTTGTATTTGGTTTTGGAGGGAAATTGTTTTCAAAATGTCTCAAAGTGTAATGTTCAATCTTTTGTTTTTCAATGTAAATATCTTTGTGAAATCTGTTTAAATGATATTTTCTTATGTCCTAACTGATATTTTGTTTCATGATTCAAATAAGCAAGTGTATGAGTTTCAACAATTAAAGGGCCTTAAGGTTCTTCAAACAAATGTTGATGTTTCTTCACTCTTCGTTATTTGCAAACTATTAAATGAATCAAAATGATTTAAAGATCAGTCCTAATCCTATCCAATCAGGTATCTAAAAGCAAAAGATGACCTTAAGCAAATGGATCTACCACAAATTGTAAGCAATTTAAAAAAAAAAACAATTTAGGCCATTTTAAAGGTTTTTGGAGAGAAATTCAAGATCTAGAGATCTTAACCCAAACCCTTCCAAATTTTTCCTAATTAGTGGTAAAATGATCCTAACATGTCTTAAATCAATGTCCAGGTCTTCAAGTACAAAAATGAACCCTAAATGTGGCCCTAAAACAGTGAGATCTCAAAACTAGGTGACATTTCATGCAAATCTGAATCAAGAAAGCTTTAAAAATCTTTTAAAATATTCCAAATATTTAGCTAAAGAGGATCAAAGTAAGGACCAAACTCTAATATAACGGGTTCCTCAGCCAATCCAAGAAGAAAAAATCACAAAAACTGAGGCAAGGATGAAGAACCGAGCTCGAAAACCTCAAAAACCCGGTCGACACACCTTCTGGAAGAGAGCAGAGCGTTGAAAGGGGATCAACACACCTAACACACAGGAAAAGTGCGTTAGTGACTCTCCCTTCTATTGTACAGGGTGCGTTGAAGGCCCTTCAATGCTTTGTATGCACATACAAAGTGTGTTGGCCCTACAAATCAAGAAAAACATGAGCTCTTTTTCCGAGATTTTTGGGTGTTTAGGAGTGGATATAGGCCGGTTTTGAGCTTCTAAACCTAGAACATAGGTTCTTTAAGAGATCTTAAGGAAATATTTAAGTAGATCTAAAATATTGAATCACCAAAATATTGAATAAATTTTCAAATAAAATCAACTAGTAAGGTCGCCAATCTGATAATAGCATTAAAGGTAGGGATGAATCTACATTAAACTGCTATATTACTATGAGTAGGTGAGGTTCATTGTCAAAAATCCACAATTATCTAACATTCCCTAATCTATTTAAATATTTAGAATTCAAATCAAACCTAGAAGAAAAACTTTAAACTCATGAATAGAAGGGGAATTGAATTGCTTCATATTATGCCAAGGAAGAAAAATACTTCCTTACAATAGAGATAGAGATGCATACATCCTCCCTTGCCTTGAGACATCCTTCTCCATCCTTGCTTTTGATGAAGATGAGATTTTCAATCTCCAAATCTCTCCATCATGCCTTTGCTTTCTCCTTTTTCCTCCCTTACCATGCCCCAAATGACTTTGTTTTATAGTATTTGGAAATGGGATCTCAAGTTTCCTCTTTCAATGTGGGATTATACCTTTTCTTGATTTTTGATTATTTTTTCCCAAAAACCCACTTTCCATAGTATTTTTAGGTTTTTGTCATAATATCAACATTATTAAGTATAATTAATGCAATCTAATGCACTTATTTTCACTATTAACTAGTGGAGACTAGATTTGAGCCTTCAATTGAGCAGTTCAATCACTAAACCATGTCTCTTTAGGATCCTTCTTTCTTCACTCAATCCTTCCAATCATGGAAGTAGTGATTAGATAATAAAGGATTGTTCTCTTATGTACTTGTATTTTGTCTTCATGGTTTGGGTGCATAGTAAACTGTGCTTCTACCTTTCACTTTGTTAAGGGTGTTAATTTGATTGTTAACAGGAAGCTCTACTGATGAAAATCTATATGATCATGACGCAAATTTTTTCAATATGGTCATGACCATTTACAACCTACACCACACCATTTTTAAGATAAAAAAAAACAATGAGTAAAACCTATATTTTTGCCACATCTAGGAGATAAACTTAGCCCGATCTATTTTCCCCTAAGATGTACATTTCACCAATTTCATTAGTTGGCGTTATGTGTGCTATCATTCTGACAAAAGAGTCTTTATATCATCAGATCAGTACATTCCCTAATGTATAATATCTAAGGATTTCATGGAAAAAATTATGTTTTCCTAACCTTCCTACACTGCAAATCCTCAATGAAGGAGCCCTTACCCCTTTATACCAAGCCATGAAACCTTCCAAGAAGAGCCACCTTTTATATTAGCAATTAACTGTAGGAGCCTCAATCCCAGTAGAACCCTCTCCATACCCAACTGATAAATTCTCAAGAACTTCCAAAAAGATCATCTCATTAATTTGCACTATCCTAGGGTATGACAATGATATATCAATAGATGAAAACATTTTAGGGTTCCTATCCCTCTTAACCATAGTAGAAGGGTTTATTCCCCCTGGGTTTCATATTTTTGGTTACTTGGATGAAGAAATTCACAACCAGTTGGTAGAATGTTTTTCCCATGAATGTTTTAGATACTGATCTTACCTTTTCTTCGTATTCCTGTACCAGAATTTTGAAATATTTAAAGACCTAGAGCGAAGTGCAAAAGATTAAGTAGGAAATAAATTGTATGTTTATACATGGATATATATGATCTTAAGGAAGCCAAGAAATCAAAATTATAAGGAATTTAAAATAAGGCCATGAAAGTACCATATTCCTTGTTGCATGGTGCACCCCCCGCTAGAATTTTCCCTAAATATCAGGAGCTTCTATAAATAAGCATTGATACTAAGGTTGGGGATTCGTTCCTCTATGAAGACTATACATTTTTAATGGTATATGGTTTTGAAGAATATCCTTACAATTTTACTACCTTTATGATTCAAAGAGTGTTCGCCAAAGAGTGTTCTCCCTGCAGTATATCAGACATAAATTTAGTTCATATCAAGTTCACTTTGTGAAATATAAGCATCAGATTTCTTTTAGGCTTCCCAAAGATATAGGGCCTTTCCTGGTAAAAACCAGAAATGCCTTACCTTACATAGAAAATCTGTGAAGCAACTAAGTCTAGAAAAAATAGAAAAATGGCCATATGACCTAACTAGGATATTTTTAAGCATAGGATCGAAAATAAGAATTCTACCTACAATTATGTGCCTCGTCCTAACTGGTAGAAAATAGAAAATCTACTGACTTGGGAACAAGTCTACAAAGCCTTGTTGGAATATTCTCACCATCTCATTTTGGTCTTGCATTCTTTGCATGCATCCATGCATTCCATGCATTAACAGTTGAGTATCCTAGCACCTAGTCCTTACTTTGGCCCACCCGGACCTTGTTTTTGGCCATAATCATCTCTCCTATCCATTCAGAGTGCCTTGGTTACATCACTGAAGTCCAAATTCGCCCTCATGCATGATTTTAGGTGTTAGCATAGTCAGTTCCATGATTTAGGACAAGGTGCCCTAAATCAGAGAATTGACTGTGCTAACTCCTAAAGTCATGCTTGAGGGAGAACTTGGACTTCAATGATGTAACCAAGGTGCTCTGAGTGGATAGGAGGGATAATGATGGCCAAAAACAATCTCTGCAGGGGCCAAAGTAAGGACTAGGTGCTAGGAGAGTCAACTGCTAATGCATGGAATGCATGCAAGACCAAAATGAGATGGTGAGAATATTCCAACACCCCCCCTTAAGCTAGGCTCTGAGGAAAAATAAATGAAAAATTAGGGCCTTGGTTACTAATACCAAAGGTCACCCCGTACAATCAATCTAGAAAAAGTGAGGAAAGAAGGAAAACCCAGTGGGAAACCCACGGGGGGTTCACTTAGTGAGCTTGTTACATAGCACGATCGTTCGCAGGATATTAAAGAATACCCTTAATTTCACTAAATATTGGAAAATGCATCCAAAAATTGTATTGTTGAACCCCCCTCCCAATATTCCTTTCCAATTAAGAAAACCCCTAGTTTCACCAGATATTGTAGGTATCCATTTTTATCAACCCATTTTTAACACTCCCTTTATATGATATTATCAAGTTGTAACAAATAGGATCCCTAACACTTCTTATTATAGGCAAACACGATGCTTAATAAATATAGCCATTGAGAACTCATGTTTTTTATAAGCTTAATAAATTAAACTCCATAAAAATGCAAAATTGAAACCCTTTTTTGGATGGACGCCCCTACCTTCCTATCAAAACAAACATCATTGATTTTTGAACCCAAATGAACATAGAAAAATTCCTTTTACTTTTCAATAACACCATATGATCATGTGCATATCTTGGATTTGGGTCATTCACAAGATCCAATGAATTGCCTCCACTTCCTCTACATTTATTCTTGCAATCATAGGAATTAACAACATTTAACTACCTTTTCTTAGGTTATATCTAGTTTTTTTAATCTTTAAAGGATAGAGAAAAATATCCATTGTTAGGTTTCAAGCATGCAATAGTTATAAAGATACACAAATGGTGAAACTTATATGATACAATTTCTTGGTAACGATAACACATAGGGTATGTAAATAAGGATTTAGATTTTCACATATTTTCATGTTAATTCCAATACAATATTAAGACAGATGCAATGCAAATAAGAATTGAAATTACAATTATGAATGTGCCAAATATAACTCAATCTAACAACTATTCCTAATTGGCAATGTGAAAATATTAAATAAGAATACAAAAATTTGAAAGAAATAATTAGTCAAGAAACATTGATCTAACTTTTCTTGGTTCCAGTGATCGAAGAAAGATTGATCTCACTTTTCTTGGCTGTCATGGAGCAAGTTTTAATTGAATCTCAATGCCCACCTAAACCCCAACCTAAAAAATGAAGAGTCAAATCTTTTACTTGAATGCCTACAAAAAACACAATACCATTTTTCAAGTCCAAAACTCCCATTTAACTACATCTCTTAACTTAAAGATGAAAAACAATATAAAATCAATTCAAACCAAGCCTAAATAAGCTATTAAATGAGGATTTCTCAAGGCCAATAATCCAAAGAGACTTCCATTGATATTATCATTGGTACACTATTATCAAATTTATGCAAAACTTAGGATCATAAGCAATATCTCTAATGTCCCCATCTTGACCCTATTGCATTAAAATTGTAAATGATGTAAATATTGTTATTAAATCATGGTGAGGAGCTCAAGGCCAAGGCCCCGCCATCAATTTAGCATCTTATGTATTGGCAATTAAAAATAGATGCCTATGGTTCTTGTGCTAGACAGGAACAATGTAAATTGAGACATCATGTAAATATCAATTCTAATGAAATACCCACAACTAGCTATGCAATGCAACAAAGAGATGGGGGCATGATTTTTACAAGGAATAGGGAGGGAAATTATTCAAAAACCTTGAGCCAATGGTGTAAGCCAAATGTCAATGAATGAACCCCAACTACCCATTTTGACTTATGCACCCAATCATTTAATTCTTCCAAGAGTTGGTTGAGGTAGTTAATGCCTTGGGAATAAAGAGGTATGGCAGCCAATTTCATGCATGGGCAAGCCATCAACTTGGGAAATTGTATTTTTTCTTGTTGGGCAAGAAAACACCCACGAAATGGTGCCCAAAACCATATTTCACCCAGGGACTTTTCTCTCTCACGCAGTCTGAGCTAGCTGGGGATTTCTCCTTCACATTTTCCATCGTTTTCCTACATTTTCCATAGCTGGGAACTCGTTTTTGTATTGCATAGTGGCTGGGAGGACGGGAGTCACGATTTTGGGGTTTATGGAGGCCATTTCTGTCCCTTGGATGCCCATAAGCGTTTTCTGAAAACGATTTTTCTCTCCCAGGGTTGTTTCCCCATTTTTCATTTATTTTTTGGTTTCCCATGTTTTTACTGAAACCAATGGAAACCCATTCTGGTCATTCCACTGTCAAAGGTTTCTCTTCATGCCCAGCATTTGTGATTTTGCTGTTATTTGAATCCCTGTTTTGGTTTGAAATTGTGAGCAAGAAATTAGGAGTGGAAGTGGACCAGAACTGGCTTGATAAACCTAGTGAGGAAGGTAACCTCTCAAGAAGATCAAAAGGGTTGGCTACTCTTCTATGAACACCTTGAACAACACTGAATTGGAAGGTATGGCCTGAGGGACTATGTAGTAGTGAAGGGAATACTTCCTTGTGTAGGGTGTGTAGGAATTGTGGGGAACCAAGCTGGATAGATCTTGTAGAGGCATCCTTAGCTCTGTGGTTGAGCTCACTAACTTAGCCATTCTTCCTTTCCATTTCCTTAGTAGCCTGATAAACCCAACTGTAGATTGGCTTGGCTGATTTTGGTGTATATCTGGTTATGTGTGAGTTTGTTGTTCCCTTTTTCCTTGTAGAAATCATGCCTAGCTCAAGGGTGGCAGTTGTGTTGAGAGATCAATGAGCACAACTGGCCTATGGTTGGGTGGAACGTTGCAGCAGCATAGCTAGTTGCTCGGGACTACTTCGTTTTAAGATAAGTACTCTCTTATGTTAATTTTGTAATGTATTTATTTGATGACTATCATGAATGTCTTGAATGTATGCTAGATGTGTAATAGGATTTACTTCTGTTGTGTTTCTTGTATTATATACACATCTGCATATGTCTTTTTATACTCCAATGGGTTTTGTTAATAATCATGGGGCTAGATGCCCGGTTTTAGCCTCACGTTCTCTCCATCGCACTGGTATGATGGGAGGGGACGTTACAATATCAAATAAAAATGGAAGGTCCTTAAGTTTTAGGTGGGCATGAATTGAGCCCGTGATTTGGACATATGAATCCATCCCACAATTTGGAGGTTATTCCTCAACACTCCCAAATAAAATAACCCCCAATATTTGTATTACTATGTCAAATTAAAAACCCCCCTTGACCCCTTAATACAAGGCAATATATTTTTGATGTTTTTAAGAGTATTCAACCCCCCAATATGAATGGACGTGATATGATATTGCCTCACTAGTGAACCCCCCGTGGGGAAACCCCCCCCCTCCCCCCAAGATAGACTAAAACACACCAAAAATTGTTGCTCAAGCCTCAAGTAGGTGTGATGCTTGATTCAATGTCTAGAGGTATCTTCCCCTTGGGAAGAAGTGCATCATGCTCCAAAAACATGTGCTTGAATTCTCCTTTAGTGGATGCAAGCAAATATGGAGGATTTCTAAACTTTCTCTTCAAACCAAACATGGTGAGAACAAATCCAAAAATATGAAGATCATCCTAGAAACTTTAAATCGAACCAACTGAAGTAGGATCAGCTCCAATCAGATCAAATTGATCTTGAAACTTGAACTTCTAATAAGTGGAAATTAAATCATCTCCAAGAATTGATAGATGGTTTCTTGTGGTTTACTTTGAACCAACATGGGTGAGATCAAAATCAAAATCACAAAAATGTGCTTGATACTTGAACCCAAGCGAATGGTAGTGTCCTCCATCTTCGGTGAAACTATGAGAACATGTTCCAATGATCGAATAAAAGTACATAGGAATCATGTGATCAAGGAGGGAGAATGAATCAACTCCAAACTTTGATTTAACCTCCAAAACATTCAAGAGATCATCATTCTGCACACCAGCAGACTCATGTGAAAGAGAGGATTTAAGAACCTCTTCATATTCTAGAGCATGAACTAGCTTATCTTGCTCTAAATTTAGAATAGAAGATATTGAGAACATGAGTGAGGAATGGATAGTCTCTCCAATAGATTTAGCTTCATTAGTTATATAACTTTCATCTGCATCATCTACATGGGAAGGGGAAAATTCAAAACTGTCTTCAAATTCTAGAGCAACTGAGGAAGGAAAGTCTTCAAAAAAAACTTTATGTGTTGAATATGTAGCTTCTTCTTCATCTTGAAAAACTTCATCATGAGATATGATTAAGGCCGAGACATAATTAGAGAGAACACTTAAGGAGGTATCACTGGGCTTGTTCTCCAAATAATTTGCACCAATCTCTTCATTTTGCTTTCCAAATGCTTTGTCCAGTTGGGCCCATAGATCACTTGGATATTCAATAGTTTCCATGAGGTAGCACATACTAGGAGACATAGCAATACACATTTCTCGAAATGCTCTGTCACATTCATTTAGCCAATCATTCTCTTCTTCGTAGGAAGAAAAATATCTCATAAAACCAATACACATATCAAAAAGACCTTGTCACTTCAGATATGCTATCATATTTGGTTTCCACTAATAATAGTTGAATGGAGAGAGAGGAGGAATTGCTTTCAAATTCATGGAAGCTATTGTAGAATACATGCAAAAACAATGGAAAAATATGTAGAGGATTGTTACTGAATCTATTGAACACTGCTTTAGGACAGTAGGCACTTTTATCCAGATCCTTCACACCTGGATAGAACTCAAAGGATTTCTCCAATGAATTCAATGCAATGGCAACAGGATTTGTTGTGGAAATCCATAGGCTTCTGGTGCTCTACTGAAAGTAGCTACTCATTCTACTGTTGGAACTGCTACTACTGTTACAACCAAAATCTCTCACGAGCTCTGAAACCATGTGAAATTCCACAAGGGTAGATCATTGAGCTTGAACAAACCTCACAATTTCACAATGTAATTACTGATACAAATTAGACAAAAACATGTATCAATTCACTCATAAAATTGAAACACACATGAAAAACTGTTGTTGCTACATTAATCAGTTGTAAGTTGGCAATCAATGAATGTTACAATAGAATGAATTTGATACGCCCAGGAGGATTTGAATTCACCTCAAGTATAGGATTACTTTGCATTGGAACCATATTTGGTTGCCAGCTTACAACTGATTAATGTATCAACAACAATTTTTTTATGTGTGTTTCAGTTTTATGAGTGAATTGATCCATATTTTGTCTAATTCTTCTCAGTAATTACATTGTGAAATTGTGAGGTTTGTTCAAGCTCAGTGATCTACCCCTGTGGAATTTCAAAATCCCAGAGTAGTGGAACAAACCAAAACACTTCAGGTTTACAAGCAAGGGTTAAGAGGCTAGCTAAGGAGGAAAGCACAAACATGAACATTGATGCAAATCATACAAATCCCTTAGACAAGAATGCTAGAATTGTGTTCAGAGCTAAGGCTGAACAAGCCCTAGTTGAAGATGTGCAAAGTGAAAACTTTCAAAGTCAAGTAAATGAGTTAATGGAGAAACCATCAACAAATAAGAAGCTTCCAGCTACCACCATCAAGAACTATCCTTCATTGGTGCTTCCTACACCTTAGAAGTAGCAAGAGTCATAGTTTGCAAGGATAGACCAAGAGAAACACAAAATTTATAATAATTTATTAACTATATAAATATAAGAATCCAAAGTATGGGCATATTTAAAAATCTTAGAGAAGATATAGGGCTAGGTGAGAAAATACTACTAAAAATATCAAACCATAAAACAAACACCATTAGGATGTCCATCATAGAGTCAAAGGTCCCTAGTCCTAAATCATTTGAGGATTGGAAAGCAGATGAGTGCAAAGTGGATTTTTGGACAATCCACCCCCCTTGATAAGGTTGATTTCTACAAACAAGATAGCGATATTCTATGCAAAGATGTTTTGAAATACTCAGCCAATGAAAGGAATCTCAGAGAAATACTTCAAAAATTGGATAAATTGCTAAGGGCGGAGAAGACCATTGTTAAGGACAAGACATCCCAGTCGTCCTCCAGCCTGCAAAATGAACGCAAGGACTCCATCGATGCTGTCAACATGTCCACCACAGAGTTGTAAAGCGCTCTCACGGACATCGATAACACAGTGAATGAGCTCTTCAGAATTCTAATCTTCAGCAGGGTCGAACTCTTGAACAATCTCACTACTCTTTGTTCATGATCAAATCAATGCATGGCATTAAATGTACAAAGCAAAGGATACAGCCATTCTGTAGTTACATCTATCTCATGCGTTAATACTATCCGTTGTCCTTTTTAAGGGCATATACATTTTTATTACTGTAACAAATACCTTTATACATACAGATCAAATCAAATTAAGAGATTTCTTATGTGATTTTTTTATGGTGAACATTATTCACTATACAGTCTGATATAGGTGAAATTTCTCCACTATACTTGAATTTAATATTAAAATTAAGTGATTTCTAATGTGATTTCTTATGGAATTTCAATGCTCATACTAATAATTTTATTTATCATGGGTTAAGGGCTTAATTATGTTATATGATAATACAAATATTTAGGGTATATTTTATTACATTTAGTGTAAAAGCGATGGAGGGAAAATCATGGGACAAGGACACTAGGTATTGAGTTTTAATAGACAAGGGATATTGAGTTTGATGGACAAGGGATACTCAATCATGATGTAGGATGGTTGATGCTAGTGCTCTATTTATCCTATATAAGTAATTGGAGGATTAACTTATTATTCAAAATTTATCTTGTTAACTTCAACATTCCTTATGGATTAAACCATAAAAACACTATCAATTACCAAGAATATAGATAACTAAGGGTCAATTCCTTAAACTTAAATATAATCGAAATCTTCATTATTATAATATTCATATATTATAATCACATTATAATATATGATAGAATTCTTCAAACCTTGGTTTATACTCCCAAAGAATGTATTAATTCTAGTACAACAAGAAAAAACACTTTTTAGCACCACAAGTTAGCACCACTTATATTTTGTGGGGTTAAGGTGGTGGTATTACCACCAATAATAATTTTTTTGTGTTAAAGTGGGTGTATTACCACCTCTTACATTTTGTGGTGTTAAAATGGTGGTATTAGCACCACTTACATTTTGTGGTGTTAAAGGTGGTGTTAATGTTTGTAAATATCATTGAAAATGGAGTTTCTCCTCATTTATGTTAAGAGAAATGTCATATTGGAAAGTACTTGGAAAATACAATAAAATGGTGCTAAGTCCTTATTTGCCACATGGACATGTAAAAATAAAATTTATTATGAGGATTTGCACAATAAACACAACAACTTCACATATATTTATTTTGTAAATAACTTAATTCAATTATTTATTTTTTCTTTATTTAATCAAATAAATCCTCAAGAGTAATTTATGAGGTTTTGCACCAAAATCACAACATTTATTTTTTAAATAATGCATTTCAAATATTCATTTTAATACTTTCTAAACAAATAAATACTTAGGACTCTTAATATTGACAAATAATTAAAGACAGCTATTTTTAATTTATTATTATTATAAAGTACTAATAAAGTGATTTGAATTGAAAATTGATTATTTGATTCAGAATAATTTTATTGATATTATTAAATTTCTTGAGTGATATTTGTATCATTATTAGTTTTAAGCACATGGTTTAGGGAGAAATCATCTACCTTGGGCCCTAAAAGTAGCTTTTAGGAGTCCAAGAACAAGAAATACATCTCAAAGGTCACCACAAATGTATTCCTAAGAGTAGTTTTAGCCTCTATGTTTGGGAATTAACACCATTATAAGATTTTTATCAGTAGGGATAGGTCTAGACGCCCTTGAAATGGTTGACAAAAAACATAGGCCTTAGTTTAAAGGAAGCTTCTAGGCATTTAATGCCATGAATGTTGTGTTGAAGCAAAACAAATGACATTTTGAGAGGATCCTTAGACTTATAATAGGTATAAAGGGGGGATTGGGAGGAAATATAACTAGGTATGATTCTTGAGGGCATATAAATTATTAAGGGAGGAAACCCACGATTTGGGCTTTAAATGAAACCTATAGGCCTATATGATTAACAAATATATCTTGAACCACCACATAAGTCCTTTCAAGAGTATCCTTATCCTAATATTGGGTGTATTAGTGTCATTAGGATGTATTTAGCATTATATATGTGTCTCAAGGATCTTGACACTTTTGTGGGAGCAAATCTAGGCCTTAGACCGTAGTAAAAAGGTTAGGCATCTAGTGACAAAACCAACAACTTGAACGACTATACAAGATCTATTAGGGGTAACATCACCACCACTATGAGGTTTTGGATAGTACGTATGGGTGTCAAGGTTTTGCATACTGTCACGAGTAGAAAATTAGGCCTTGTGCCCTAAATATTGAAGGTGTGAAATACAAACATGAATTCCCAATGTTATCCTTGGAATTTGAGTGTTGATATTAGTGACAATAGGTATGGATATTAGATCCTTGGACATAGTCATCGAAGGAATCACATGACTTAAGCCCTAAAGGAAGGCTTTAGGCATTTAGGGCTTGAAGAGAAATGACTCAAACTATCACATATTAAGGATCTCTCAAGGATATCCATGTCTTCCAAATGGGGATATGGATGCTATTACAATATTTTAATATTTTAAGTACCAGGTGACTTTGAACATGGTTGGCTGAATAAATATATGGACTGGATGATAAACAAGTTATTAGGAACCTAGGGACATGAATACCACCTCAAACCACCACACAACACCTCTTTATCAAGTTATCCTTACCTCTAACTAGGGATATGGATGGCATTATGAGGTTTAAGATACTAAGTATGAGTCCCTAGGATTAAACATGGTTGGGATGAGAAATCTAGGCTTTATACTCTAAAGGAATATTTTAAGCATCAACATTTAAAAATGATCCATTAATCCATCAGACATGACATCATGAGCATATCATTGGCCTATGAGTAGGGATCTTGGAAGTAGTATAAAGTTTAAGAAATGGGTGTGAGTATGTGGGACTTGTATATGGTTAGGTTGAAAACCTAGGCCTTAGGGAATACATGAATATTAAAGGAATCCAAACCCAATATTAATGTTTTGAACCAAATCACATGAGATCTCAACATAATATTTGACCTCTAAGTGGCGATAATGAGTTTTAATGTTAATCCCTAAATGTTGGCACATTACCCTCTATATTGTGGCTCATTACATATTATTGATGTCAGCTAGGGTCTATTAGTGGTAATTTTCATTAGTATTACTATATTAGTTATGTCATCTTGGGTCCATTAGTTGTAATTGTACCTCTTTGTCTCCTATATATAGGAAGGAGACATTTTCATTTGAATCATCTCATGTTGTCTTGTCTTGTGTACTTAGTACATTGTGTAAGGAGGTTGCCCCTTGAAGAGGATTTCTATTCATCTCCTTTATTCATTATTAATATGTGGATTACTCTTTTTGGTCTATTTATGCTCTTTTCATGCTCTTTCTGGGACTTGGTTGCATAACATTTGGTATCAGAGATTTGACGTTTCCAAAACAAGTCATTGTGGAATTTTCGCTACATTTGTTTTCTAGGTAATTTCAAATATAGAAAATCACAAGGGAGTTAGAATACATATTGATCTATATTGGGTATGAGTGTCAGATCCTTACTCATTACAGGTTCGAAGTTATACTCAGTGGAAGTTAGGGTTTTTTACTAGTCCAAAAACTAGTCTAAAGAAGGTGTTCTGGGAAAAATAGTTATATATGGAGAATGCAAGATCCAAATTGAGTGAGACCTATTGCATAATAAATAATATAGAACACACTATGTTGGGTAGCAATTTTAGAATTAGACTCAGAAAAGTGGACACATGGCAGGTTGTACACTCTCGCTCTTCTAAAAAGGGAAAAAATTACAAGTGTTGGTAAAACTGTCACAACATTTTTTTGGCACATCCAAATTCAACAAAATCGATGGAATTAGAAAGAGGACATATCATGCTACCACAGGACAAGATTTTGATACTTAGAAGGGTCAAAATTTGAGGGTTACCTTAGTTGGAAGGTCAGAGAACAAATCAATCTTTAAAAGGGTTTGAAAAAGGTACGCCACTGTTAAATTTAAATAACTTTTAGTAGAATGATCTATTTGAGGGTGAATTGAAGTGAACGCAAGGTGTGATATACATTTATATTTCAACCAAAAGGTAGTTGAAAGAATCACACTCCACTCAAACCATCTAAGGGTTCATCCCTGGCCTATGATGAAAGTGAAGACCTATCTTTTCGGGTATCCAAGTTAGAAGATCTGATTAAAGGGTTTGTGAAAATGATTGATTTATTTAATATGGAGAATAATATGGGACATATGATGGACGAAAAGATAGTATATATTTAAAATAAAATAGAGGAAAGTATGGGAATGATTGCTAATCCGATACATAATCTAGAGGAAAAGCCTCCTAAAGGTGTGTGGTGGGCCCAATTTAGGGAAGGTAAAGATAGTGTCCATGTTGAGAAACCATCCCTTAATAATCATAAGTGACAAGAGGATTTGATTCTAATAATGGAAGTAATCGTGGATGGTCCCCAAGGGGTATCCAACTCCTCGGGTTTGACATGAGGAATTTTGATGGCAATGACCCCATAACATGGATCTTTTAGGTGGAGCAATTCTTTGATATACACCAGGTTCCAAATCTACAAAAAGTACCTGTTACGTCTTTATATTTAGAACCTAATTATTTTGTGTGGTACCAGATGCTTTGGGAATGAAAAAAGAACTCCATTATCTCTTGGTCCATTTTCAAAAAATAATTGATATCATATCATGATGATCTTAAGAGCAATTCCTTCTTTACCCAATTGATAAATCTAAGGAAAAAGGGTCCAGTAATTGAGCACATTCAACAATTTCAAAAGTTGAGTCTCAAAGTGGAGGGAATACTAGATGATAAATTATTGGATCTCTTTATTGGAACCTTGAAGGATAAAATCCAACATGAGGTGCTCCTCCTTGAACCAACATATTTAGAGAAGTCTTTCGTGGTGGCAAGAAAGGTTGAATGTAAAAATATGGTGATGGATACTAGAAGAACCACCTCCAACACATATAGAGAAAATAATGTTCAATCTTCTAACCCACCTCAAAGGTTTACACCTCAAAAACTAGATGAAAGAAGAGCAAAAGGTCTACGCTTTAATTGTGACAGCAAGTATAGTAAGGGACATAAGTGTGGTGAGAATAAATTATTCTACGTAGATTGTGAAGAGGAAGAAGAAAAAGAATAGGAGCCATCTCTAGCTGAAGAAATAGAAGAGATTAGTCCCACCATATCTGGTCATGCATTGGCAGTAATCAACACGCCTCAAACTATCGAGATCAAAGGATATATAAAAAAAAGGGGGTAATGGTGTTGATTGATTTTGGTATTACTCATAATTTCATTCATACTAAATTAGCCAAATTTCTCAATTGCTTTGTATATACAACACCATAATTTCAAGTAATGATTGTGGATGGACGAACTATTAATTGCTTAGGGAAATTCCATAATATCAATCTTACTATGGGGGAATATGTATTGAATAGTCCTATGATTTCTATCCCAATGGGTGGTGTTGATGTTGTCTTAGGGGTTCAATGATTACAATAATTGAGAAAAGTGGATTTTAATTTTCAATATTTTTTCATGAAATTTTCTTGTGAAGGAAAAGAATTTGAATTAAGGGGTATCATAGGGAAGCCAAGAAAGGTGATAAACTCTAATGGTATGACAAAATTGTTGAAAAAGGGACATCACATTGTAATTGCACAATTATGCTCACTAGATGTTCAAACATCCAGGCCTCCTATTCCCATGGATCTCCAAAGGGTAATTGATAAGCAATCCAAGGTATTTAAATATATTCCAAAAGGTATTCCACCTACTCGATATTTCGATCATGCTATTCACTTAATTCCAGGAAGTGTTCCTCCTAACATCAAACCTTACAGATACCCTTATGGCTAGAAGAGTGAAATTGAGCATATGGTTGGAGAAATGTTAACAGTTGGAATAATTATGCCTAGTGAAAGTTCTTACTCTACACTAGTGGTAATGGTACACAAGAAGGAGGGATCATGTTATATGTGTCCATATTATAGAGAGCTCAAAAGATCATTGTTAAAAATAATTTTCTCATTCCTCTCATTGATGAATTGTTAGATGAACTACATGGAGAAATTTACTACACAAAGTTGGATCTTCGTTCAGGGTGCAAGCATCCCTACAAAAGTTGATGATATCGAAGCTTTGAGAGAGTTACAAAGATATGAAAGTGAAAATCAGTGGATGGAATTTTTTAACAATGACATGGAAGCAAATGATGATAATATTTCTGCTCCAGAGAATGAAATTGCCTCTTATTGACTTGGTTCAATGTCTCCAACATATTATTTTATGGTATATTTGTTTTTTCTCTAATTGAAAAGATGATGCATTTCAAAAAATAAGCTTCCATGGAGGAGGATTCTTGTATGGAGAACTCATAAATGTTAAAGGTTAAGGATAATCAAATAGGTTATCTCCTGTAGCATGTTGCACGGTTACAGAAATCAATCGTGGAAATTGGACAAAAAGTAAGAGCAGACATTTAGAACTAGGAAAAAATTATTTAAGAATTGTATTCTCAAGTAGATATGCTTATAGATGATGTGAAGAATGATTTGGACAAATTCCTTAAACAATATCGGGTTGAAAAGAATAATTATGAAGAATAGATAGAAAGACTTAAAATTTAGTTGAAAAACATGCCTGAGTTTTTGAACATACTGCCACTAAATAGTATGGCTAGTTAGGAAGAAGAACTTCAGTGTCAACAAAAAAATAAAGACCAACTTATTGCTTGTTTAAAGGTGCAATTTGAACAAAAATACAAATAAGAATACTTTAGATATAGAGATGATATTGCACAATATGAAAAAAAAAATGGCAACAATGAAGAATACAATTGATAAGAAAACTGAGGTGTTGAAAGGTACAAAAATTGATAGGATTTTTGCAACATTGAAATCTAAAAAGGAAAAGAAGAAGCTTTGTTCAAAGAGAAATTCAACAAAGAGTGCATTAAATAAAAGAGGTCATTGCACAATATGAAAATAACATCGCCAAATTGAAGGCTTTCATTGATGAGAAAGATGTGATGTTAAGAGTTATATATTGTGACAGAATTGCGCCAATGGTCAACACTAGAAGACTCATAAAAGAAAAAGAATATGAGAGAGAGAGAGAGAGAGGAAAGGGTAAGGTAGAGAAGGAGGAAGAACAAAGGAACATTGGATTTTGTGAAGGTGAAAGTAAAGATGTGGATACACTAAAACAAAACAAAAATATTTCACACCAGCAATCCTTAGTTGTATATGAGGAGTCATTACTCAAACGAGAGAAGAACTTGTAGGAAGTGCTAGTAGCAATGTATGCAGGAGGAGATATTTTTTCATCATCCTCTCTACATGAATCAATGAAGCAGAAACTAGCTGAGAAGGAAAGCATTATCATAGAGATCAGACATAAACTATTGGAGAATAGAGCAGCATGGAATTTGGGATGTAATAGTGAAATTGAAAAATCAAAATCCCAAATTGCCTCTTTACAACAGAAATCCATTCTTCAGGCAATACGTAAGATTATTTCACCATTTTTCATACAATGTTACATTCCGATCCTCTAGGATCCTTAGTGTGATAAATCTTAGAGTGGCCACTATATTAAACTCACGTGAGAAAACCCCCCCTTTAAGGTCATTTATGGTAATTTGAGAACATATAGATGGCTTGTGAGACCCTAAAAAAAAAAGTATGGTCAAATAACTTCAATTTTATAATGTAACCATCGATTAATCATCGAGAACCATCCTAATTTTCTAAACCTTAAAATTGACACTATATCCTAATCACGGGATAAATATACCTATGGATGATGTGCATCATGTTTTGAGGACCTACACCTACACTATGAGCTCAAGAGAAACATTTTATTGAATTAGATCCTATCTTTATTTATGTACAATTAAATGGGCCTCAATAACCATCCTTGTCATTGTATCCCTTAATATATTGACCACATCTCACCCCTAAATATGTTGTCATTTTATAGTTTCCCTTGAAGCCTTACCATGGCTAATACTTCCTTGGTGCCAATATTTCATTGTTGAATGATTCTTGTATTTTAATTTTTTCCAATAACCATATGTAAAGTTGGACATATAGACACTGATATTTCATGGTTTACCTTTAATATCTAATAAACCATCTCTCTTTATATATGAATATGAAATATTATATGGAATGAACTGGTTTCTCTATGGTGTCATATAAAAGCTTCAATTTTGTTACTTGATGTTCTCTTCTAGATTTTCATTGATTAATTAGTAGTTCATAGGTTAAAAAAAAATTAGGTAATGAAATGTTTATTACATTGTAATATTATTTCAACATTTTGCATACAATGTAGCATTCTGATCATCTAGGACCTTTTTCTTTTTTTATTGTCTCAGACTTCTCATAGTGACACCAATTTTTATAGGATTCTCAGCTTCCAAAATTTTGAACTCAACTACTGCCCCTTAAATTTATTGTGTTTCACCACTCTACAAAGATCAATGTACAGACCATAGAGAGTGGCATGCATTTTACAAAGTAGTTCATAGCATGAATTTGAGTATAAGTTGTTTGAAAAATGTATGCCATAGTATATACATGGGTCAATAATAGAAAGTAAAACCACAAGGCTGAAGCTAGCCTACATTGTTTAGAAAAAAATCTTTCAAAATCCCAAAAGGATGGGTCATTTTCCCACAATGAATCTACCAAGATGGCAATTTTCTAACAACTTATGCTCAGATTCAAGCAAAAATGAGCTTAGGAAAATTCACACTAGATTTTTTACATTGGTCAATAATTGAAAGTAAACCGATGGGGCTGAAGCTAGATACATTGTTCACAAAAACCTCTATCGGATTACCAAAATGATGGGTCATTTTCCCACAATGAATCTACCATGATGGTGATTTTTCAAACAACTTATGCTCACAATCAAGAAAAGATGGGAAATATCTTGACTAGGATATTATGGGTATATTTACCACATGGGCGCTACCCAAACACACCTACTGGAGTTAACAAAACTTAGATATGTTGTTCAGTTCGAAATCTATAGCCCACGCTCAGATTCACCATGTGTCCCTTAAAGGATTTAGGTTGTGACTTGCAACTGGCCATAGAATGATGGACATGGATCATATTGGAAAATCGTTGAATCCATCGGATTCAAGACATCAGAATAGTGATATGAGTGCCTCTCCCCCATGGGTCTATGGTCTAGAACTTGTCTTGTTCAACGATTCCACAAGCTACAGTTTTGGTTAATGAGAGGCAATGCAATTTATGCACTAAGGGGTAAATCCAATAAATAACTTGACCAAGAGCTTGTGGGTAGAGTGACCACGTTGGACCTACCAAAACACACCTACAAGAGCTAACAGAACTGAGTTCTGCTGCTTGATTCTAATTATATTCCCCGGGCTCGGATTCACCATGTGTCCCTAAAAGGCTTTAGGTTGCAACTTGCAACTGGCCATAGAATGATTATTGTGACTCATATGGATGAACCATCAACTCCATTGGATTCGTGACATCTAAATAGTGCAAGGGGTACCTCTCCCACATGGGTTCATGGCATAGAACTTGTCTTGTTTGACGATTCCAATAGCTAGGGTTTTGGGCGGTGAGAGACAACGCAATTTTTGCACTAAGGGGTCAACTTGGGAAATACATTTCATTTTATATTATTCATTGGTCAATGATAGCACTAGGAGCTACAATTTAGGGTTTCTAGGGTTTAGAATACAAACTAGGGTTTAGAATACAAACTAGGGTTTAGGCTACAAACTAGGGCTTCTAATGTTAAGAATACAAACTGGGGTTTAGAATACAAACTAGGCCTTCTACTTACCAAGGAATTTAATAGTAATCATTGGTCAATGATGACATTGACAAATTATACAACATCATACCTAAAAAAATTCTTTATCGGTGTGTAAAAGTAAGGCAAGTAGGATTTTCTTATTGAGGGGCCCTCGTGTGCTATGAAGGTCCACAAAACCTGTGCACACAAAAGTGAAATAGTTGTTCTTGGAAGATTCATTGTGAGCGAATGATGATGACTAGTGGTTTTGTTTTGAATAATTGACAAATGTGTAAACCGTGGCATACACTTTACTAATTAGTTCATAGCTTGACTCTGAGCATAAGTTATTTGAAAAATTTCCATCTTGGCTTATTCATTGCAGGCAAATGACCGATAATTTTAAGAAACTGAAAGATTCCTAAAACCTAGATACATTGTTCACAAAAACATCTTTTAGATTCCTAAAATGATGGGTCGTTTGTCTGCAATGATTCTACTAAGATGGAAAGTTTTCAATCAACAATCAATAAAAAACAAAGTGTAAATTTGCAAAAATGGGCTCAGTAAAATGCATGCCACAGTATGTAGATTAGTCAATTATTGAAAGTAAAACCACGAGGATGAAGCTAGATACATTTTTCATAAAAGCCTATTTCATATTCCTAAAATTATGGTTAATTTTCCCACAATGAATCTTCCAAGATGGCGATTTTTCAAACAACAATCAGTAAAAAACAAAGTGTAAATTTGCAAAAATGGGATTACTAAAATGCATGCCACAGTTTGTACATTGGTTAATGACTGAAAGTAAAAGGATGGGGTTGAATCTAGGTACATTGTTCACAAAAACCTCTTTCAGGTTCATAAATTGACGGGTCATCTTCCCACAATGAATCTACCAAGATGGCAAGTTTTCAAACAACTTATGCTCAAAGTCAAGCTATGAACTGCGTAGTAAAATGCATGTCAAAGTCTGTACATTGGTCAATAATTGAAAAAAAAAACATAGGGATGAAGCTATATACATTGTTCACAAAAACCTCTTTTAGGTTCCTAAAATGATGGGTTATTTTCCTACAATGAATCTGCCAAGATCGTAGTTTTTTAAACAACAATCAATAAAAGCAAGTGTAAATTTGCAAAAATGAGCTCAGTAAAATGCACTCCAAAACCTATAGATTAGTGAATAATTGAAAAAAAAACATAGGATTGAAGCTAGATACATTGTTTAGAAAAACCTCTTTCAAATTCCTAAAATGATGGTTCATTTGCCCATAATGAATCTGCCAAGATGGTCATTTTTGGAACAACAACCAATAAAAACAAAGTGTAAATTTGCAAAAATGGGATCACTAAAATGCACGACACAGTCTGTAAATTGGTCAATGATTGAAAGTAAAACCACGGGGATTATTCCAGATACATTGTTCACAAAAACCTCTTTCATATTCCTAAAATGATTAGAAATTTTTCCACAATAGAGCTTTCAAGGTGGCAAGATTTTAAGCAACAATCAGTAAAAACAAAGTGTAAATTTGTAAAAATGGGCTTACTAAAATGCATGCCACAATCTATAGATTGGTCAATTATTGAAAGTAAAACCACGGGGATAAAGATAGATACATTGTTCACAAAAACCTCTTTCAGATTCCTAAAATGATGGGTCATCTTCCCATAATGAATCTGCCAAGATGTCAAGTTTTCAAAAAACATTCAATAAAAAAATAAAGCGTAAATTTGCAAAAATAGACTCAATAAAATGTACTCTGTAGTCTTCACACTGTTCAATAATTGAAAAAAAACCATAGGGATGAAGCTAGATACATTTTTCACAAAAACCTCTTTCAGATTCCTAAAATGATGGGTCATTTTTCCATAATAAATCTACCAAGATAATAAGTTTCCAAACAACAAACAGTAAAAACAAAGTGTAAATTTACAAAAATGGGCTCAAGAAAATGCATGGCACGGTCTGTAGATTGGTCAATAATTGAAATTAAAACCATAGGGCTAAATCTAGATACATTTTTCACAAAAACCTATTTCAGATTCCTAAAATGAGAGGTCATTTTCCCACAATGGATCTGCCAATATGGCAAGTTTTCAAACAACAGTCAGTAAAAAACAAAGTGTAAATTTGTTAAAATGGGATTACTAAAATGCACGCAACGGTCGATACATTGTTCAATCATTGAAATTAAAACCATAGGCATGAAGATAGTTACATTGGTCACAAAAACTCTTTCATATTCCTAAAAGGATGGGTCATTATCCCATAACAAATCTGCCAAGATGGAAAGTTTTCAAACAACATTCAGTGAAAAACAAAGTGAAAATTTGCAAAAATGGGCTTACTAAAATGCATGCCACAGTCTGTACATTGGTCAATCATTGAAACTAAAACCATAGACCTGAATCTAGTAACATTGTTCACAAAAACCTCTTTTGAATCCCTAAAATGATAGATCATTTGCACATGAATCTACCAAGATGGAATATTTGGAAACAACGGTCAACAAAAACAAGTGTAAACTTGCAAAAATGGAAATTGTAAAATGCACACCACAGTTTGTACATTGGCCAATGGTTGAAAGTAAAACCACAGGGTTGAATCTAGATACATTGTTCACAAAAACCTCTTTCATATTCCTAAAATGATTGGTCATTTTTCCACAATGAATCTACCAAGATGACAACTTTTCAAACAACAGACAGTAAAAACAAAGTGTAAATTTGCAAAAATGGGCTCAGTAAAATGCATGCCACAGTTTATAGATTAGTCAATAATTGAAACCAAAACCACAAGGCTGAAGCTAGACATTGTTCACAAAAAACTCTTTCAGATTCCTAAAATGATGGGTCATTTTCCCACAATGAATCTGTCAATATGACAAGTTTTCAAAACATGGTCGGTAAAAAACAAAGTGTAAATTTGCAAAAATGGGCTTACTAAAACGCACGCCACAATATGTACATTGGTCAATAATTGAAAGTGAAACCATGGGCCTAAAGCTAGTTATATTGTTCACAAAAACCTCTTTCATATTCCTAAAATGATGGGTCATTTTCCCACAATGAATCTGTCAAGATGGCAAGTTTTCAAACAACATTCATTAAAAACAAAGTGTAAATTTGCAAAAATGGGATTACTAAAATGCACGCCACGATCTGTACATTGGTCAATCATTGAAATTAAAACCATAGGATTGAAGCTATTTACAATGTTCACAAAAAAATCATTTAGATTCCTAAAATGATGAGTCACTTACCCAAAATGAATTTGCTAAGATGGCAGTTTTTGAAAAAAAAACAAATTGTAAATTTGCAAAAGTGGGATTAGTAGAATGCATGCCACAGTATGTGCATTGGCAAATGACTGAAAGTAAAGCAAAGGGATGAATCTAGTAACATTTTTCACAAAAACCTCTTTCAAATTCCTAAAATGATGTGTTATTTTCCCACAATGAATCTGCCAAGATGGCAAGTTTTCAATCAACATTCAGTAAAAACTAGTGTAAATTTGCAAAAACTGCCATCTTGGCAAATTCATTACGGGCAAATCGCCCATCATTTCAAGAATCCGAAAGAGTTTTTTGTGAGCAATGTATCTAGCTTTAGCCCTGTGTTTTTGTTTTCAATTATTGACCAATGTCCATACTGTGCGGTGCATTTTTCTAAGTAGTTCATAACTTGACTCTAGGCATAAGTTGTTTGAAAACTTGGCATCTTAGAAGATTCAATATGGGCAAATGACCTATCATTTTAGGAATCTGAAAGAGGTTTTCATGAACAATGTATCTAGCTTCAGACTTGTGGTTTTGTTTCAATTATTGACCAATGTGAAGACCATGGCGTGCATTTTACTAAGCAGATCATAGCTTGACTCTGAGAATAAGTTATTTGAGAAACTAGGAGGTGTTTTTCATATAAATTAGTGCTCGTGCAAATTTTGGGATTTTTTTTTAATGTATTGTAAATTTTTTTAATATAGCTAAAATGTAATGGCCAATTATGGGTGGATAATTATTATATATCTAGTGTAAATAACAATTACAAGATAGGAAGGGTTTGTAAGGGAAGGCACCATATGTCACCATGTGGAAACCTATTCCAATACCCTAATTCCACCCCATAGACTTGACTCAAAGAAAATTCATTCTAGGATTTTTACTACACTTATGCTTTTGACATTTTTATCAAATGTAGTTGTTATGGAATTTTGTAAATGAGTGTAGCAACCACATATCTTCTCACAGATCATAATTACCACCATTACAGACATTATATTTGCAATATGTTTTTAACCAATTAGAGGAAATTTGGGTAAAAAATGGGCCTCCTAAAGAAAATAATAAGAAAAAAATGAAATAATAGTAGAGAGAGAGTAAAAAACTACTTTTTTGGATCGTATTTTCAACTTATCTCCTTGTAGGTTTACTCAAATTTCAAGCGGGGGGACTCGTTGGATGCATAATTAAATTATGCATTCGTTGGATGCATAATTAAATTATGCATCCAACGACTACCCATGTTGCATACTTTTAACAAAATCCACACCATGAAAAATCGAAAATACATTAAAAAAACGTGTTTCTAGTGAGAGAAAACACGTTTTTTAATGTATTTTCGATTTTTCATGGTGTGGATGTTGTTAAAAGTATGCAACATGGGTACTCATTGGATGCATAATTTAATTATGCATCCAAAGAGTCCTCCCTCTTGAAATTTGAGTAAACCTACAAGGAGATAAGTTGAAAATATGATCCAAAAAAGTAGTTTTTATTTTTCCCTCCAATTTTTTTAGGTGCTCCCTTTTTGAATTTTAAAGCATTTTGATTGGCTAATACATGATGACATGGAATTTGTATTATTTTTGGAAGACCCATTTTAAATTGAAATTTCCTCTAATTGATAGTTTTTGTTGTATCTTTGTGAGATTATTTTTGTATTAATGGTATCACCATCTCATAATTTGGTGTAAAGTGTAAGAGATGAATGAGAATTTCAATAAAAGTGGACAATGAGAATGAAATGAATGATGATGATGATGACAAAAATGACAACAATGATGTTGGTGATGATGACCTAGATGACAATGACAATGATGATGAGCTAGATGACAATGATGATGATGGCAATGATTATGACAACGATGATGATGATCATCATCACAATGATCAGTGTAGTCATCATCGACGTTATCATTGTCATCGTCATCATCCATCATGATCATTGTTAGTATAGTCATGGCCCATGAGCCTTGTAAGAAAGTGTTGGGGTCTAAGCATATGATTTGTGCCCCCAAGCAATGGCACATTACCCAATACAATTCATGTTATTCCAAATCTCAAAATGGTTCCCACGTCCCATGCATAGGCTAAATTTTTAATCCACATGGCATGTGTAGTAGTATAGAACCTCAGGCATAACCATGACTCCTAAAATCTATTGTTAAGGATTGCATCATTGTCATTATCATCATCTTCATCATCATCATCATCATCATGGTTGTCATCATATAATCATCATCATTGCATCATCACCATCACCATCGACGTTATCATTAGCATCTTCATCCTCCTCCTCATCATTGTCAACATCATCACCATCACAAAATAACATCATCATCATTATCATCATTAGTTTTGTTGTCACCATCATCATCATCACCATCACCATCATCGTCACCACCTCCATTGTTGTTGTCAGTGTCATCGTCCTTGTCATCATTGCCATCATCATGAGAATTGAATTTTTAGAGGCGGTTGTTAAAAAACCACCTCCAAAAGTAAAATCCTCATGAATTTTCAGGGGTAGGAGGGGGTTGTCAAAAAACCACCCCCAAAATTCCATTTCTCATGAATTTTCTTTGGGGGTTTCTAAATAATTCCTTCAAAAAATACCTTTAGGGGTGGTGTTTTTAACCCCCCCACAAAAAAAAATCATCAAAATTGGATTTTTTGGGGAGGTGTTTAGACAACCACCCCCAAAAGATCAATTCTCATAAATGTTTTAGGGAGGGTTTCTAAAAACTACCCCTAAATGCATTTTTTAGGGCGGTTTTTAGAAAACCCCATCAAAAAGTTATGAGAAATAGACTTTTGGATGTGGTTGCCTAAAAATTGCCCCTAAAATTCCAATTCTCATGACTTTTTTTTGGGGGGGGAGGGGGTTTCTAAACATTATACTCAATTTTGGGGCAATCGAGTAAAAAGCCCCCAAAAGTCATCTCTAATTGCACTTTTGGGGGCAGTTCTTAAAAAACCACCCCCAAAATTCCAATTCTTGTGACTTTTTGGGGGGGGGTTTACAAACCGCCCCCAAAACCCTAAAAAAAATTTGGGGATAGTTTTAGCAAGACCGCCTCAATCCAAAACCTCCTCTAAATGGGTAAATTGTTTAGTGGAAATTTGGGAGACAATCTTACAATCTATGAAAGGACAATAATTATCAAATATGAATTTGGAAATGTTTAACTAGTCAACCCTTGTGATAAATTCTATTAAAATAGATGAGAGAATACCATTAAAATAGTATATTCAAACTGAAACCAAGCATCCATGAGAACTTGAACACCACCGACTTCATTATTTCGTAGTAGAAGAATGACTCTGCTTGCATCCAAGTGGGGGCCTACGGAATAACAGAACAATTCTGAAAAACACAGAACAACATCTCTATCATGCTTGATTTATCATGTACCCTAAATTATTATGCTCCACCAAAGAATTTGATGGAACATCAAAACTAGATCTGGAATGCTTAGATTCCCATGGTAAGATAAAGAAATAGTTATTAAACTAAGTCGACGATCAGTGCAGGTAATCCATGGAGGTTGAGATCAAGACATTATGACATTTGTCTTAGATATGGATATCGCGTCATCGTAACAACCAACCCTTACGACATGGAGTTTGATTGTTAACCACTTGTTATGATGTGCTAACAATTGGTTACATTGCCACACTAAACATTGTGTTCACAATTGGTTACATTTCCACCCTAAAGACTATCAAGTTGCTAACAACTGATTACTACTACAACGAAGGATCTCCTAGAAATCTTAGATTTTGGGATATCGACTTCCATTTGAGAAAAATTGGGAGAATAACGCTTATCAATGTAATAAAAAAATATGATTATATAAAAATACTAGGAAATGTGTGGGAATAATAGAAAACATACTTAGAAAATTATATTATTTATAAGTTATTCGTTGAGTTTTATTCTTGAAAAAGAATTAACTAATTCTTAAAACATATTTTTTAAGAGATGTATAACATTTCATAGTTATTCAAATTAAACAATATCCACGAGGTGGTAATGTCCTGGACATTGCCACCTCCTCTTGCAAGGGAGAGAAAGAGAAACTACTTTGGCAAGAGGTGTTGAGTAATATTAATATAAATGCTTCAAATTTTACTACTTTTAAAATGCTTAGTGTCAGGTTGTAATTAAAGTTTATCATATACTAGTTTATTTTGTCAAATGTGTATTGGACTTTATCATGTTCTCGTTTGTTGTTTTAGGGAAGAGACTACTATCAACAATGCCTAAATGATTCCTAAAGAATAAGAGTAAACTCACTTCTCTTGTACTCCCTAACTATTCCCATTACAGCATTGGCTAGTTACCTTTGACTACCTCATCAAATTTTAAAGGGATTGATTCCAAGGGGAGGGGGGCCTTCATTGACTAGACACTCTTTTCCCACCTTTCAATAGCAAAGAGAATTTTTCTATACTAAAATGGACTACAAAGTCATATCATAATTATCTCGTGTGTATAAATCCGCACTAACTCTTTGAGCCCCTGATAAAAAATCAAGCCTAAAAAATTGGCCAGGAAGAACCTTTTCAAACATAATGCTAATTTGTAATGTATTAAAAATGAAATCCAAAATTGATCAATGATATTAGTGGTTATCTCAAATAAAAAATGCTACTAACTCCTAATACATGTAACATGCTACTAACTCCTCAATTAGCGAATAACCATAGAGTATTTTTACTGGGACTTGTTGCAATAGACACATATTCATTAAAAAAATTGTGATTTTCAATTCCATATAATTGATCAATTCAATTTTCTCTTGTATGATCAGAGCCACAGAATCAGTTCTACCAATAATGATTCCAGTGAATACATTAAATGACATGTGTATGAAATGTTAGTGATGGATTCTAATCATGCATATTTGCAAATTGTGTCAACAGAGGCAGAACTTTGCTTATACAACATAGTGTTGGCAACCTTAATTGAAGTAGCTTCTTCATACAAATTTTTTAGCATATGCACATATATGAAAAACAAAAACAGAAGTTGTAGGTGGCAGGGAATTTTTGTATCAAATCTGAAGGGATTTTTATATGAGGTCTATTGCATTTTATATAGAAACAATGTATTCAAGTGGACGTGAAGAAGAAATTATATAAATTCTTATAGCTTTGTTGAAGCTCATATTTAAATTGAAACTTCATAGTCTATATTAATTTTAATGTTTTGGTTCATTTCAATTTTCTGACCTTTAAAATCACATAATACTTTTGCATGTCGCGGAAGAACGGAAACCTAAGTTTAATAACAAACCCTAGGATTTATCTTGGTTATAGATTCTTTGATTTACCCGGGTTGGCAAGTGCAGGGGGAGTGATCTTTGACTCCAAGGGGAACCAGAAGAAAGAATATGCCTAGGGTATTTGGAGAAAGACGAACAATGGCGCGGAATGGCTCGCGCTCATCAAGGATTAGAGATTGCTTCAGCTCTGGGCATTGAGAACCTGAGAGTTATAGGAGACTCTCTCAACGTCATCAGAGACGTGAGGAATATAGTCAACAATAATAAGAACCCCTCCTCCAAATTGCATCACCTCCTTCTCAGCATTAGTAAAGAATTTAAAGAGGTCTCCTATTACCATGATCTGAGAAATCTCAATGGACAAGCTGACGCTATGGAAAACTCTAGAGCTGGACTCCCATATGAATTGCTCGAATGTGAGAATGTCATCTCCAAAAACATTTGGATCCCCTAGCTCAGGATCCCCTCTTGGAACCTTGGTCATTCTCAATCCCCTAATGAGACCTTCTAAATTCAAGATTTCAAACTATAGAATTGCAAATTTTTTGGTTTTTGAAAACCTCACCACCCAAAATGGCAGTCTGCATAATCCCCGTAAAATTTGGAGGCACGCCAGCATTTATTGTGAATGCTCAGCTCGCTAGTTGGCCAACATGCGAAGCTAGAGGCATGGATTAAGACATGGAAGAGCGGATGCATTTTGCATTCCCGCTGGTTTCCCATCTTTTTGGATTGTGCTAAGCGTTAAGTTGGGTCTGTTCTCGTCTTCGCTCTGGTGTGTGATTGTTTTGGATAGTATCATGGAGCACTCGCATTTGCAGGCTGGGGATAGCCTCTATCGAAGGTGCTTCAGGTGCAACAAGGCTATTAGAGGGCCAAACGCTGCTTGTGTCAGGGAAATTTTGATGGTCGACGAGGATTTAGGCATCTCGGCGGATAGCAGGCACCATGTGCATGGCCCCTGTCGTAGGCAGGACAAGGATAGAAGTTCATAGAATTTGGAAGAGAGGCACAGTCCCACAAACTTTGAACTGGAAATGAAGAGCCGTCTGCAGGAACTGGAAGGCCAAGTCAGGTTGATACGTAATGAAAACTTGGAATTCAAGAAGGTATTGATCTGCCTCTACTCCTTGGCTCAAACAACACATATTGAGGTGAAACACTAGAATAATATGGTGGCAGAGAAAGTGGAGCATTTGGAAGAGACGTTGGGTCTCGGCTACCCACACAAAAAACGCAATTCCGGTGTTGAAAGCGACGAAATGGTTAGTCTTCGCAGGAAGCTGGATAAATTAAAGAGTATCATGGCTCAAGCAGGGAGCTTTTTCAACCTCAGCCAAAACAGGAATGGGACTATTGGTTCCAATGGAGTAGTCATGAACACCGACAACAACTAGTTGCTTAATGGTTGGTTCCGTCTTTTTTCCTGTTATGCATCTATATCAGTTTTTTGGCTTTGGCTCTGTATCACTGAAAGTTATGGGATGGGAGAACTTCACAAGAAAAACACCCTTTTGGGCAGCTCCAGCTTTCAGCATTTTGTTTAAAATCTATCAGTTTAGTTATGTATTTCTTATGTATTAGACTCCTAGGATAGTTTGTCAAAAGTTACAACTTTCATGGACCGGGAATTTTTTTTCCTAGTTGCAAGAATGTAAAAGATGAATAGGGAGTGTTGGATGCTACCTTGTTAAAGGAGCAATCTGCCTCTGCACTATGTAAATCTCAGTTTTATTTTTAATCAAAGCTACTCAACCGTCTGTGTTAAAAAAAAATAGATTCTTTGATTTGAATCAATGATCGTGCCTTAGTTCGGTATAGATCATTGACAAATTTGCATTCAATATAATAGTCATAGGAAGGAGCTATAATAGAGCATTTCCCCCATGTCTACACCTCCCTATTATTTCCCCGTCTTGTTGTTACTTTTGCGGATGCACAAGTTTCACATGTATATAGCATATCCAAGGCACAAATCATGTCCATAATGCAAGTCCCTTGTATGTTGTTATTGTTATGCACATAAATTCCTATATCATGAAATCCCCCCCCCCCCCCATAGCGAGTATATCATCGATACAAATCATTGAATTTTTTTTCTGAAACAAACAAAGGAAGGGTTTTAATCAAGCTATCATGTATTAACAAGTAATTTTGGAAAGGCATTATTAAGCAAGAAAAAATTTGAAATCATTGCATCATCATGTTCTTGACACAAGCAACAAATCATTCATGATTATAAACATTAACAAAATCTATGCAATTGGGTTAGTACAATGAACCGATTAAAAAGGTATAGTATGCATTTAATTTATGAGCATAATACCTGCATTCATTCAAGCATATGATGTGCATGCCATAAGCAAAAGAATTATTGAAAGAATTGCATCTATCCAACCACAAGTGATCTAAGTAATGCATATATAATCGCATTTGACTTGTTATCCACTTGAAGTCAAGGACATCTTAAACAATCATCAATTCATCAACATTTGTGCACAACATACAACTTTAGTGATCAATACAAGCACATCTAAAGGATGTCATAACTTGGTAAGAATTCCCTTTTAAGGCAAGGTGAGACATCATTGTACCTTCACTTACCTTGAGAATAAAAAATCAATGCACATAACACACTTCCAAGAGAGTTCACAAAAATGCCTGCAATATCTTCCTTTGAGGACCTAACATTATTGTTCCTTTTGGTTCAGGGGACTGAAATATTTGCCTATATAAGTCATATATCCCATGACCAAGTATACAATCAATTTGTTAAAGAGGTTTTGGAAAAGAGAATAGAACTCAAACATAGAAATATTAGAACATTCACTCAAGCCACTCATTCTACTATAGAAGTGTTGTTCTTTGGTTATCCTCTTTTCTATCTTGCCCATATGTATTCTCGACTAAATGCTCTCATTCCTTCTTTAGAAATCTGGAAAAGAAAGATAATAAACTAAAGTATACAATTTGGAACTTACTTTAAAATTTCAATACAGTCATGACTAATTATCTAGTGTGGTGTTGTGAGCAAAGCTCGCCCTAAGAGAAGTTAAGTTGTGTATCTTTTCAGGAAGCAGTTTAAAACTTACCATTTTGGGGTCCTTAGATATTGATCCACCATGCCCTTTTTGGAAGCAACTTTAGGAGCTTGCCTTCATTTTTGTCTACTAATTGGCAGAGGGTTCTAGGCAAGTAGTATGACTAATAAAGTTGTATAGTTGGATAGGGAGGTCCTAGTAAAAATGGGGGAGATCGAAGATGTTTTGGATTCCTTAAATCATCGATATGGTACAACTTAATCCATCTCGAACTTATGAATTTTGACCCCAATCCAAGTTTTCACTTTTCAATCCTACACTACCCATAAAGAAGCTAAGACATCTAAACCTTACACACATTATGCAGTGATTTCGATGCAAAAAATAAATTCATTGAATGTAAAACATAGGCAGAAATCGCCAATATACTACAAGCAAAATTTGCAAAATGGAGTAGAACACAAAGTTGGAATGTCAAAGTGGTTTTATATTATTCAAATACCATGCCATAGTTTTAGCATCGGTGAGCAGGTGTCAAAGATTTATTCTATGCAAACACTAGTGACAAAGTTGCAAAATTACCCTTGAAGGCATTAAGAACATTCGGCCAACATGTATTTAAAGAAGATGTAGCTTCAACAGCCAAATATGTTTGTTTTCTTTGCTATTAAAGCAAGAAACCAAAAAGAAACTTTTTTCATGACATCTATTAAAATTTTAATTTTGTACGCAAGAAAGTGTTAATATGCAGAAGTTTCTTTCAAACTGTGATGCCATTGCTTCCATTTTACTGGTGTACAAAAAAAAAAATTCCTTGAAAAGGATAGTTTCCCACTGTCTAGGTAGCAATGATAATAACCATATGCAAAATAGCATTTGACAATAACACAATTGGTGTTGTAGCAATGTCAACGAGCCCCTGTTCCTGCACATCGCAAACAGAGTATGGTCAAGGCAATGTTATAATTTTCAACAATAGATGTACAAAGAAGAATATAAACCTTTTTTCTTCAACAATTGAACTATGATTTAAGGAATAAATGGAAATAAGACATAAACATATACAAACGCCTATTTTCCTAGAAGAATAAAGGAGGTAACTATAGCGCTAGTCTAAAAAAAATCAATACCCTTGACATTGTAATCAATAGCCGCCCTCAACAATGTGTAGACATAATAGAAATAAGATGCATTTGTTCCCAAGGCAATCAAAACATCCACATTGGTTGAGCCACAACATAATGATTTATATGCACCTATATAAAAGCGCCATCCAACAATAAATTGTACAGGAGTTGATAAGATCCACCTTAGAAGTTCTTGTTTCTTATTATCTATTTCACATCATATTCTCATGGAATCCAATTTACTTTTGGATGAGACATTCTCATTTGTTTTGTTTTCTTACCCCGTAAATAAGTATTTCATTTCCAAACTCCATGAATGTTTCTATTGGGTAATGCACCATCATGGGATAAGAACTTGTGAAAGATGTAAGAAATCTACCAAATTAGTCAATATCTACTATTAAACTATTTAACCAATGCAATTTTGGAATTGCTATAATAAAAAGCATGCAACATTGAAACCAATCCTATCATGCCCTCCAACAACTTCTATCAAGAGAAAAGTCTTTCCATGATAATGTACACCAAACTAAACACATTATATGCCATAATAAAAAGCATGCAACATTGAAACCAATCCTATCATGCCCTCCAACAACTTCTATCAAGAGAAAAGTCTTTCCATGATAATGTACACCAAACTAAACACATGTTATAGTAATAATTCACAATTTCATATTGTTTAGTTGTGTTTACATGGTACCCACAATACGTTAGGTAACAAAAAAATCTGCGTTTTTATAATAATAAATCTTATTGTTGTTCATTGTTTCTTTGTTGAAAAGTGAGCTTTGTTTTATTAATGTAATTTGGATGATTGATTGAAGTAGTATTTGGTGGGGCAAGAGTACTTTTTCTGTCGAGATGTTTTGTCTTGAAATTTACAATAGTCTTTTCAGCATTGCTATGAACATTTTTATTTGGAAAAATGAACCTTGAAATGTGTCATGTAGTTGAACACTTATAAGAAAGAACTTGAAGAGATGAAGCACATTACCACGAAGGAGTACATTGCCAATTTGAGGGGGTAAAAACCTTTTTTCCGAATTTTATTTCACATAGACACCGCTCAAGCTTTAATGATTCATCGTTTCGCTCACTCATTTCCTAACGTCGTTACAGGAAGAGTAGTGGATTTTCCAGAGGGGCATCTATGTACCGAGGAGTAACAAGGTATCATGGATTTTTCTGTAATTTGTTAATTTATAAGTTTATCAGCGCAATTTAGAACAAATAAAAGAGAACGCGTGATGTATACATAAGTGTTAACAGGAACCACCGGCATGGGAGATGGTAGGCGCGCATTGGCAGAGTTGCAGGGAACAAGGATTTCTACCTTGGAACTTTCAGTAAGACCTTTAAATTATTTTACATCTTATGAATGTTTGTATAACTTCAGGGCAATCAGGGCAATCATTATCTACCATGCAAGATATGCAAATAGGATAATGTGACCAGGATAATCTATCGAACCTTTATAAAATTCATTGTTCTCAGAGCATTGGTTTTCCACCAGAGATGGTACGGTAGGTGATTGGATGTTCACCTTGAAAACTAAGTGTTTATTGGGGCCGTAGGACATGTGGTCTGATAATTTTCTATATCTTTTGATGACTGAAGATAATGAACCCAATGTCAATATCTTTTGTTACAACCCATATGTTATGGCTATGGAGTGATATACAATGTGGTAGCAAACCATGTGTCATCCCCCAATGGAGAGATGAGGTGGAAAATGGAAAGACACTAAGGCATAGAAGGGCATAGTGAATATTGTTTAATGTGTACAATCAAGTAATGGTTATTGGTGCATATTTCTACATAGTATGTTGTTTTCATATGTTGGAGAAAGGCCTATCATACTTAGACTATATTATGTAATTTCGACAGTCACAAAACTATGTGTGCCTTCATGGAGTGTTTGAATTTCAAAAATCGGTATAAGGAAATATGAAAAAGGGACACCCTAAAGAGGGCCCATATGTGATGTTAATCAGTTTGTGGTGAAAGTACCATCAACTACGCAAGGGAAAATGAGTGTACTTGATGTATAAGGTTAATGGAACTACAATTTTCTATCTCTGTAAGAGGAAAAAGGTGCAATATGAATTGTGGAAATGCTCTACGGTTGGAGATAACCATCCAACTTGTAAGCCAATACAAAATGAATTGGGGTTGTGTTGTAGAATCCACTTGTGTATGAGTATTGCTCTAAGCAACAATTAACAAATTAGAATAAGGTACTAGTGGAAGTGGATGTCTAGGAGTGTGGAATGTTGAGGTTTGTAGAAATACCAAGTACCAGAGGTGCACTACAACTGTGATATATGTTGTGATGAATGACTAGAAGAGTGAGAGCATGTTTGGGTTACCTCTTGTAGTGGATGAGGTGCAAAGATAGAGTGATAAAATATATGATCGTATAAGACAGTATATATGATCTTAGTCAACATTGATACTCATCCTTACAAATGGTGACACAAAATATTATTTTATATTTAGCATGCATCACCATTTGTGCATCTAAGATAATCAATGATTATGAAGAAATGGCAAGTAGATTGCATTGTACCTGTATAAAAGTGGTAATGTATTCCTTTCTATGTTAGCTTTGACCCACCAACCTCTTCATAGTAGTTTTGACCAAACAACCTATATTGATTATTTGTTTTGTCATCTTGCATATTTGAGCTACTTGAACATTTGTTGGATTAGGTATTGTTTCTTGAAGAATGTTTAGACTATGAAATGAACCGAGATAAGGGTGCCTTGCACAACGAAATTGAGGAGAATGAAGTGATGGTGTCAAATTGTTTTCAAGTGGAAGGTGCAACTAAAGACAAAGATGAAGACAAGAATGAAGATGAAAGGAAAGTTCTAAAGAAATATGTGGATGGAAGTAGTAGTGGAAGTGCTGCAAGGATGATTTGCGCAAGTTATCTCGAGGAAACAATCAACAAAATGAAAGCGATGAACTCTAGGTGAGTGTTTATATGTAATGAACGATGGCATCTTGCAATGGGTGTTTTGTTTGTAAGTCATAATGCTTTGCGTAGTGATGAATAATAACATTGATGATTTTGTTAAGGCTTTCACACGTTGCAGTCATTTTTATGGGGAGTTGGAGACCTGGAGTTTTTCTTCTCGATGCGTTTCAGACTCTAGAGTTGAGTCCATCTTCAGGAGAAAGATATCTCAAATGAACTCCGCGGATATACACTTATTAAATATTGTTTGTTTCTCATAAAAGTTGAAAGAGCCGACTTATTAGGTGAGTAATTAGTTTTAACATTTTATATTTAAAATTTTTATATTCTTGTAATTTGGTTATTTAATATTTACATTAATGTGGTTTTTCTTGAATAAGATCTCTGAAATATAATAATAAAGATATATTAAATTATAATATCTATAATTTATAATTTAATAAATTATAAATTTAATTTATAATTTATAATTTATTAATCGATTCTTATCTACTTTATTTATCATTATTATTATTATATTTTAATTAATTCTTATTTTATTTTATTATTATTATTATTATTATTATTATTATTATTATATTTTAATTAATTCCTATTTTTATTTAATTTTTCTTAGGGAATGAATGGTTGGTTTCCAGGTTTCGCACAGGGTGAGGCCATCATCTCTGTTAAATTTTTTTGGGTGTTTCTGAATTTCAATTGCTTCACGTATGCGTCTCCTGTTGTAGTGCTCCTTAAGTGCTATGAATTTTGCTTCTTCAATACATACATGGTGGTTTGTCATCTATGAACGCTCAGCCACTGCCGACTTCTTAATTCTTCCATGAATAATGTCCACACAATGCTCTTTCAACCTTATTTGAATTGAACAGCCTATTTCACCTATGTACACCTCTTTGCATGAGCAAGGGATCAAATAAATACCTTTTCTCTGCTTTGGGTCGATATGGTCTTTTGCTTTGTAAAACAAATTTCTTAGGGAGCTAGGTGGAAAAAATATTGTTTTGATTTGCCTTCTCTTTAACGCTTTAGCAATTTTGTCTGTCGTTCCTTGGATATATGGGAGAAAAGCCCTTCCTAAGTTTTATTGTTCATTGTTCTGATTTCTATTCCCTATTCCTTTTTCCCTTTTGAATGCTCTGTTAATATCTTTTCTTTTGGAGGGTATTTGCTAGGTACTTTAGTTCATCATCAAGGTGTTCCTTATCAGATATTTTGACTGCTCTTGTAGTGAGTGTGTGCAAAATTCCTAGTTTTTGTGAAGGGTGATGGTGTGAATTGGCATGTACATATGTGTTTGTATGGGTTTTCTTTCGGTACACTTGGTGAGCTAGGGAGTCGTCTTCCTTCTTAGTGATCAGGACATTAAGGTTGAATATCCCTTCATGAGAAACAAACATATTTAATAAGTGTAGATCCGTGGAGTTCATTTGAGATATCTTTCTTCTGAAGATGGACTCAATTCTAGTATCTGAAACACGTCGAGAAGAAAAACTCCACAGTCCACACAAATCTCCAACTCCCCATAAATATGACTGAACCTATGAAAGCGTTAAAAAAACCATCAAATCCCTCCATGGAAGGGAAACACTGGGTGAAATTCAACAATTGGAAAAGAGGCGGATTGGTATTTCAAAAGGAACTGCACGACTCACGTTTTTGAAAAGATGTAGGGACAATGGATTCATACCTAAATTTGCTAGAAACAACCACCACCCAAAGAAAACTAATGAATGGATATTCAACCGTGCGAACATGGATTTGGTCAAAAGAGAAATCAAACAGGTTAGGAAGTGCCTCAACGAATTGTCCAAATACTGGTTACGTCTCCATTTATCACTTGCTGGTAAGATACAAGATGATCTATGGGCCCGATTTCAATCCTGCTTGGTTGCAAAAGCTGAACGAACTGTTGAAAACCTAAAGAAAACTCACATGAAGAAGATCGCACGACTTGAAAGACAGATGCGACCACAAGAAGAAAAAATAGATAAGGGTTCGAGTAATAACGTTTCAGAACAGGTGGAAAACATGAATGATAGCGACCAGGTAAATCGTTTTAGAAATTACGTTGCAGAACAGGTGGAAAACATGAATGATAGGGACCAGGTAAATCATTTTAGAAATGATGTTGTAGAACAGGTGCGATCTCAGGCATAATTAAATGATAACAGGAAGAGGGACCAGGTAAATTGTTATGAAAATAACGTTGCAGATCAAGTGCGATCTCAGGCAGAATTAAATGATAACAAGAAGAGAAACATGGGAGAACGACCTCCGGAAGAAATGAACAATGAAATAAGGTCAACGTAGTGAATCTGTCTAGTCAACATCTAAATAGTGATGCGTTGAGAGTTCTTGGAAAACGTCGAGTTTTTCGGTTGCACCGAACAAAATTCCAATTGAGGACATTGTATGCTCTATTGAAGACTCGGTAAGGACGCTTCTTGAGGACACCGTGGAAGAAATAATGCAGGACTGTGCCGTAATATTAAGGAAAGAAAAACCTCCTAAGCACAACTTAACCAAGAGTGAAGTAGCGGCCGTTAAAGATTTAAAAGCTAACAAGGAGATTATGATTATGAAGGCCGACAAAGGAAATGAAACGGTTGTGATGAACACCAACGCTTATGAAGCCAAGATGAAAGAACATCTCACAACAACCGGCTGCTATAAAAAAAACTGGCGAAGGACCCAAGTGCCAGGATCATCAAAGAAGTTAACAAAGCCATAAATGATTCTTCATTAGATGATGAAATAAAGAAAAAACTTGTCCCTAAGAACCCTATCATCCCAAGATTTATGGGCTCCCGAAGATTCACAAAAATGATGTGCCACTAAGACCAATTGTGAACACCATTGGGTCACCAACTTATAATCTAGCGAAGTATCTTGCCAAAACCCTAAAACCATTAGTTGGACACACGTTTTCATACATCAAAGATTCTACACATTTTGTGGAAAATATAAGAAATTTACAAATTGCTGATACGGATTTGCTTGTGAGTTATGATGTAACTTCACTTTACACAAAAATCCCAGTGGAAGAAGCAATCAATGTGTTGAAGGAGATCACAAGTGAAGAGATAAACAAATTAGTAAGAGTTTGTTTAAAATCTACCTACTTCACCTTTCGTGGTGAAATGTATGAGAAAAGTAGCTGTGTTGCAATGGGATCCCCACTATCCCGAGTTGTGGTCAACCTTTACATGGAAGGCTTTAAAAAGAAAGCATTGGATTCTTACCCGCTAAAACCAAAAGAATGGAAATGATTTTTGGACGACACCAACTTTATTTGGCTGCATGGAAGAGAGAAATTAGATTATTTCCTAATACATTTGAACATCCAATCTAAACACATAAAATTCACCATGGATATCCAAGAAAACAACTCCCTGTCTTTTCTTAACGTCCTGCTCACTAAGAAAGAAGACGGCTCCCTATCTCACCAAGTGTACCGAAAGAAGACCCATACATACACATATGTACATGCCAATTCACACTATCACCCTTCACAAAAACTAGGAATTTTGCACACACTCACTATAAGAGTAGTCAGAATATCTAATAAGGAACACCTTGATGATGAACTAAAGTACCTAGCAAATACCCTCCAAAATAATGGTTACAAAAGAAAAGATATTAACAGAGCATTCAAAAGGGAAAAAGGCATAGGGAATAGAAATCAAAACAATGAACAAGAAAACTTGGGAAGGGATTTTCTCCCATATATCGAAGGAATGACAAACAAAATTGCTAAAGTGTTAAAAAGAAGGCAAATCAAAACAATATTTTTCCCGCCTAGCTCCCTGAGAAATTTGTTGGACAAAGCAAAAGACCCTATCGACCCAAAGCAGAGAAAAGGTATTTATTCGATCCCTTGCTCATGCATAGATTTGTGCATAGGTGAAACATGCCATTCAATTCGGATAAGGTTGAAAGAGCATTGTGCAGACATTATTCATGGGAGAATTAAGAAGTCAGTCGTGGCTAAGCATTCATCGATGACAAACCACCATGTATGCATTGAAGAAGCAAAATTCATAGCACTTGAGGAGCACTACAACAGGAGCCGCATACGTGAAGCAATTGGAATTGAGAAACACCCAAGAAACTTTAACAGAGATGACGACCTCACCCTGTGTGAAACCTGGAAACCAAATCATTCGTTCCCCAAGAAAAATTAAATAAAAATAGGAATTAATCATAATAATAATAATTAAATAAAAATAACAAATAAAATAAAATAAGAATTTATTAAAATATAATAATGATAAATAAATTAGATAAGAATGGATTAATAAATTATAAATATTATAATTTAATAGATCTTTATTATTATATTTAAGAGACCTTATTCAAGAAAAACCACATTAATGTAAATATTAAATAACCAAATTAAAAGAATATAAAGGTCTTCAATATAAAAAATTTAAGCATAAAATGTTAAAATTAATTACTCACCTAATAAGTCGGCTCTTTCAACTTTCATGAGAAACAAACAATATTTAATAAGTGTAGATTCGTGGAGTTCATTTGAGATATTGGAGAAGGCCGCCTTAATCGTTGGATATTGGCCTGACTCCACTAGTTTCATCCTGATCTCTGCTATTCGTTTTTTATTGGTTTTTATGCCTCTTTTCTCCTGTTCTTATGGTAGCTTCCTCTTGCTACCATTCTGTTGTTCCTTGGCTATCCTCAGATGGGGCATCGCTTTTGTCTGTAGGATAGCTTCTTGTAGGAGTTTGAGTTGGTGCCTGGAGACATAGACCTTTCCTTTCTTATTACATTTTTTCTCCGGGGCATCCAGATCTAATTCTTCGAGATCCATATCTTTCGCCTTATCAACTTGGTCCTCTTCCATCTTCGTTGGTTGCTCTTGTGGTTCATCCCCTGGGGATCAACCCGATCCATAGGTTGGATTGTCTCCCAAAGTTTGGGGATCTGGTTCAACTTGAAGCATGTCCCCCATCTCCTCCCCCAAAGAGCTGAGGGTTTCAAATCTGTTTGCAGTGGTTGCTTTCTTCGCAGTTTTTTTCTTGATCTGCATTGTGTTAGTTTTATTTTTTCCTCGTCTTTGTCGCCCATTGACCTAAGTAAAACCATCCTCATCCGTTTCTTTCTGCTTTTTTTTCTGGGAGCAATGGATGATCATTTTATTCAGTGGGAAATCACGACCCAAATGCCCATATTCACGGCATTACCTACACCAAAACGGAAGGTGTTCATAGTCCACAGGTTGGATCCATTATTTGTCTTCCCATGCCAGGTTGATCGTATCTAGTAATTCCAGGGAGAGATCCATATAGACAGAGATCCGTGGATAAGAGGTGTATTTGGCTAATTTGGTCTGCACAGATATCTTCAAAACTTCTCCTAGGGCATTTCCAATATCTTGTAGAATCTTAGGTTCCCAGTATTCGCATGGGAGGGAATAGAAGCAGATATAAATCGGGGCTACACTCATGTCTTCGTTGTCTCGATTAAACCTTTCCTTCTAGGGTCAAAGATACAAGTCAACCGAGAAGAAAAAATAGGTTCCTCCTTCCAGGATCCTATCCCGACCCTCTTGATTGAAGAAGATAATTGTAAAGAAACCCTTCGAACCCAGTTGTAAATTGTAATTCCCCCGGGGGTTCCAAGTAGCCTTGATCCAACGGATTAGGTATTTCTCCTTCGTCCAGATCCCTACAAATATCCCTATTAGATCCTTTTATTTCCACAGTTCTACCTTTTCTCTCAGATTTTCCGATTTGAGTTGAAGCAATGGGATCTCTGCCGCTTATGGGAGACAACCTCTTGGCCGTCTTCCAAATCCTTTTCTCTCTTGATCTGTGATCTCTTCTCTGGATCGACTGTCCGATCTGTCTGTCATCGTCTCTTTTGCTGGGTTTGCTTCATCCCCGACGCTTGAATGCATCCCTGAGGGGGAGGAGCCCCCTCCTGATGAGCCCATTTTCCTCATCAACTGGTTTGCTTGAGCAAACCCTTGATAGCGCGGTCCAAAACTCCTTCCAACACTATCGGATATCTTAAAACATTCAACCTTTCAACTTCTATCTTACATTGGCCATGCTACAATAACAATAATGTCGATTTAAGTCTTCTGCAAATAAGGTTCGACTTAACGTTAAATGGCTTATTGACTTTAATATTATTTTATGGGTAAAATGTATTGGCTGAGTACATGATAAATATATGATAAAAACATGTAAACAATCTCCTGTAGAATTAAAATACATGATAAATCTCTAATAAAAACATGTAAACAATCTCCTGTAGAATTACATTAAGTTCTATCAACTTTTCCATAAAAACAATTATTTTTATTTATACATAATGATTACAAAATACTCAAAGTAAGTATAGTTTTTTAAAATGTAATTATAACCTGAGTTTAATTTCTTTTTCTAATAAGGGGACCTTATTATTTAAATTTACTATGCAATCACGGGATCAGGTAGTGACAAATAAATTTAAATAACTCTTACCTTATGATATGTCCTAAAAATGTATAATCACGTCCACGATGCACTCTGTAGTCATGCAATGGTAGGAAAATTTAAAAGTTTAAAACCCAGTCTTATCGTATCCGCTGTCTTCATTGTTCAACTTTCTTCTTTCAAATTCCAAAATCAACTGCGAACTCTCCCAGTATGAAATTTGAATCACTAAGATGTTATTTATAAGATATATAAATGGAAATTTTGATTTAACAAATCCATTTTTTTGTGTTTTCCATTATCTTTGCTCGTTGGTTGGCTTTACCGTACTGTATTCGTACTATGCAGAATTTTTACCGAATTTCGAACTCCCTTCGAATTTGCAAGGGCCTCACTTGATGTCCTCACTGGGTTAGGCTCCGTAATCAGAGCTAGTGGTTTACCCAGTCTACCAACCATCAAATATGGGAAAGTATTCAGAGGGTTTCCCCATGAAATATTCCTTGGAAAGATATAGTAATGGAATTTCACTTTAAATGTTGAAATTATTCATTTAAGATGAACTTACATTGACATATTGGTATATGAAAAAATGCAAGTGATCAGAATAAATGAGTTTATCATTAAGCTTGAAGCTTACTTATATATTGAAAAATATTTTGACATGTGAAAAATGTAGATAAACTTAAATCCAATATAAACCTTTTAATAGAATCAATTTTTTGCGGTGTAATATTTTCCTTAATTTTTTAAGTTTTAAAAAAGGTTACGTTCTAGTAAAATTTCATTTAAAAAAAAAAAAAACTATAACTTGATATTCCAAGATAGAATCAAAGTTATAATAACTTTTACAATGAAGGTTTTCCATTCATAGAGGTAATTGTACAAAATCCAAGACAATCATCTCTTCAAGTATCCAAAAATCATAGTCTAACTAAGATAAACAAAATATTGTCTTACTCCTCCTATCAATGACAAGAAGACTACACATAGAGATAGAGAGGATTCAGTTCAACTCTGAAACTGAAGTTACAAAGTGGCATGTAAAAAATAAAAAAAAATCTAAACTAAAAGTTGTTAGTAATCCTTAAAGGATCCTTCAAAGACTTTTATATAGTCATCAAGTTCTTCAAAATAAAGGATGCCTTCCAAAGCACCCATTGCTCTTTTTGATAAATGATCAACCATTTGATTGAAATCTCCATAGATGTGAGAAATGGTAAGTCTGAGAAAGAGTTATGGAGGTGTTTAATCCTATCACACCATTAATCCAATATAGAAACCCAAAGAGTAGCTTTACCATTTACTCAATCCACCACTATTTTGGAGTCACCAAAGACCTGAAGAGTTAATATGCCCCAAGAAGATGCAAAGAGTAGAAGTCCCCATAGGACCAATAATTCGGCCTCATTATTTGTATCTTGTGGTATTTGTACCTAATACACAACCAATCCAGAACAAGTAATATTTCCTATCAAAAAATATGATCATCATGCCACCTCCACAGTGACCAGAAGGAGAAGCTCCATAAAAAAACCAATGGCATCATCTTCAGGAAATACTAGTTCATGAATAATTATCTGTTTCTTCTGACCCTGTACCCTGTGGTAGTCCTTATTTAAACACACAATCCTAAAACTAGTCATCTGAGCCTATTGTTGAACTTCTTCAAAAATCTAAAAGTTCATACCTTTCCAAATTCCCCAACAGACAAAGGAGGGAAGTTCTTTATATTGTGGGAACTAAGAAACCCATTCTTTCAGGTTATCATCAAAGGTAGACTATGTCTAATCAAATGAAAAGTTTAGACTTGCAAGAACCTCCATCCATATTGAGCGAGAAAATAAACAATCCACAAATAGATGATTGACCAACTCATATCCCCTTTTACATAAGACACAACTATTTGGTTCGACAAAAACCTCTTTTTAACAGGTTATCCCAGGTCAAAATCCTATTTTCCAAGTAAATCCAAATAAAGCAGTTTATTTTAAGTGGGATATTCCAATTCTACAACTTTTTATGCCGCCATTTTCCTACAATGTCAATAGAAGCAGTAGAGATAGCCTCAAAGGGATTTTTTGCATTAATTTTCCCATCATATTTGTTTCCTTCCCATATTGATCAGTTTCTTTTCATGCTTAGCTTTCCCAATAATCCTGCTTAGACCTTCCACCACTATCAGAAATAATAAAGGAGATAAGGGGCATCCTTGTTGGAGACCCCTAGATCATTTAAAAATTCATAAGGACTACCATTGATTAGAACTAATAAATTTGCAGAAGTAACACATGACATAATCTAGTATGTCACTAACAAAGGGAGACCAATTTGAAGAAGAACTAATCTAAGGTAGACCCAATCAACTCTATTGTATGCTTTCATCAAATCCATTTTGAGAATAAGAGCATCCACTTTCTTAGTTTTAATGGAATGTATGCATTCTTGGTTAACCCCAATTGCATCAAGGATTTTCCTCTTATTTAGAAACCCAAATTGTTCTGGAGTCATACATTCAACTAATTTAGGTTTAATCCTATTAGAGATCACCTTATAAATGATTTTACATACTAGATTACAAAGGGAAATAGGTCTATACTCATCAAAGGATTCAAGATTTGTGCTTTTCGGGATAAGAGCAATGAAAGTTGAGTTTAGGGAACCATAAACATATCCATGTACATGAGACTCTTTAAAAATCCTCATAATATCCTTCCCCATCAAATTAAAGAAAGTAGAAAATAGTTCAGCTGTCCTGCCATCAGGACCAAGGATTTTGGACCTGGCAATTTTTTAATAATAGCTTCAATTTCCTCTAGAGAGGCTTCCTTACCAACTTGAAGACCTTCTTCCTCATAGAAAAATCTAGGATATTGTTGGATCACTTTTAGTTTAGCAAAGATATTTGGTCTTTTAGGATCCCTGAAAATATTTGAAAAAAGAGAAATTGTTGCTCACTCCAAATCCTTCTGTGAGTTAATAACTTTTCCTTGATTATCCTTTAGATCCCAAATAACATTATTTATTCTTCTTTAATTGGAAAAATTGTGAAAAAACTTGGTATTGTTATCACCCTGCTTTAACCAAATAGCTGTACTCTTTAAACGTCATGATTCCTCCTTGATTCTTAAATTTTTTGCTTTCTTTGATTCCAAATCAACCAAAAGACTTTTTGTTTCCTTCAAGATAATACCTGAGGGGTTAAGAGTGATTAATGATTCAATAGTTTCTTCCACCATCAACAATTCTTAATTAATTTTGATCTTTTTCTTCTTTCCCCATTGTATTACAACCTTTTTCAAGCCTTTCAACTTAGCAACCAAATTATTAATAGCAGAATCCTCAAGATCTTATGTAAAAGAAGACAAAAATTCTTTAACCAATGAAGAGAAATATGTATCTTCAATCCAAGTATGGTCAAACTTGAAGGGGAACTTATCTGCACTTTTGTCCACCTCAAATTGAAAGCAAATAGCAATATGATTGGAAATCCCATATAGACCAGGATCTGTATCTACAAACAAATTCTAAGAAATTATCTGAAATGAGGAATGTATCAAGTCTTTTTGACACTCCAACTTCCCCAGTCCTCCCATTTCTCCATGCAGGGGTCAAGGGACAAGGTAGTACATCAATCAAATTAGCCTCTTGAAACATTTGTCTAAAATAATCAGCTAAAGGATCCAAGCGAAGTTCAAATCCCCACACTTCAGAAGAAGAAAGAGTAAGATTCAAATCACCAACAAATACCAATAAATCCTCCTTCAAAATACCACTATTGTCCACCTTATTCAAAAATTCTTCCCTGCAAATATATGGTCCTTAACAATTGGCCACCCTAACAGAATGATCAAAACCCCAAATCTTTCCATCTAAATAATACCTGCAATAGAGGTATATGGCTTGAAGTTAGCCATGGAAGGATTCCAAATAGGCAACAGACCTCTAGAGAGGCTCGTCGCATCCAAAACACAACATTCTCATCCCGGGAAGATCTTCAAAAAAGTATCACAAGCTTTAATACTATTACATGTTGTTTCTTGAATGAGAACAACATCATCCTGAAAAAGACTGAATAACCTCTCGAGGGCATTAAACTTTGACATCCCTCAATTCCTCTTATATTAAAGGAGACAATGATCATTTATCAATCTGGTTCAGGGGTTGTCCTACTCTAAGAACCATAGATTTGGTCGTTGAACCCCCAAGGGAGGAGATAGGGAAACTGTTGTCTAGTCTAGTCGACTGTGGAATGTAGGTATGCTCAATAGGCCTATTATCCCCCGTATGCAACACCCCACCCTTCGATTTATCTTTTTCATTCCTTTACATTGAAAAGTTACATTTTCACACCGAATGGAGGAAATAGGGGTGACATCAGGACAAGAAGGTTTCTCGGAGAAAACTTGAAGAGGGAACTGAGTCATCACATATTTATAAGATGGCGCTATAGATTTTAAAACTCCTTGATTTAGTTCCAGAACCCTAGAGGGAGAATCAATGATAGAACTAGAAGACTAGTTAAACATCAAGCACGAAAAGTCTTCCTCAGAAAAGACCTGGTAACTTCACCAGGGGAAGAAGAGAAGGTTTCCTCCAAAATCATCTTGGAATAAATTGATTCCATACCCAAATTTGAACCTAACACTATCAGATTGACCATGTGGGAAGATTCAAAAATTTGATTAGAAACATCTCCACCAGTAACCCGACTATGTATAGCATCCATACAAACATCATCTTTAGGACCCCTATTTAGAGGCGGAAAAACCAAAACTATTCCAGAAACCTAGTTTATGAAACCTTTCCCTACAAACAAACCCATGTTCTTTCTATTCTTCGAAAGATCATGCTTAACCAAACCAGAGGAAGGATTTGACATAGACAAACACAACTGGAAATTAGACATAGATTTTTCTATACAATTTCCCTTCCCAGTTTCAATATCATGTATAACATTCACCTCTTCATTTGACAAAGAATTAAAAAGGCTAGGAAAGAATGTTTTTAACTTACCCAAAAAACTATAAGAGTCCTCAAACGCCAAAGGATCAATTATCTCCTTCATATTTTCTTATTTTTCTATCGTAGCCTTCAAAACAAGATCCTCTGGACTCCCATCTAAAGAGACTTCAATAGGCAAAGATTCCTCCAAATCCTAACCCTCCATCAGCAATCTCAGGCATCTATCTTTCATATGTCTAGTGTTCTGACACAAGTAACATCGGAATGGCACTTTGTGGTAATCTAGTCTTTGACATAAATGTAAATCCTCCCATGTGATTTGAATTTCTGCAGGAAAACCACTAGAAACGCCAAGCTACACTAAAATGGAGGCAATCGTTTTATCTTCGCCAAAAAGCATACTATCCTCCATGACAACATATCGACCAAACACATTTTCCACTGCTTCTAGAATAGGCCGAATCCAAAGCTATAATGTAAAGGCCATAAATTGAAGCAAAAGGTGTCGTTTAACCATGCGCTCCTTTAACAGATTAAAAGAAGGATCCCAACAATCAAGGACCAGAAAACCATGGCCAAAGACCCAAGGTTTACTCAAGATTAATGAGGCATTATCATCAGAGAGGAAATGGAAACAATACCACCCATTTATCAAAATATTGACCTTAGGTCAATATACAACCAATGACTTCCATTTTTCTTTGAGCCATTCAAGAATCTCCAATCATGATAGGGAGATATACTCACGATGAACCACTAAGGCTCGTTTTGACATACTGTCCACTCTATCCAGGTTAATGTCTTTCCCCAGAACCATATGGATAGGTTCATCTAGAGCTTTAAGAGATTTCCTAGCACACCAAGATTTTGTTCGAGAACCAGTCAGACCCTTAAAATCCCGAGGCTGAAATCTATGAGTCTTCGAATCCCCGTCATTAGTTGGACCATCCAAAATATTTCCCAAATACGCACAATTCAGCTTCACAACATGAATCACACGATTTTTCCATATATTCAAGTCTTTGAATGCATTAGGAGAAAGAGCACAAACCGGGTTAGGATCAAAAGTGTTGAATCCCTTACCAGGAAAAGGAGGAATCTTGTCTTTTGGGCGAGCAAATCAATGACCCATTTGCCCACCGTCAGGAGGTCTTGTCACCAGAAACCCTAGAATTAATCACATGTTTTGAACGACCCAAAATGAGACCCTTGTGCAGCTTAGCAGACATCTAATGAAGGTGACAACCATCTATCCAAAAGCCATTAGACAACAAAGAACGAAAGCGGTGATTCTTACTAGAAAACGGCGATGATATGGAACGACCACAACCCCACTTCTCTGTGTATGTCCGGAAAAGGCTGACATAAGGATCCACATCATCCTCCAATATGTTCAACTCCATTTAGAAAATACCCACTTAGCAACAAAAGGACAAAAGGCGAGCCATTAACCCTAGTAGAGCCGCGTAAAAAAGATCATAAACTAAACCCTAAAAACAAAAATCAAAATGCCTAATTCCCACTTTTTTTACATGGTTGGTACCAGGCCCCCAGAAGCAAGAGTGTTGAACTCCATGAAAGATTGATCTTCAAAAAAATACACTAGAGCCAACACAGAGCCAAAACCCTAGATAGGGTTCCGCATATCTCATTCTTTAATTTTGTCAAGTTGCTTTATGGATGCTCTATAGATTCTACATCTATTAAAATTTCACATTTCTGGATGTCACTTATGAAATTCATTAATTAAGAATTTATTATACATATTATGTATCTTATGAAATTCATTAACCCGCGTATCTTATGAAATTCAATAATTACAAACAAATTCATATTAATTAAGAATTTATTATGCAACGAAAGGGGTAAAAAATTAAAATAATGAGAAAGGTGTTTCGATAACTTCCAAGATAATAATAATAATAATTTTATTTTAACTGGTGCAGTCTATTTAAATATTTTTGGATATATTAATTTGCACGTCAAATATATTTGGATATATTAACTAGCATGTCCGCATGAATAGTGAATCCAATAAGTATAAGTGTCCCAATTGAATGCACACAAATTTTTTTAATTAAATTTTTAAACTAATTTTAATGTTTTGTGGTTTTTTATTTATTCATTATTACTTGTTAAACATATTTGAGTCTAGGTCTAATGATTAAGAACATGTGTTTCCACCAAGGAGGTCATATGTTTAAATTTAGAGGTGGATAGGGGATGTTCACATCTTTTAGACTTTAGCGGTTAAATCGTTGCACAGAGGGGGGTCCCTAGTCATATGACGTTCAAAATAGATTATTATTATCATCAATACTTTTCTTAAAATTTCTTTTAAAATATGTTATTTTCTTTCCTATAATCTCATTGCTTTCACTCAAACTTGTCTTTCTTAAAAAATAAAATATGTTACAAATGGGAACCCAACTATTTTGTCTCAATGAAGATTAACATTAAGAGGGGGGTTGATGATGTAAACCTAAATCACACAAGTGTCCATTTATAATAACAAGAAGTTTCTGCAAAATTATCTTGGATTTGTCTGGACATTAGATATCTATCCCATAATCTACAATAGAAAGTGAGCATTATGTTGGCTCAAAAATGGTCAAGTGATTTGCCAATGACATGCCTTGAGATGTTGAATGTAAGCCCTTGGTGATTTTTTCCCTGCTATGCTAAAAGCACACAAAATCCTCATACAACCACCCTAGATTATGAGTTTATGTTTTCTTTCCAAACAAGATTCAAACCCCCAACCTCACTAGTTAGAAATTGTTTACCACCAAAGAACCCTTTGAGCATAACTCAACTCCACATTTTCTATCCAAAGTCTTAAAATTCAGTTGTCCATAAGCTAGGTTTCTGTGATTAAAACACTAATATTATTAGGATTAAAACCATCACACAAAAAATGTCAAAATGTACAGTATATATATATATATATATATACATACATTTTTTTCCTGTTTGAGGACATGCATGTCATGTACTTCGATAACATTTTGAGAATGCCTAGGTAGGATTTTTTTGAGCTATTCTTTGTAGATACGGAGCTCTGCATCCCAGAACAACAACTTTGGACAGGTATCACATTTTCCATTTTCCTCCTTGTTGTCCACCACTTGGAGCTAGCGATGTGAATGGAGTTCCATGACACAACGGAGCTCCAGGAGTAATAATCGAACAACTTCAATTTTGGATAGTCAGGATTAACAAAGGACATGACCATGGGCATATCCCCGTCATCCAAATCTAGAACCCTCCATCCAGTTCCAAAATAAAGATGGTGACCTATCACCATAATTAATTGTATTTATATTTACCAAATTTAAAATATGTAGTTTTTTATTTGATTTAATTACGAGACAATAGTTGTTTTGTTAGTTTTATAATATAAAAAAATATTGAGTCAATATACATGACACATATCATCCACGTGGGCTATAATAATGATGATAATAATGGATTTTACCATTAATTCTCAAACTCAACTCTAAATACAAAAAATTCATGTATTAAAATGAATCCACATTTTTTTATCAGAAAGAGTAAATTTGTATTAATAAAAAGGGAAAGAATTGCGACCAAACCATCCATCTTTCTTATACAAAATTAACAAGTAGGTTCGAAATAGCTACATAAATTTCATCTTGCTAATTGTGATTCTATCTAGCTGATAACTTTTCAAAAAAATTCTACAACTATCTATTATCAAACTAGTAGATAGTCTCAACAATTCCCTCAAAATGGGAATTGTCTTACAAAACATTTGCTAGAAATTTAGAGCAATTGCATTGCCCCTGAGGGGCCTTGCAAAACACCTAACACTTAACATAAATACAATACTGAAAAATAGTATTATGTTTGGGCATTTACTTGACAAAACTACATTCCTTGAAATGCATTGAAAGTGCAACCCATCTTGCTTTTGCATCCTATTATCCTCGCTTTTGTAGGTGATATTCCTTTCGATAGGCCAGGTGGATGCTTCAAATCCATGTATCCCAATAGAGTCGGTGTGCTAAGGAGAGGTTTGTAGAGTGGAAAAATGACCATGAGTTTGAGAAGATTTGGGGTTAAGATAGAAGAAAGCAATCGTTACTACTAATTAAGAAGGGGGAAAGACCACAAAAACTAAGAAAATACAGATAGAGGACATAGGGGGGAGAAGCAACTTGAAAAATGGTGAAGGGGAGTACTTAGGCATCAAAATTGAGAGGTCCATTGACAAAGACCAAAGATCCTGTAAATCAGGGAGGCGTAAAATCTCTAAACAAGACACAAGCAAGTAGTCCCATAAACCATGGATAAGATGCGCAAGCCAAAAGGCTGGTGACAAGGGGAGACACAAAAACCATAAACAAGAAAAGATGCAGACAAGGACTGAGGGGACATGACCATAAGTCCTGTAAACCACAAACCAAACAAGGAGATAGCCTTCATGGAAAGGTTATGAAACTAAGCAAAAGCCCCAAATGAATGTAGATAGAGTCAAATCATAAACAACTTCAATCGTAGGTAGTAGAGACATGTAATGACCAAACCCGATGTCATGCTGGAGTCTGAAATCCCTTTGGTACACTGAGAATGTAGGCCAAAAACGCTTATGGTTAAGTTCTTCTTAAGGAGCGAAGTAGACAACACAAACACCAAATGAACCAAGGTGAAATTGTTACCCAATTTATCCATGTTTGAAGCCTCACCAAGAAATTATTGCACTGAAGTACCACATTTGAAGGAAGTAGTGGAGCGTACTTCCATATAATCCTAGTGATGAGGACATTATATGCGAATAAAAGAGAGCGTATGGGAAGAGTCCCACGATCTCTTTCTCATGAGTGAATGACACAAAATAATGCATGCATTAAAAGTGTTAAATGATAACTTGGGGGATGGGGTGGTTGGTAAGAACCCCATCATTTTCCACTAATTGACCTAGTTTCATAGAGTTTCCTTGTTTTGCATGGGAGTCAACCACGTTGTTAAAGTTTCTTAGAACATGAAAGTTGTGCACATGTTAGAAGGATTGAATTGTGCTTTGAATTCAGATCATACCTCTTTTGAGATAGAAATCACTAGGATGACAACTTTCCTAAAGGAGTTTGATGATGATCAAAGAGTTACCAATGATTGTTAGTAACTTATTATTCCTTTTTCAATTGCTAGATGGAGTCCTTTCCACAGTGCAAGGATCTCAGCTTCATTGTCAGTTGCAACTTTGATCCCCCAAGCATAAAAACGTACTTTATTTCCTTTAGGGTTGTATAGCACCCCCGCACATGCCACCCATATTAAAATGAATCTACATTAATATAATGAAAAATTACAATCCCAAAAAATTGAATGAATGAAGGCTTAACTTTCCTAGTAAAAAAAATCCATCAATAATGTAGCTCAAAGAAAGGTAATGTATTTAACCTAAAGGTAATTTTCTATAACTATGTAGGGAGCTTATTAATTTTTATTGCTATTGACAATATAACTAATATTCAGCCTCATAAACTACAATTCGGTATAATATGATTACATTACATCTTAATAGTAATAGAGGTACCATTAAGTTTCAAACTCGCTTATAGATCAAGAAACCTTCCTATATTAAAATGAATTTACATTAATATATGAAAAATTATTCATATATTTAAATGAACCCTTTTGAATTTTAAAATTTGATTAACATTAAAATAAAAATAAAATAAACTGATAGAAACTCAACTTACCTAATCTTGAATTACAATCCCGTGATCATGTGATTAATTAACTTCATCTTACAATTCCCTAATAAAAAACTAAATAGATAGAAACTCAACTTACCTAATCTTGAATTACAATCCCATAATCATGTGGTTAACTTCATCTTACAATTCCCTAATAATGTGATTAACTTTATCTTAAAGGTTTAATGAACCACGCTCTTTGTTTCTTCCCCTCAAAAAACTTAACTAACTAAACTTAACTAACTAGATTTCATCAATCTGTATATTTAATCCAAACAAATTCATAAAACTATTCAAATAATTAACAATATTAATTATAATTAATTCCCTTACTAACTTTGATTAAAATATATAATTAAAATTATCTATTTTTTTATATTTAATCTTCTACGAATCTGTTATAATGCATAAGTTGCTACCTTGAAAAATATAACAATATTGAAATTAATTTAATTTTTGAAACGAGTACCGGCCATAATGTCGTTCTAGAGTCGTTATATGACCATTTCACTCCTGCCGCCTGCAAGTTCCTCTCCGGCTGGTGGTGATCTATCGCTTTTCTCACACGGACTCGGCGGCCAAACTGCCCTTTTCTTAATCACACCACCGGAGGCGTTCAACTTCCCGCTCTCAGGTTCTACTTCATATAATTTAATTTGAGCGTGGTCGTGCAAAGCTTTGGCTACATCTTGCTTGCAGGTGCAGGCACGCAAATTTATACCGTTTTCAATATTATTCAATTGTGAGGTTATCTTGCAGAAAGGATGGCAGAGATGGCAGAAGCAAGAGCTAGTGGCGGCATGGAGAGGGCGAATGACTCAGATGCCAGGTTCCCGTATGTGTTCTATTCTCTGTTTCATTTAAATTTAAATATTCAGCGCTTCTTTCCCTAGATATTCATGCTTTAAATCAACCTTGAAAGCTGCACCTATATCCATCCATCTTGTGAGGGCTGAGCCCCATACTTTTTGAAAATTTTTCAACTGTGTTTTTGAAATTACGGGGAAGTTGGCTTGTTGTGATAGCATCTTCCTCGTTCTGGTACTATCATCACTTTAGTATTATTTTTTTTTATATTAAAAAGGGCCGTGGATCAACCAAACAGCCAGAAAATATATAGGAACAAAATGGCATAAAGGGGCTCTTTCAGTCTGATCCAATACATATTCTTCTTCATCAAAGAACCAAAAATATTATGAGACTAAAAAATGTCCCCAGAATCTAAAATTGTAAAGACTTGCATACTGGCCGAGCAGAAAATATACTTATCAAAACCATAAAAAGAGAATGCCAAAATTCTAAGACTTTACACTGAAACTGTAAAGGATGAATTAAAGGAAATCGAAATAACTAAGGCATACCTTTCCTTAGCGAATGCTCGTCACCACCCAACGAGGCCATAGAAGGTTCATGCTCAGGATATTCCTCTAGAGTACAAGCCAAACCTGAATATTAAACAATGAAACAAAACATCCCTCCAAAAGACAAGATTAACGCCCCCGTGAAACCTGTGAAGAGTAAATGCTTCATAAGAGCATACTCGCTTCGGATTGAAGACATGAAGATGAGGGAATGTACTACACGAGGAAGCATTAGTACTCCCTCGCTCCCAATATTTTTGACTAGACTTGCATGCTCGCCTTCACTCTTAATGTGCCAAATGTACTTCATTTCAATTAGGCTCTCATTAAATGAATTGGGATTGATTAAATTCATAGGAGTGTAAGTCATAACAATGCTAAGGGATCCAAAACCTCTACGGGTGGCTTCCCATTTTTAACAAGAACTAATTTGTCTAAATAAATATTCTCATTCGCCTTTCATTCGCCTTCTGGTCTGCCAGCCTGCTATTGCATTGTTGTACATGGAAGATCTTAAATTTATTAAGAGAATCAATATTTGCAAAGAGTTGTGAAAAGTTCTAAAATGTAAAATTCCTGAACTTTGATCTTTTTAGTTTTGACTTGCCTTAGAATGAGGAAGGAATGACCAATGATCAAAGCCTGTTTTATATTGAGTGACTGAAGAAGGAATGAGCCATAAAGAAGGGCATATAGCTCAACTTGATTGTTCTTTACTATGCTTAGTCCCAAGGAATAACTTGCTTCCAATATTTTGTTGACGCCAATAAGACCCCCCCACCCCCTGCTCCTGCCACCCCTCAATTACCCTTTGATGCCCCATCAAAGAAGAGTTTATGGTACTTATGGGAATAGAGCCATCGCTGAAATTATGTCTCTAAGCCTAGGCACTAGTGTTGATTGCTTTGATGTTTAGGAAAGGAGAATTTGTACTGAGGGGAACTCCCTAACAAGAGGTCTTGTACCCAAATGCTTTCCTGAATAGTGAGATTTTCCTAGGTGACTCTAGATGTACCTTTTGAACTGGGAGCCTATATCATGAGATATTTGTCTTTGGCCACAACTTTCTGTGGGTGGGTAAATTCTGATTGAAAAATTGTTTTGTCTCTAGCAAAACAAATCTTCCAGTACACAAATTTAGGCATGGCCATCCAAAGTCAATGAAATTTTTATTTGTTATGAAGAGAGCCAGGGAAATAGTGCTTCCAATCTAATAATAGATCACTTCAAGTTGGAGGAAGATTTATATTAAAACCCAAATCCTGCAAAATGGAATCCCATACTTGTCGTGAGAATCTGCACTCCATGAATAAATTCTTGGAGGTTTCTTCTTGTTCTATGCATAAGACACATCTGCTTGGTCCTTGAATTTTCCACTTCCAAAGATTTTCAGTTGTGAGAAGCTGCCCATGCACTAATACCCAATAGAAGGAATTGATTTTTGGGAGGTTGTTCGAAAGCCAAATATTTTTCCACAATTTTGATTGAGGGGGAAGGGCTGGATTAGAAAAAAGGGACTGATATCCTTCACAAACTGAACAAGAACCATATTCATTACTATTAGTTGGAAGGGACACTTCTATTTTATTTTCCTGCATTTTACTGCTAGGGATTCTTGGTGGGGCATTCTTAAAGGAGCTCTCCAATGTGGATTGAAGGCTCAAAACTTTTTCTTTTGAAGTGATTTCCTCCCTCTTTTCCTTTGAGGATTTCCTCCCAACCTTCTTTGGAGGTAGTGTTTCTTCCTCAGACTCCGCCATTTCTTCTTCTTGCTGGAGTTTGGCTTTGTTTATGGTCAAGATGTCGCTAGTTGAAACAAAAATCTTGGTTTGGGGAGACTAAACATCCTGACGGAGGAATAAAACATCTCCGGATGAATAGTAATAAAGTAGAAATCTTACGCACCTGGGGTTAACGTAGTAGAAATCTTCAAGCAGCTCAGTGCGTCCTTGGGGGCAAGTCTTGAGTCAAGTACTGTCACTTGATCTTGACTTCTCCGTTTAGGCCTAACTCCTAACGAAGCCAAGGGGGATAGACCCTATTAATGTTATTGAGGCTTTAGGTACTTAGTTCTTTTGGATGAAAATTGTTATTTAGTATTTTTTTGGAATTAAAACATTGATCAAGATGATTGCAAGATGAAATCAACTATGCAACATATTTGAATATAATAATCATGACAAAATATAGCTTAATTGAATGAAGCAAATAACAAATATCAAAGACCAGTGCCGTGGAGTCAAAGTAAGTGCTGCTGTAAAAGTAAAGGCTTTGCAATTGTGTTCTTGTTCAATTTTAGGAATTATTGAAGGATGAGTTAATTAAAGGGAAAATGGGAGCTCCAGATATACTGTGAGGTTCAACCACCATGGTAAATATTCCAGCTTTGGAGGTGTGAGTGAAAAACTCAGGAATTATACGTCACTGAAGCGCAAAGCATAATTCCTAAGGAAAAAACACTCTAGAGTATCCCCTTGATAGATAATCCTAAGGTAATCCAACCTTGTTACAAAAATACCATGCTTAGACCAACTTATTACAATTCTCCCCAGGGGGTTTGGACATGTAAATTTTACAAAAGGGCCTAAAAATGGCCTGATGAACTTCTGAACACATGTGATGAACAATTGAATTGTTCAAGTCTTTGACTGCTCATTGGAAATCCACCTAAGTGCAACTTAGTGGATAACACACACCATTTAGGTTTTATTGCCCTGTTTCCAATTGTATATATATTGACCTGCGTATCTCTCTTCGCATATATAAAATTCTCGATACATTAATTGAGGGAAGCTCCAAAACTAGTTGATAAGAAAGGCTAACACATCCACAACTAACATTAAGTTTCACCCTTCAAAACCACACTATATAGTTAAACCCACGAAATTCATTACCGAACCGAAACGAAGTCAATTTTTTTTTTGAGGTTTGCTGAATTTCAAACTTCAAGGTTCAAATTCGGCGAACTCTGTGACTTAGCTTAAGGTGGACTTGGCTAGATTGTTTGCCACATGTCTTATGAGCTTCAACTATTGTTCTAAATATTAAATAAAGAGCCCGTTCAGATTCCAAGATTAGTGGTTGTAGCATAGATTGTGATGGTTGAGTGCCCCAATCCTCAAGAGCAATGGCTGGGTGTATGACAAGGCATTAGTCGGGTTTTTATTGTTTGGGCATCTTTGGTCTCCTTTATCAGTGCCTTACATTTATGAGTATAATTTTTGTTGTGTTTGTGAACTATTCATGTTTAAAAAAAGGAGTGTGACCCTCATATTAACATAGAAAGAGACTTACACTTTTTGAGTATTACCTTTGTGGTTATATTCCCCATTTTGTTAATGGTGCATTCTGTTGATCTCAGCTAATGATCTTTCTTCTTTCCTTATGTTGAAGATGATTGTAGCATGTTTGGAGGAGGTTGAATCAAGTGAGGAAAGAGAAATGGGGGCAAGGATAGGGTCCAGGTGCAAATAGAACTAGGATGTTGACACTAAATCAAGGGAAAGTGCCTTTAAGAGGGCTTGATGGAGATGTTAGTGATTAGTGACAGGTCAAAATTTGATAACCAAAGATGCCTAAATGTTGAAATGGTTCTTTCATCTTGTATATCTTATGTCTGGTATCATTTTTTCCCTTTAGGAATCTAGAGTTGCTAAATTTGGTTGGTTGGTTGTCCTTATTAGATTATTAAAAAATTACCTTAAACTTTTCATATGTTGTTCATTTTGTGCCAATTAACTTTCTGTTGTGTTGAATAAATGAGGATTTTTTTTTAGATTTTTTAACAGGAACTTAATAAAAGCAAATGAATATTTAATAAATGGAAGAATTATTTTGATAGGATGGATTAAAGTAGATGAGTTCGATAGAAATTTGAAAATCTCAAGGAATTTTCACCATTGACTTTGAATTGCGATAATTTTCACCAATTAAGTCAGAAGTATGTGGAATGATTTTGAGGCCGTATGAAAGTCTCCATACACTGGTATAGGTATAATTCGATCTTGGTTCTTTATCACAAGATACAATCTCATGCATCTTATTGAGGTGGTTCTTCATCTCTCTACTTTTGAAAAGGAGAACTCTACATGATTAATATATTGTTCTCCTTTATGAGAAGGAAAAATTGTTTCCATAAATGAATCTTTAGGAGCCTTATTTTTATCCTTAGAATGGATGACCAGAATCCTATACAGGTTCTTCCTCCATTTATATTAAATTCTTACTGGTTATGTTGCATTGCAGTACAATGACATACGCCTGTAGTTGAACTAGGCTGATGCACTAACTTGCTTGTCTTCTATAGATGTATAAGTTGTTCTTGTAGGATGGTGGGGGATTCATTGAGAAGAAGAGGCATCTCCACTAGTAGCCCTTACAATCCACTTTGCTGCTAAGATTGCCCCCAAGGTGTGGATAGCAAAACCAATCTCTGCTTTCTCTTTACAGAGATGCAGACCCCCCATAATACAAAATGTCCCCTTTTTTCCTACCTTGCTCCCCCCATAAAACCTTTGTTATCCAGTTGAGGGGTAGATCCAAGAAGACTAGAAAACGTGTTCCTTACAAACCTATCAATCTTCATATCTTCTCATGCATATATATTCTTCTTGCTTCTAGTTGTATGTTATTGTGATATGTTCCTAGCGCATGAAGCATAATGCTTTGCATGTTGCTAGATATGTGTCCTTTGCTGAAATGAAGCTTGTATTGATATTATTTATTTGTATGTTACGAAGTAGTTTTCATGTCTAAATTCGCAAAGAGCATTTGTTAGGCATAAGAAGAAGCTAATATCATATTGATTGTCATTGTTGTTCAGCCAATCAAGTGAAAATGATGCAGATCATGGTACTCTAAAAGAGGATCAAGAGAGGTATAAGAAATCAGTTGGATGCATATACTGAGATCTTTTAGTTTTGAAACTTCAATTCTAACTTTATATAGATCAATTGCTACTTCAATTTAAGCTAGGTGTTGACCAATGGTAATGTTAGAATTGATTAATATCAGAGAGAAAAACTTGTCGGCAATGCTAGCAACCATGCTAATTGTATATTTTCTTTTTCTTGGTACGATGTGAACCAGTGCTCTATCTATTCAGTTGCCCCCGGAATACAAATCTGTTTTGCCTATTATAGATGGAATGCAGGTATTTAACTGTTCAATTTTATCTTTGATGTTTTGTTTTGTAGTTAAATATTGATCATCATCTTATTGCTTGATCTAATTTGTATAAAGAAAGGGACAAAATCAATAATCAATCACAAATTACAGACGATATTGTTTTGGATGCTGAAAGCCAGTGCACTCTTGTTACTTGTAAACCATTTTCAAGCATTCAAGGTTTGAACATTTTGTTCAATCGTATCAAAAACAAAGTTAAAAAAAGTTAAATAGAAATCGGTTGAACCATATAAACGAGTTTAAATTAGAAATAATTCATAATATATTATGAATAGTAGATAGTCAGTATGCTTTTTTTACCAATTTGTTTTAACTTCAAACTGTACACAAGTCATGAACTGTACTAGTTTAAAATGTACATGGACTACAGGTCACAGGCATATCAAATTATTTGTAAGTTTACTGATTATAATAATGTGAAATGACTTATTGAACTCCACATTATAACTGATATAAGCTGCAGAAAATGCCTTGGACGGTCTTGTTTCAAGCCTGAAAAGTTTTGATACTTTGAAAAGTGTACCAAACACCATGAAATATTTTGGATGGCATTTCACAATTTTGAAATGTCATCTGAAATGTCAAGTGGCATTTCGAAGGCATTTGTGAGTTTTACACACGAGTATGGACAAGAATACACATAAAAATGAGACAAAGTAGATTCATTCATATATTATTAGATGATGTAATGTTTCATTACTTACTAGGAGAAGAGGAGTACATTACGTAACTTTCAAATACCTACCAATGAACTAATACACTAATAATTTAAGTACGAGACTTTATTATATGCGTAATTCTTAATTAACAGGTCTATGTTCTAAATATGACCATTATCTTAAACACCCTCCTATAATGCTCAATTTACATGCTTGTTCAAAATATAGAAAAAAGTTTTGGACAAGCAAGATTTTTACAGTCCACAAGGTGAGATCTTCAAAACAACCACGTGAAGTGAATTATAGCTCACAAGGTTGATGAAGTACATTTTATGTCACCATACTTCTATTTACCATTGACTCATCAGCAAGATGAGGGCCAATGTTGATTGAATAGTCAACCTTTTCACCATTGGCAACTTGGCTTGTTCATTGAACTCACCTTCTCCACATCTTGGCAATCCAACACATCAAAATTTGTGTTTTCTTCTTTGATGAAGCACTATCTCCTCTTACCACTTCATCTTCACCCTCCATGAGGGTCTTCTTCTTATGAATTATAGCAGATAATGCATAATTTACCTGCTGTCTGCCTTTTATTTTTGCTGATTTGACTTGTTTCAGCAGCAAAATTATCTGGGGATGCATTTCTTTTCTTGCGCTTTGTCTCACTTGAGATCTCTTTGACCTAGGGATTATTGTTGAATTTTCTGTCAAATTACAGCCATCTTTCTTTTGAACCGATTCTGCATTTTCATGATCTACGAACCATAGCAACCATCCTTTTGCTATTATTTTCAGCAATAAAACACCTATTATTGCTTCATTTTATGTCTATGGCATATGCTTCATTATAGTATTATACTATTAATGAAATTAAATTTTTCTCAAAACAATGAACATAATAGACATCTTTAATCATTCCCTTTTCACCTCTTCACTGAAGTAGGACATTTTGTTAGCTCTAGCCCTATATTTTTCTCCACCGTTCAACACAAGAGAATCAAACTGAAATTTATAGATGACCTGAATCAATGTGTAATATTCCAACTGATATTTTGTTGTCTTTGTAATTCTCTGATGTAGTTTCTGGCTTGTCTGAGGTCTTGTAACTCAATACTATAATAAAATATGAATGCAAGTATTGTTCTATGATCACCTGATCATGCATGCAAGTGCATGGGTTTGCCAAGAAACCCTAAATAACCCAAATATTCAGATATGCTATAAAATAGGGATAGAAATGATGCATGTACGTACCAATAGCTTGGGCAGTTGACATAGATTAGTATGAGCTAAGCATGCAAGACATGCATGAAGAAATAGCTGAGATATGAAGGGTTCTCTCTCCAATAATGTGCCCTTGTAATTAATGCACCTTCTTCAGTCTTGATATGGAAGTATAAGTGCTATACTGATGGGAAATAGCTCTAGAAGGTGTGCATTGGGTTAGAATCCCCCTCTGATCACTATAGAAGCTGCATGCAGACCATGGATCAGCTCTAAGGCATAAAGCGCGAGTCCTCCTCTATGAAAGTCGACCATGCAAGAGAAGGCGCCCTTTTGATAATGGTTTTGCTGATAACTTGATTCCGGATCCGAATCAGAAGCCTGTATTCAGTAACTAGGCTAATAGTGGTGCTCTTGGAATGATGGAGGCTGCATGTAGACAAAAAGGCCACTATATGCTAATATATGAAGATACCTTACTTGTTCAATTCACCCATGCAAAGAGGGTGAGTCCTCCTGACCCAATCTATGGCTTGAACCCTGCAGAATGCTGAAGAATGCTATCTAATGATAGTAGTAATGTTGAATCTGGATGATCCAACCCTGATAGTGACTAGGGCAGATAGATTTCACTACCGAAATACACTTGATGGTTGAGTGGTGTGCCCTCAACCCTAAGCTAGCTCTCTGAGCTCTCCAAGTCGACTTCTCAAATCAATAATCAATAAGCGGGCCTTACTCATTCGCTTTACCTTTCTTTTATAACTTTGACATGGCCTGACCTAACTTTTGCATGACTAGGTCACTTTTCTCTTCTAATTTCCAGTTGACTTGCATGCATTGTTTTCTGTGTATATGAAAGCTCAATAAAGGTGTTTCAGCGTGTACAACATGAAATATGGCTCACATGTAATGCATGCAGGTGGCCCTACCTACTGATGATCTAATAACCATGATTAAGATCTTCTTATGGTATAAATGGCATCAATTCTCAATCAATTCCCTGAATGTCAGTACCCGCTTGAACCTATGAGAATTAGATAGGTTAGCGGGATGGTCCTCTGTGCTTAAGCAGAAGAGGACATTACAGTCCTCCCCGCTCGAAATTGCTTGTCCTCAAGCAACTGTAATGTTGGGTGCTGTAATACCTGTTCTCCTTCCCAAGTGGCCTCTTCTATAGGCAATTCTTTCCATTGAACCAAGCACTCTCGAATGATCCTGTTCCTTAGTTTTCTTTCTCGAACTTCCAGGATTCGTTTTGGAACCAAAATCAGTTTCCCCTCATCATCAAGGGGGTAGTTCTGATGAAGTAACAATTTGTTGACCTATTTCTTTCTTGACGTTAGACACATGGAACACATTATGAATCTTGTTTTCTTGTGGTAATTCGAGCTCATATGCTACCTCTCCCACTTTTCGGATTATCTTGTAAGGACCTGTTATCACACAAAGTGCAGTTGTCTACTTTAAAGGTCCTATCTAGGATGGTAGAGGAAGACAACTAACCAGTGATACCTAAGAGCGCCTCGATTCCCAAGATGGATTGGTTGTCACGCCAATCGAGGCACTCTTCACTTCTTGCTATCCAAGTCATGGATAACAAAGGGGGAGACTTTGATCTACTCTTAGAAAGAGAGATCTAACCCAAGCACTAAAGCAAGCAAGTTAAACAGTAAATGTGGAGTGAAGGGTGTAGAACCCTAGATTTTAGGAATTGAGCTATTGTAGAGGCTTAGGGAAGATAAGATATGAAAGTTGATTAGTTCAATTACAATAGCTCAAAATTAGAGACAAATCCACGATATAAGTGTTAAGGTAAATGATCAAAATCCACTGCCTTGGGAAACGTGTACTTAAATTAGGGAAAATGGTCCCAAAGAGTAGATATGGATAGATTATGGCTTCCTAACACTGCTTGACTGTAGATCTGACAGTATCAAAGCTCACAAGCAAAAATTCGGGCAATCAAACAACTGAAAAGGGGCAAACTTAGAGAGGGCGCATTAGAGAGAGATCAGTGCCTAGGGATTTCGACTAGAAGGAGTCAACAGAGCATGATGCCCTAGGAAACCCACTTCATGCTTGGCATAAAAATGAAAACCCAGAAATCGTTCGCCACGATTTAAAGTTGTTTGAGCTAGAGAATTTTTATAAGTTTTAAGTTAGGGTTTGGATAATGAAATTTAATGGTGACGATTGGATTGGATCCCAAGACAACAAAAATACTTCGAAACGTACCTGGATATGCTTGCATCCGCCTTGCAAATTGACGATCTTCCCAAAATGAGGCAATTTATAGATGACATTATCACTAGAGATGACATTTATAGACAATTTGTGCAGGTCACTTGGATCAACCCTCCAGGGGGGTTTTGTCCCAAGATGGATTTCTACGCTACACACTTTTTGGACATGAGGAGCGGTCTCATTGCTCGGGCCCCTTACACATTCCACCATTGGTCACATGCTCTCTGTATTCCTTTAGGCCATTTCAAAGTGGTCTCTCACCATCTCAGGGTAGAGACAAATCACTAGCTAGACTGATCAGACAGGATTTGCCAGGTATGTCACCTTCGAGAGGTTGAGACCGAGGAGCACTTCATGAGGATGATTTGATGAGAGTTTTTCTTTGCACATTAGAGAATGATGCATTAGATTCATATGATGGTTTTGGTTGCAAAGAATTGTTTTCCAACCCAGAGTCCTCTATGGCTCTGTGGTGTGGGGACCATGCCTACTTGACTGTGATTGGGCCTCGGCAAAGAGAGTACAGATCCTCCTCCTTCGTCGCATCATCATATTCAAACAGACAGTTCCTTAGCTCATCATGCTTGCAGAGTTTGGCCCTGACCTTTTTGGCTTGAGGCTATGTTCAGTCTTGTCGCTCTCTTACATCGCCTTCGGAGCTTCGTAGACACAATGAAGGGGCCTGATCGGTACCATAATTGGCCTATCTCTTTTTAGAGGCCATTGTCTCAGCCAACCCCTCGGGTCGCTCTAGATGTTGGTTTGCGGGTGTCGTGGATCTTTTAGCATCTATCAATATTGCGATGGACCGACTTCCTCCTTTTGGGTATTCCTTGAATGCGCTTGGTTGCCTCTTACTTACTAGTCATGAGTTGAACATAATCACTAGAGATAACACTTATAGACAGTTTGTGCAGGTCACCTGGATCAACCCTCAAGTGGGTTTACGTCCCAAGATGGCTTTCTACACTATGCACTTTTTGGACCTAAGGAACGGTCTCTTTGCTCAGGCCCCTTACACATTCTTCCATTGGTCTCATGTTCTCCGTATTCCTTTAGGTTAGTTCAGAGTGGGCTCTCACCGTCTCAGGGTAGAGATAAATCACTAGTTAGACTGATCAGACAGGATTTGCCAGGTATGTCACCTTGGAGAGGTTGAGACCAAGGAGTACTTCATCTTTCGATGTCCCATTTACTATGAGATCTGCGAGCGATTTCATTGTCTTTTCAGGGACCTATTATCACACAACTTGTAGTTGTCCCTAAAGGTATCCCATCTGGGACAGTAGAGGAGATGGACAACTAAAGAGGTGACCCAAGAAGTGCAATGGTTCCCAATGCAAGCTGGGTGTCACGATAACCGAGGCACTCTTCACTTTAGATCATGAAGAATCAAGACCAAGGGGGAGACCCTAGCCAATCAATGAAGACGAGCTAACACAAAGGTTCCTAGGGAAATGTGTAAGTTAGGTTACGAAAACCAATGCGTGAGGATTAAGTGGACCAAAGAGTTAAAGATGTGGTTGAAGAGGCTTAAGAAGTGACAAGTGTTTCAACCAATGAATGACTAAGGCCACTTATGAAGACCAAATGGATAGATCTAGCACCATGAAAATACACAAGTGGGGCCCACTCCTTTAAAAGTGGAAAATGGTCCAAATGGGGCCCACTTGGTCAAATTAGGGGTGAGATGGCACTAAGTGGGTGAGATGAGGTAGATCTATGGGTCTAAGATGAAATAGACAACACCCACATATGGGATCTAGGAAAAGCCACTAACCTAAGGAGTGTGAATTGCCCAAGGGAGACTAGTGCCTTTAGATGGCGGGGAAAATGGAGTCCAAAATATGCCAAAATGTAGATCGGGGTAGCTAAGGCAATTATCAATGTGGGTTTAGGATGGCATGCCCAAGGATGACCTAGATCTCCATAGATCTAAGATTTAAAATGCATCACCCAATGACCCAAGTGGGGCACAACCCTCAAAATGAAGAATGGGGCCCACAAGGCAAAAATCAAATAGGTGAAGCACTAGGGGTAGGTAATCAAGGTGGATCTATGCAAATCAAGTGGGATTTCACCTACCCAACTCTTGGAACTAGCCCCAATAGCTTCCCTCAAGGAGTTCGACTTCCCTCAAGGAGGCTAATGTGCCTTGGAAAATGTGTCAAATGGAGGCCAATCCACACCAAAATATAGATCCGAATTGCCGTGGAGGCTATAGAGGTGGCTTTTCAATATTTTCCCCAAAGCCAAGCTAGATCCAAGTAGATTTAGAAAAAAGTGAAAAATGAGGGTTTTGATTTTAATGGAGTTTTTGACCAATAGGATGGAGAACAAGCGAAATAGATACGTACCTTGTTGATCTTACCTCATAAGCTTGCGGCCTCTTAGCATATGGATGATTCTTGCCCTAGTTACAATTCCAAGCTTAATCCAAGTGTCTTCAACCCAAAACGTCCAAGCCCTAGGAGGAGAGATGTCTCATGAAAACCTGTAAATCAAACTACATCAAGTTAGATTTGATCCACAAATCCATAAGATCTAAGTATGTCATATCAAAGAAGCAATCAATGGACACAACACAATTGAAAAACTCCTTTAAGATGAAAACGTCTTGCCCATGGGGGATGTGAGCAACCCCTATGATCTTCCCATCAAGCAAATCGTGTGGCTAGCTTCAAGCAATTCGGCCTCCCTCTCTTGATGTCGATTTCACCTGAAAAGCAAACAATGTCTAGAAACAAGAGGTGCAAGAACATATACAAGAGCAACCCAATCAAAGCCAAGAAGTAGATCTCCAAAATAATATTTTCATTCCAAGTTTTCCAGAGCCCAAAGGTGCTTTACAATGAGGGGGGTCTCCTCCTTATATAGGATAATAAAGACCAAAATCCTAGGTCTCAAAACCACTTTTTGAAATGAGTGGTTGAGATTAAAAGATCTCACAACATAATCAATGGCTAAGATGAGCCTAACATAAAATCACGTGGATCACTCAAATTAGAGTTGATGTCATAGCTAAAAGTGACAAAGTGAGGGTGACGTCATCCTCTAAAGGGGGCTAAGATACAAGGGCCCACCAAATATGACATGGACATGAATCAAGAAGCTCATGGTGGGGCTAGGAGGCATCAATCCTTACTAGCTCATCCCCATAGCACAATAATATATAAAATAAAGGACCATGACATGTCCACATAACACAAATGATCAAATCCTATCCTCAAAATCTGTGAGAGACATGCAGTAAAAGGCCTCCTGTGGCCAATGTGGACCCCACTGATTGATGCAAACTGACTGGAAGATGGGGGATTCACCCTGGAAGACCTCCGTGAAGACCAAGTGCCAAAACCTTGCCTCAATTGCCCAAATCGAATTCCTCAATGACCCTTTTATTCCATTTTTTAATCCTCCGGAAAACCCTAAGCTGCCCAAACTGACACCAGAGTGCCTGCGCTGTCAAACTGAGCCCACCAGGCTATCTGGAAGCGGTGTATAATGGTAAAAACAAGTGGCTGAACCACCCCCTTCCCATATAACGCCCTAGGTAAAATTGGCCTCCAATGCCTCTGCTGGACAGGCTAGGGAAGCATGCCCAAAACTGGTCAACAAGTGGAAAAATGCATCTATCACTGTCAGAAGTGCCTGGAACTGAAGGACAAGTGTCTCAATGGATCCAGAAGACCCAAATCTACTAAGAATGTGTACTCATACACCATGGGTTGACCTGAGGGGTCAACTGTAGGGCCCACCATACCTGGACAATGTATAATTTGACGATTCGGAAATAATAATAAAACTGCTGAACTGCATCAATCATCATTTGAATCATATGTCCACCATATGGAGTCATCAATAAGAGTATGTGGGACCATCAATCATCATCCATAAGCATACATGGCCCACATCATCACGAATCCCAAGAATGACCATGGTCAAACTATGTTTGACTAGGTCAAAATATAACCAAGGACAAGATTATGACAAAGACTAAGACATGTTCCTTTAGATCATATTCACAGCTTAACTTAAAGCATAAACATCATTCCATGGCAGTTTAATACATGTATATATTTAATGTTTTTTACTATTTTACTTGCACATAAGCTTTAATGATAGACTCACCCATTGGACATGGTCTAACTGCTAGCTAAGGGTGAAGGCTAAGACAAGGTTGGGAAAAGGGGATGACTTGACCAAACTCAACTAGGTGACACTTTGGATGGGGAGAGGGGGAGCTACACTCTGTGCTGGAAAAAATAACAAAGGGAAGGGCTGTGCCTCACAAATGGATAAGTTGTTTAGAGAGTGTTTATTCAACTTAGGCATCATGTATACATAGAGATGATCCAGGTTCATTAGGATCATTCATTTCATTTCCATGGCCTTTTTGGCCTACATAACCCCTCGGATTTCACATGTGCTAAGAAGCACAACTAATCGCAGCTTGCATTTGGGGCATGTTTGTACATATACAAGGTTAGGAATAATAGATATAACTTTGAGTAACCATTGCTTTTTGGACCTTTTCTATACTCTTCGAGGAGTATTTTAGCATTTCATTGCTTTTTCCCTTTACTCATGTGTGTTAAGAAACACATTCTAGAGTTTACAGTTTCCATGGGCGAATATAAAACATTTCCAAAATAAAGTAGTACACGAGCTTTTAGTTTTAGCCAACAACATATCAAGCGACTAGGGGGAGTTCTGCACAGTGCCAAACATCGGGACAATCGACCAGAATGATTTAGGCATACAATACAGCTCACCAAAGGCAAGTTCTGTCACCAACTCAGAGCCGAGACACAAAACAAACATGGATGCAATCCAACACAGAGGTAGTAGTAGGGAAGTCCTCAGTACCAAGAAGTCAAGAAGGCAAGTCAAAAGATAAAAGCCAATTTGGGAAGGTCATGGATGGATGGAGTCAAATGAATGTGGTGCCTAAGCTAGCGGATAAGAATGTCAAGGAAGACCATATCTATGCTCACAGGAGGGTAATGAAACCAGTGAGTATTGTCAGAAAACCTAATTGTGCAAGTAATACATCCATTTTATATTTATAACATCCTCCAAGATATTTCATTTTATTTTAAATAGTACTGCCATGTCTTGAGTCATATACCAATTCAATGCTATGAAGATGACTAAAACAACAAGATAATAATCCACAGTTAATAATCATGAGTCCACAGGTCACATCACATCATAATAATCATCAATGAACATCTGAAACACTGCTGCAATATAATCACTGGGCACTGAACTGAAACTGTATGGAACAAAGGGTCACATCGTTCATCAAATCTAAGCTCTCAAGGCTCATCCTTGGCACAAGCTCTAACAAAAATCTGATACAATATACTGCTTTGATCAGTGAGTGATCACAAATAACAAACTCATCATAGCTAATCTCTGGAAAATCCAAGCTCTTAAAAGTGCAGATATCTGCTAAGCAAGAATAGTAGACCAGCTACTATGGTGCGATAAACAGGACCTTGTTCTCATAGAGCTCTATACTTTGGTTAGCTTATTAAGATACCTAGATCAGGGATGTCTAGCCTTTTATACTTGCAGGAGGCCCTTCGACTTTGCTCTTTCACCCTTCAACAACATTTTCAGTTAGGACCAGGCTCCATTTAGCTTATTACTTCTTTCTTTTCAATGCTTCCTTCCTCTAGGAGAACTAAGAGACAGACAGATGATGGCACAGACCTTCACCGCTTTGTTAGGACACAACATACCATCTCTACCTCCGCCCCACACCAGAGACGGGGATAGTCTCAACCCCATCGCGACAGACATACGACTTCTTCCAGGTTGCAGCATCAAGCACCCTCCTCCATACAACAATGCACTACTCATTTCAGTTCCTCTTCTAGCTCTTCCTCCAGTCAGAGTAATATTTTGAGCTTCCTTCAGTTGGACTCGGATGGTAGGAGAGATACTCCCAGTGCTTCTAGTGTCTCCAGTGCTTCCAGTGGCCCATGACAATTTCACCATCACCATCTTTGCATCGCAGCTCTTGGATCCACTTTCATTCCTTGGATCAGTTCTATTCGTATCTCTCCTTCTATATATTTCTCTTCGAGACTGGCCCTCCATTTATAGGGCTAGGGTTTGGTTTGTTTTTTGCTTTTATCATATAATAGGAGCTAATTTTACTCTCCCACTCTATATTATATCATGGTACCGCACAGTGCCATTGACCTACTTTTTGTGGTCATTTGTTGGACATTAATAAAATTATCTTATCTTATTGCAAATTTCTTCAAGAAGTTTCTCCCTCATTGGCATGATGAACAAAAGGGAAAGATCGAGAAGGCTATTGAAGATGATGTTTCCCTCCTTCCTAGTAGAACACATCTTGATTCAAAAGAATGAAATGAAGGTGCTCTTCAAAAAGAACTTGAATAAGTCCATGAAGTCTATGAAGAAGATTAAGAACCCTCTTTTAAAGATGTTGTGGAAGAGATTTCTCATATTCCCATTGAAGCGCATGTTAAAGATCTCGCTGATGCTTCTATTTGTTCTCATGGTGATGAGGGTTTGGTGAGCTTGTCTCTTTCTCATATCTTTGAAGCCAAGCCTTTTGAAGATGATAGATTTAAGGATCTCTTTGCATGTGATAAAGTTGACGACAACCATGGATGTGATGTTGGTGATCCCACCTATGATTCATATCATGAGTGTTATAGGGTGAACTAGCAGGTGTAGTTAAATCCAAAAGAACCCGACTAGCCCAACTACAACCTAGAGGTGTTAAACACTGTCAGCTTGATAACTACTTACTTGCACTCCCAGTTGTCTCTTCTCCAACAAGGATTGAATACATGACCACTACTAGAGGCTTGAAAGGATGAAATAGATTAAGTTATGAAATTATGTTCTATTTCTTTTTTTATTTGCTCAAATCTCCTTGACTTGCGAGTGTGGCTTGTGGTATGAGAAACCACGGCCTAGGGGCATCTAAGTCGTCAAAATCACATGGGGATCGCACTCGGCTTGGACTGCACCAGCCTCAACTTGACTGTGTTTTTGGGTGTCCCCTCCCAACTAAGTCACCCCTTAGGGGAATTGAACTCGGGTTGCCTTGTTGATGAGACCCACACCTTAACCGAGTGAGCTAGTGGGAATTGACAAATTGTGTTCTATTTCATTTAAAAAAGTGTTTTAATTTTAATTATATATATATATATATATATATTCTTAATTTTTGAAATATATTATTGCTATTCTCAACCTTGTCGTTTCCTACAAATTTGGATGAAGCTTCTAGCTGTACCAGATACTCATACCCACACCCCAACATACCAATGTTTTGGAAACTCGTGCAACATAACCATTGACTAAATGACCTCTCTGTGTTGAAATGCCACCACCCCGGAATTAGAGGCAATGGGCGTGCCTCTAGTCTTCAGACCATTAAGAGGAGGGATAAACTAGTACCCTGTCTTGGCTCCTCATCTGGGTGTGACTTTCAAGGAGGACAATCTCTAATCAGGTGATCCTGAGCCTAAGATGCAAGACAAACATTCAGAAGATTCAGGTAGTGAACCTTTTATCGACAAACTCCATCAATTGTGCATATAGAGATAAAAGGAGGGAGCTTAGGCTTGATATCCACCTTCACACACACTTAAGGATTGGCCCTGAGAGAGTTTCGATGACCATATGGAATAAGCAACTTATCCAATCGACAAAAAAATAGGTCGACAAATGGATGCAAACCAGTCAGAAGGGTGGAAAACTCCAACCAAAAAGGGTAATGAGCTTGGTCATTATCATCAGGGTTGAAATCTGCTCACTATAATTGACATAACCAAGACTACCAACAATACTCCAAGTACGAAATTGTAACACGTGGCAAGTTGTAGCATCAGAGTTAAATAAAAGGAAAACATAACTCAATCCCAATCCTTCAACGAAATTCCTTTAGCTTCCTAGTTTAACGAGCACCACTGGTTGAGAGCTGCTTCATTATGCGTCTTGAGAAAGAAAAATAGAATCACCCCCCTTGTTCTCTAGATGCACGCGCCCTTCAAAATCTTCTTTATTATCTGCTAGAAAAATATTAAAGTCATCAAAGTCCAACAACAACTTGGGAATTATAGAATCTGAAGAATGAGGTGGAAACGCGACTCCCTTTCCTTACAAAGCCACTCTAGGTTCCTTGGAATTATCTTGGGAGTCTTCATTTACTCTTTTGTACCCTGAATGGCTAGAACAGGGGCACCAATTTATGGGACAAGCCCCACTTCAATGGAGGTCTCTTCAAGTTCAACAATCAGCTGTGGCTCTTCCAGCTCTTGACCGAGACCCCCCATCTGCTCATCCTCTAGTGGCTTCTTTTCCTTGGGATGAAAGAGGAGAAGACTCTTTCAAGGATTTCAAGGCACTAGGATCCAAGATCCCAGAGAATTTAACATTCAAAGAGTGCACCATTGCTTTTATTTATTTTTTTAACAGAAACCGTAGAAGTATATTTATAAAAAAGTTGTCCACAACCATTCAATACAAAATGTGAGCTTCATCCTAAGCCCTGAGAATTGCTGAAAATGTGCAGACACAAATTGTTCCACGTCATACTTATCAGTTCCCTTTTTAGACTTCCTAGAAAATTCAAAATCATGGGAGGGATAAACCCTTACAAACTGGCTATTTAGTAATGCACAAAAACACATAGAACAAGGAGAAATAAAGTATCAATCCTGGAGCCCATGCATAACCTGAGCTTGTTGATGCACTCAAACTTCATCCATTTGCAGTGCACCTTCATCTGGAGACTCTTGGCAATGACTGCACTGGGTCATTTTGGCCATTTTCAACACTTCATCCTTGATTACATCTACATCGCCCATGAGCTCGAACAAATTTCTCTCCAGGTCGTCGATGCGTGAGTCCTGACAAGTTAGCTGTTGGGAAATATACCTCGTGTCCTCCGAAGTCTCCTTTATCTCCTTGAGACCAGCGTAAGCGATGTCGAAGAGCTTTCTAAGGTTCAGTTTGAAATCCTCTATACAAGCTTTCAGGTAAGACATGGCCTCCCTAATTCCCGACATGATACCAATATGATGGTGACTTCCTGCACTCTGCTCGCACCTGTAATTTTCCTCGCAACTCAGGGGAAGCTGGGATAAACCGCTCAATCTATTCCCTATCTGCTGTAGCTGAGGACCGCCATACCTTGTCTCTTCCTCCTTAACTGCATCCCTGATGTCGGCCATGTTGTTTGTTGAGCATTGGTTGTCATTGATGACACCCATTAATGACAAAGGATTGATAAGGGGACAAAGAAGGATGATGACATGGCATGAAGGACATTGGATATAGGCATTGGAGCCATGAATGGGTTTTGGAACAATAGGTGGCCTAAGTGGTCGAAATGACCCATTCTGTGGTCATTTGTGGCTTAATGTGATCATGAATCCCACATACTTGGTTGTGGAGTCTGTTGCACTTGAAGAAATATTTGATGAAGCACCCTTGATAAGGTCTATAGGGATGCCCTTGTTGGTCAGTTCTTATGATCCTCTCGCTTGTGGACCTTACACATGAAAACCCTAGAAAGAATTGAATGGTTAAAACTTGATGTGGCAAGAAAAATATAAAACAAATTTACAACATCCAATCAGCAAGATTATGGTCCTCTTGATGTTGAAGCCCATGCCTACAAGCTAAATGGAGGACCTTGACAATGATGTATGGAACCTTGATGACATGTAAGAACCCTCATTTTGTCAAATAAAAAACAAAAGATATATAAGAAATATAACAAGTCGACTCAGTGCTAGAAGACAATTTAAGTATTAAATAAAAAATATAAAAAGAAACATACATTTGCAAGGTCGGCCCAGTAAATAATTTTTTATGGAAAATATGTATAAGTAAGAAGCTGGCCTCATTTTTATGTGTGGAAATTCGGTGGAAGAGTATATAGCTTTGATTTTCGGATTTACTGTAGCAGCCGCAGTAGAGGTCATCTTTTCAGCTCTGAATTTGTTGGTGGATATCAAGATCAGAGTTTGGGCAGCCACAGTTGCAAGTTATGATCAGCAGCTCTCTGATTTTCGGGTACACAGTCTCTGAGGCAGCAACAGAGCAGCAGCAGTGGAGGAAGCCACAGTGAAGCAGTCCGAATTTTTGTGTTTTGTCTGATTTTTTTTTAGAAGTCTGAAATTTGGGTTATGTGGCAGCCACAGTATCAAGGTTTTTATTGCTCTTATCTCATGAGATAGACAGTTGTATGTAAGGCTTAAAATCAGAGGCATCTACAGTAACACAATCCACATTGAAGATCTAAGATGAAAACTTGTTGAAGGATTTGCATTGGAAGCCTTGAAATAAATCTCTCTTGGGGTAATAAGGATTGTTTGTGAACAGACAATAAACAAATTTATGACAGTCCATATCAGCAGAAGAATTTTTGCAAATATTACTATAGATCAGTGGTGAAGAGATTATAGAAGCTACAGCCTTCGAACAAGCATATACAGTGACAGAAGACAGTCAAGAAGTGACACCAGTTTGGTTGAAATAATAAAGTGACACAGTGATGTACAGGTAACAGTACCATACATGCACAGTGATGTGAGATGATGTACAGTGATATATACATGCACAGTGTAATAATAACAGTGATATGCCTTGACAGTGTTTGACAGTGGTTTGATTGACATAGAACAATTGATTTGACAGAGATGTACTTTCCATGAAACACTTATACAGTTACAGGATGATGAGCAGCAGTTGGATTGAGCAGATGGTTGTTTGATGAAATGTGATAAGGCAAGAATTTGTATGTAAATACAAGCTGGGTCTTGTACATATTTTCTTAGTTGGATCTAAGAAAAGACCTGTTATCACACAACTTGTAGTTGTCCCTAATGGTATCCCATCCGGGATGGTAGAGGAGATGGGCAACTAAAGAGGTGACCCAAGAGATGCCATGGTTCCCAATGCAAGTTGGGAGTCACGTCAACCAAGGCACTCTTCACTTTAGATCAAGATGAATCCAGACCAAGGGGGAGACCCTATAGCCAATCAAAGGTGATTGGACCAAAGCAAAGGTTCCTAGGGAAGTTGGAAAGACAAGTTACGGAAACCAATGCAAGCTTAGGTGGACCTAGAAGTTTAAGTATGGTTGAAAGAGGCTTAGGCAAATGACTAGTGTTTCAACCACTGAATGATTTAGGCCACATAATGAGATCAAATGACAAGATTTAGTACCATGAAATACACAAGTGGGGCCCACTTCCTTAGAATATGGAAATGGTCCAAATGGGACCCACAAGGTGAGATTACGGGTGCAAATGGTACCAAGGGGTATGCAAGAAGTAGATCTATGGATCTAGGATGAAAAAGAAGATACCCACATATGGGATCTAGCACATGACACCAATCCCAAGAAGTGCGATTTGCCTTAGGTGGACTAGTGCCTTAAGATGGATGGGTAAATGGAGTCCAAAGTATGCCAAATTATAGATTGGGGTAGTTTAGGCAATTATCAAAGTGGGTCTTGAAGATCAAAGGCATCCAATGGCTAGATCTCCATAGATCTAAGATTGAAAATGCATCACCAAATTGACCCAAGTGGGGCACAACCCTCAAAATGAGGAATGGGGCCCACAAGGTCAAAATCAATGAAGTGAAGCACTAGGGGTAGGTTATCAAGTGAGAGGAGTAAGAATCAAGTGGGATCTCACCTACCCATGTGCGAGAACTAGCTTAACTCACCTACCCAAGGAGGGCGACCTCACTCAAGGAAGGCTAAGTGCTTTTGGGGAAGGATCAAATGAAGTCCAAATGCCACCAAACTATAGATCCGAATTGCCGTTGATACTATAGAGGTGGGTTCTTTTTATTAAACCCAAAGCCAAGCTAGATCTTAGTAGATCTAAAAAAAATTGAAAACAAGGGTTTTGATTTTAAGGGTTTGTTGACCAATGAAGAAGAATGGATGGATCTAGGCACATATCTTGTAGAACTTACCTCAATTGCTTATGGCCACCTTGCAAATTGATAGCATTCACCTATGTGTATATTCAAGAGTGAGATTTTGTTGCTCCAAGCCAAAACGTCCTCCTCCAAGATTCCAAATCGTCCTCCTCTTACAAGACAAGATCAAGTGAAACAAGCCAATTAAGAAAATTATGAAAATGATGGAAATATGTAATAGAAAGCATCAACTATGTCACAGAGACACAATAATGATACTCCCTGTCACCAAGATCAACCCAAGAGAGAATATGTGGATCCCTCCAACAATAACTCTCTTCAAATTGTCCTCCTCTCCACCAATTCATCCTCCCTGCAAGAAAACAACGTGTAGCTCGAAAATCCACAATGATACTGTTATCACATATATAGTAGCCGAGCTACCATACATTATTTTTATGATGCCAGTACACTGTTCAGCCAGTTCCCCTACATTTGAGATGCTGAGATGAGCATCTATATTGGATCACTATCAGATTGTGGACAGCAGTTATATTCCCCATGCCATGACTGAGTCTTGGGACACTCGGAGGGATGACCGATATAGCCATTATACCATTGGTATAGAGCAGCCAGTAGTGCCCAGAGTTACAGCAGCAGTTCCAGAGGACAGATGATGGTACAGGTTGATGTGCATTCAGGTATATGACTCAGCAGGTATATTACGGTGTTATGGTTAGATTGCTTTTATACTTATTCTTATAGCATGTCTTAGCACTTAGTGTCATGATCTGGCGATCATATAGATATTTGGACTTGGTTGATCTAATATATATATTATATTGTCCCTACTCAGACTTAGAAGTTCACTATTCATACTCATTGGTATATACCCTCCTTAGGGAGAATAGAGGTGATCATTCAACCATACCTTGGATTGCTAGTGTTGGCTCCATTATTCATTGTCTTCATCCATCCATGGCCTACCTTTTAGATTATCACCCTGACTTACTACTTGACTAGTGGCATGGAGGACTTTTCCCCACTGTAGCCTCTGTATTGGATGAGCTTCCTTGTTTATTGTGTCTCGGCTTTGAGTTGGTGACAAAACTTACCTATGGTGAGTTGGATTTCTTTGTGAATTCCCCCTAGTCACTAAAGTTGTGTTGGCTAAACCTGAAACTTATAGTGCTGCCATGAATACAAAATCTGGAAAAATGAAATGCTATATCTTGTATGAAAAGCCCATTCATGCAATGTGTTTCTAAACACACATGAATGAAAGGCATGCCAAATGAAAATGGCCATGAAAATAAAATGTTATATCTTTTGGAAAATAAATACCTAGGTAAACAAGCTGTCCATGACACACCTAGAAGTGCTCAGGTAAACAAGTGCCTTAAAAACACACCTGCAGCAGAAAGCCTAAAAGAAAAATGTAAATCTATGCAATGTGTTTATGAACACACATAGATCAAGGCTATGGAAACTTTAGGCCCAAAAAGCAATGGAACTTAAATGCTATATCTAAACAATTGCTGGCCTTATTTGCATTATGGATTGTGCGCATCTGTGAAGGTGAATAAACCCTCTTTAAACAACTCATCCATTTGTGAGACACCGCCATTCCCTGTGTTATTGCTCATTCAGTATATACTATGGTGTATTCCCTTTCCCTTGCCAAAGTGTCACAAAGTCAAGACAGTTAAGTCATCCCTTAGCCTAGCCAGTTAATTTAGCCTTCACCCTTCACTAGCAAATTGATCACAACTATGAAGTGAGTATGATCCTGAAAGTCTAGTCTGAGTAATAATAATAATTAACGACACTATATATTTGGATGTAGATCGCTAGTTATGATCATTATGTGTTATAATTGCTATTTGAATAAGTTGTAGAGCATGTATTAACCTTGACACTTTGCAGCAGCCTTGGATGATGGTCTGAGTTATATTTGGTCTTGGTTAGACCTAGTTTGACCATGGAGGACCATGGGACATGAGATGATAGACCTTATGATGATATGGATAGATGATATATGGTCTATGTACACATACATGATGATTCTATGCAGCAGCTACAGGGTTATGATGATGATTCTTGGGGTACAGCAGTGTTTGATCATTTATAGAGCATTATTATTGGCCCTGTTCCGGTATATTGGATATTTATTTTGATCATGCAGAGACTCATATGGTGTATGAGTACACATCTTGGATAGATTTGGACCTTCTGAGTCCAATGGGACAGTTGTTTTTCAGTTCCGGGCACTTACAGTGATGATTAAGCCTCAGTAGGCTGTCCCAGTGCAGTTTTGGTCTGTCGGAGGCCCGGTCAGAGCAGATGTGATTTTTATCCGGATGACCTAGGGCGCTGATGATGGAGGGGGTGGTCCAGCCACTTGTTTTTACCATATTACCCCCCTCCCGGACACACTGGTGCCCTCACCTTGACAGCGCCAGCACTCCAGGAGGCTGTTTGGGGCAGTTTCACGCTTCCCGTGGCATTTCAGGATTGGTAGAAATGGCTATTGAGGAAATCGATTTGGGCTACTGAGGCAAAGTTATGGCATGGGATGATCAGTGATGATAGATCGGGGTCTTCCACACCTTCTCCAGCAGTTTCAGCTTCATCGGGGCCCGCATCCATCACTTATGGCACTTTCTGTGGATTTCTGAGGTCTTTTGAGGACCACGACTTGACTATGGAGGCACGATTTGGTACATTCATGATTATTTATTGGTTATTGTGCTATGGGGATTGACCAAGGAGGGATAAAATTACCCCTTGGACCCACCATAAGCCTCTTATGATATTTTATCATCATGATTTGGTGGGATTCCCCTCTTCTAGGGCGATTTTGTCCACTTACATTATATTTTATGTGTGATCCATGTATTATATTGTTGAGCTCATCTCAACCTTTGATTAGACATTTGTATTTTTTAATCTTAGCCACTCATTCAAAAAGTGGTTAGGGTTTTGGTGCCTCTCCTTCCTATTTAAAGGAGAGAGCCTCTCATTGTAAGGGGTCTTTGGCTCTTGGATTATTGGTATAGAAAAATATTCTTGTGGAAATTCTTGTGGTCTCCTTTGCATCTGGTGTTCTTAGATGGTGATTGGAAAGTCTATTGCAACCTAGCATTTGGAAATTGTGGTAAGATCTATCTTTTTTTTGGAAATCATTGTTTGTCTACAGGAGGGCGACTTCAACAAGGGCGATTTTGCAAGGCTTCTTCAAATCGACTTTCTTGGCATTCGCTTGTATCAGGGGGTTATCATTAGCTTCATTGTGATCTATGCTATCTTTCTGTTACTTCTCTTGTGGCATTAGTCTTATCTCTTGATGCATCAAATCTGATATTGTTGACGTTTGTTGTGCAGGAGAGAGGGCGCAGTGGCTTCTTAGAGCAAATCGACTTGCATAGAATACTACCACAAAGCTTCTCAAATTGATCGGGTTTGCATAGATCATCATCATCAAGGCATCTACAAGGTTACCCAGGTAAGATCCACAGGTTTGTTTCTCTTTCCTTTATCCAATCCATTGACATAGCTCATAAATTATTAAAACCCTAAATATTTCAAAACCCCCATTTTACTGTTTCTCAGATCTACTTAGATCTAGTGGGTTGTTGGGCATAATATTGAAAACCCACCTCTATAGCATCCACGGCATCCCGGATCTATAGTTTGGTGAGGATTAGCTTCCATTTGACCCCCTTCCCAAGCCAACTTAGCTTCTCCCAAGCAAGGCGCACTTCCTGGTGGTTGTGAGTTGACCTAGATCTAGGTGGTGGGTGTTTGAGATCCCGCTTGATCCATAATCTACACATCAAATAACATACACCCAGATTGTTACTTTTCTGAAATTCACCTTGTGGCTCCTATTCCACATTTTAAGGGATTTAATCCCCATTTTGGACCACTCGGAACATTCAAACTTAGATCTACTAAGATCTAGCAGTTGGATTGCCACGAAATTATAGATCCATATCCCTACTTGACCAACCTACCCGGATCTAAAGTTTGGATGCCATCCGACTTGTTTTGACCCACCTAACCCTATTTTTAAGCCTCCTTGGGCAAAGTCGCACCACCTTGGAGAAGTGAGTTGACTCACTTCCAGGAACAAGGTACTTGAGATTTTTGGAGATTTGGAACCGGAATAATTCAAAACCTAGGTCTAGACTATCACTTTGTCAAATCTTGCCTTGGGGATAGCATTCCTTGTTTTAAGGGATTGTGGTCCACTTGGGTCAAACCTAGATCTAGACACATTCATTCATCAAGACCTCTATTGTCCACTTGTCCCAAGTACTAGGAGTCCTAAACCACAAGTCAACCCTACTTTGACTCCATTTCCCAATTCCTAAGGCACTGGTTTCTCTCCAAGTTAATTCAACCTTCCTAGATTGTTGGATTGATTTGTGGTTTGACTTTTGCATGGTGAACTAAACCCTTGAAGCTATCATGTATCATGGTCAGGCTTGTCACCTGTACTAGTTAGCCCCAATTGAACCCCAAAACTACCCTGCATTGGACACGGTTCCCAAGGCAGTGGATCTTCCAACATTGAACTAGTACACTCATCCTAGATCTCACTTCAAACATTGTAAGTCACTCTCACATCAACTATGAACCAAAGCTATACCTATTGAACCCCTCACTTGGCTTGTGACTTCATCTTTAGGTCTAGGATAAACCATACACCTAACTTCACTTAGAAATACCCTGATTTGGTGTCTTGGTTTTGATCTCTCCTGTCGGGAGTAGATCGGGGCTCCCCCTTTGTTGTCTGGGCTAGACAACATAAAGCGAAGGTTGCCTCGACTGGCGTGACAACCATATATTGGAGGTCGAGGTGATCGTGGTTGCGCCTTTTGAGTTGCCCTTCCCTATTGCCATCCATGACTGGATCCATCCATAGGGGTAACTACAGTTTAGGTGATAACAGATACATAAAAGAGATACTGTATATTCAAAATGCAAGAGAATCAACAAGACAAGAGAAATATGCTCCACAAAGAAGTGTTCTATTCCAATATTCCAGAGCTCCAAAGGTGAGCTATACAATAGGGGGTTTCCTCCTTATATAGGATAATAAAGACCAAAACCCTGGATCTCAAAACCACTTTACAATACATGAAGATGAGTGGTTGATATTAAAAGATCTCATAATCTAATCAATGGCTAAGATGAGCCAATACAATATAACACATGGATCACTCAATACAAAGGTGACGTCATAGCTAAGAGATACAAAGTGAGGGTGATGTCATTCTCTAGAGGGGGAAAAAATACATGGGCCCACCTCATATGACATGGACATGACTCATAAATCTCATGGTGGGGCTAGGAGGCATCAATCCTTGTTAGCTCATCCCCATGGCACAATAATATAAAATAATATGTCCAAATAATACAAATGATCAAAATCTGTCCTCAAATTCTGTGAGAAACATGCAGTAAAAGGCTTCCTGTGGCCTCTGTGGACCCCACTGACTGATGAAAACTGGTTGGAAGATAGGGGGTTCACCTTGGAAGACCTCTGTGAAGAGCAAATGCCAAAACCTTGCCTCAATTTCCCAAATTGAATTCCTCAGTGACCCTTTTATTCCATTTTTAACCTGCCTCGGTAACTGTGAAGCTGTTGAAACTGCCTCCTAGGGCACCTGCGTTGTCAAATTGAGCCCACCAGGATCTCCAGAAGGGGGGTAAAATGGTAACATCAAGTGGCTGGACCACCCCCTCCTCATACAGCGCCATAGGTGAACTGGCCTCTCATGGCCCCTGCTGGTCAGGCTGGGAAAACAACCCCAAATCTGGTCAACAAGTGAAAAGCTGAATCTATCACTGTTAGAAGTACCTGGAACTGAATGATAAGTGTCTCATTGGATCCAGAAGACCCAAAACTACTAAGAATGTGTACTCATACACCATGGGTTTCCTTGATGGGCTAACTGTAGGGTCCACCATATATGGATAGTGCATAATCTAATGATCTGGAATAATAATAAAACCTGCTGAACTGCATCAAACACCATTTGAATCATATGTCCACCATATGGTACCATCAATAAGAGTATGTGGGACCATCAATCATCATCAATAAGCATACATGGCCCACATCATCATGGATCCCAAGAATGACCATAGTCAAACTAGGTTTGACTAGGTCAATACACAACCAAGGATAAATCATATCAATAGACTAAGACATGTTCCTCTAATCATACTCATAGCTTAACTTAAAGTATAAACATCATTCAGTGGCATTAATCATGTTTGCATATTCCATTGTTATTTATATTTTCTTGCACAATAGCTTAAATGACAGACTCACCCATTAGACATGGTCTAACTGCTAGCTAAGGATGAAGGCTAAGAACAAGGTTGGGAAAAGGGAATGACCTGCTTAAACTTAACTAAAGGATACTTTGGACTGGGAGAGGGGGAAGCTACACTCTGTGTTGGACAAATAACACGGGGGAAGCGCTGTGCCTCACAAATGGATAAGTTGTTTAGAGAGTGCTTATTCAACTTAGGCATCATGTCTACATCAAGTTGATCCAAGTTCATTAGGATCATTCAATTTCATTTCATGGCCTTTTTGGCCTACATAACCCTTCGGATCTCAGGTGTGTTAAGAAGCACAACTAATTGCAGCATGCATCCAGGGCATGTTTATATATATATAAGGTCAACAATCGTTTAGATATAGAGTTTAAGAACCACTGCTTTTTTGGACCTTTCTTATACTCTTCGAGGAGTATTTTATAGCGTTTCATTGCTCTTGCCCTTTACTCACGTGTGTTAAGAAACACATTCTAGAGTTTATAGTTTCCATGGGCAAATTTACACAAGTTTCCATAAGTAGTACACGAGCTTTCAGTTTTAGCCAACAACATCTCAAGTGACTAGGGGGAGTTCGTGCCAATGCCAAACACCGGGACAACCGACCAGAATGATTTAGGCCTACAATCCAACTCACCAAAGGCAAGTTCTGTCACCAACTCAGAGCCGAGACACTAAACAAACATGGATGCGATCCAACACAGAGGTAGTAAAAAGGGAAGTCCTCAGTATCAAAGAGGCAAGAAAGACAAGTCAAAGGTGAAATCCAAATCAGGAAGGTCATGGATGGATGGAGTCAAGTGAAAATGGTGCCTAAGATAGCAAACAAATGATGTCAAGAAAGACCATATCTATTCAAGGAGGGTGTCAAACTGGTGAGTTTTGTCAAGCAACCTAAATGTGCAAGTAGTATGTCCATTTTATAATTTATAACATCATTAAGATAGTTCATTTTCATTTTACAAAGTTTGCGACATCATGAATCATATACCAAGCTAATGCTGTGAAAATGAGTAAAGCAACAAGATAATAATCCATAATCAATGATCAGAAAATCCATAGGTCATATCACATCATAATAATAAGCATCAAAAACCATCTGAAACACTGCTACAATAACATCTCTAGGCACTGAACTGAAACTGTATGGAATAAAGGGTCACATCGGTCATCAAATCTGAACTCTCAAGGCTCAGCCTTGACACAAGGTCTAACATAAGTCTGATCAAATACACTGCTCTGATCATGAGTGATCTCAAAATATAAACTCATCATAAACAAGCTCTGAATAATCCAAGCTCTGAAAAGTGCAGATATCTGCTAAGCAAGAATAATAGCCCTGCTACTATGGTGTGATAACATCTGGCTCCAGCTGGTACAAGTGCTCTAAGGGAGAGAGCGCTTGAGAACTTCAGAATCTCTGGTCTCGAACTGCTCTGCATCAATCTTCAATCCAGCACTGCATCATCCTTGCTTTTTTGCACCTGTATCTGTGCTTACAAACACTAGAATATCTCATGGAGCATGTATGGGAGATATATAAAATAAAATTGAAAATGAAATCTACTCTAAAACAGAAACTGAAATGCATAAAAGAAATTCTAAACTAACATGGCATATAAATTTTATTCATTTTACTGTGCAAGAGGAAAAGAAAACTTTTTCAAGCAGGCATACTCAACTCAACTTGCACAGGAAGCCAAAAAGAAAACTCCAGAAAACTAACCACTCTTCAATGCATGCAGGAGGTGAGACAAGCTTAGGAAAGAGCAAGGCTCAACTCAATCAAAAACTCAGCAAAGGACAAAATCAAGCAGACAATTTAAGAAGATAAATGGCAATACTCAACACACAAAAAAAGAAAAAGCACACAAATCCTACTGCTCAAGTGAGCTTATTCAAGACCTACCTACCCTACTCTAACCAATCAGCTCAAATGTTAGGTAAAATCATAAATCCAATGCAACCATTCATCAAATAGGTTAATGATTCTTATTTGATTTTTGATAATAGAACAAGTCAAGATTGGGCTAAAGATTAACAAATTTGAGGGCACAATCTTCCTGACTGTTCAAAAATTGAAGAATGTTTTGAATGATGCAATATGAAATTATGCCAAGGAGAAGATTGACTAACGCAAACATCATCCATCAAAGAATTGATAGGATCATAAAATTTATGCAAGTTAAACTCAGAGATGGATGAAAGAAAGACATAAGACACGTGATTTGATTCATTTTCACACAAATTAACTTCTCCATTTACTTCTCTCACATACTCAATTTGATTATCCTTGGGACTGATGATCAAAAAACCAAGTGGGGATAAATTAAACTTAGAAGACGAAAAATCATAATCAAACCCACTTGATGTTCAAAAATGGAGAAAAGATGAAATTTATCTTTAAACACCTTTTCTAGCCACCGAGAATGATTGATAACTTGACAACAAGCATTTTGGTTCCAAAGTGACTGAAAAGGGAAATGAAGTGCTTTTTCTCCAAACATGTAATTATGCTTATACTTCCTATTGAAAATTTCCAAGGAAAAAGATCGACTAGAGCACCAACCCAAAGATGTTTGAAAGAGTTGGGAAGGGAGGGTGGATTGCAAATATGAAAATTCTCCTAAATGGATAAATAAGTTTGACCTTGGATTTTGACAATATAAAACACTCTTTATTCTAGGAGTAATTTCAAGCTTTTGATCAAGTTTAATATTTACAATCTGAGGACAAGATTGACCATAACTATCTAACTCTGAGTTATCTTGATTAAAGATGAAAAAATGAAAAGTTAAAGATTCATTATAAGAAGTGGAACAAAGATTAGAACACCTAGTGTGATTTATTAACTCTTCCACATCTTGATATTGATCTTTTATTAATTCATCATTAAAATTACAAGAGGATAAGCGATCATTTTCATTTAAAATATCTTGATTATTTGCACAATGACACCTGAAACCACTACTAAAGGATTTTGATCTATGTTCCTACTTTCTTCTTCTTCTTCAATAAGGTGATAAGGAATTGAATGATGACTAAAGATAGAATGACTAATGAGTTTCTCCAAGGGAGAAACTGACTAAAGGCTCACCCTCAGAAATTTCCTTAGGATCAGGACTAAAGCTACCTAAAAAGAAATTTGAAAACTTATGATTTATACAATGATTATGGATTTGACTTTCGATTGACTCGGAAGTGGAAGGCTCATCTTCAAAAGAAATTGGGCAGGAGGGGTCATCTCCGGATGTTGATAATTCATTTTATATTTGATTATTGATTGATTCAATGATAGGATCGGAAAGGGGAAGGTTTTGATCTTGGATTTGAATTGAAGAATAAATATCATCGAATTCACTTCACCATTTTTCTAAGAATTTACTTTCAAACATGTCATATCCAGAAATGCTATTGGTCTCTAAATTTAGGAACCAGAGCTCAACTCTTCCTTGGAAAGATGAGGCCAATAGTTTCATACATACATCCTCATGGGTTATAGACAATTCATTAAAAATTTCCCTACAGGTGAGAAGATGCCTTTTAGCAGAGTTATCATCACTTTCATCGAATTTAGGCAACCTTTCACGGGCTTGATGAGGAATATGATGGGGATAGCCAACAATTTTTGAGAAGTCAAAGACTTTTAATCGACCAAAAGTTCTAGGTCGCTCAGAAGCAGCCATGGATGGCAAAAAATTTTATTTTTTATTTTATTTATTATATTTATTTATTTTTTAAATTTTTTCAAATCAAGAACCTAAATACAAACTGATGCACCCCATGGGTTCTAGATAATGATAGGATCGATCACCAGTGGAGTCGCTTATGTGGAGTCGCCAGGTAGACTTTAAAACTCTTCTACCAAGATGTATGTCGTTAATATGCAGGGAGAGAGTGAGTGACATATAGATGGATATGCTTTTAATTAAGGATTGAAATGATAACCATCTAGATTAATCCGGATGTGATAAGATATGAGTTATGCATGGATAATCGCAGACACCTATGGTAAGCCTCTACCTCCTCGGCAACGACGCCAAAAATGTTATCACACAACTTGTAGTTGTCCCTAATGGTATCCCATTTGGGATGGTAGAGGAGATGGACAACTAAAGAGGTGACCCAAGAGATGCCACGGTTCCGAAGGCAAGCTGGGAGTCACGTCAACTGAGGCACTCTTCACTTTAGATCAAGATGAATCTAGACCAAGGGGGAGACCCTATAGCCAATCAAAGGTGATTGGACCAAAGCAAAGGTTCCTAGGGAATTGTGAAAGACAAGTTACGGAAACCAATGCAAGGTTAGGTGGACCTAGAAGTTTAAGTATGGTTGAAAGAGGCTTAGACAAATGACTAGTGTTTCAACCAATGAATGATTTTGGCCACATAATGAGATCAAATGACAAGATCTAGTACCATAAAATACACAAGTGGGGCCCACTTCCTTAGAATATGGAAATGGTCTAAATGGAACCCACAAGGTGAGATTAGGGGTGCAAATGGTACCAAGGGGTATGCAAGAAGTAGATCTATGTGTTATCACACTAGCTCTAGCTACTACTAAAGGTATCCCGTTCGGGATGGTAGAGGGCAGGCAGCCAGGTAGGTGTAACCTGCAAACGCCAAGTCCACCATTCGAAGAACGGAAGTCACACCAGACAAGGCGTTTGTCACTTCGGATAGGGCATGTAGCCTAATCCAGAAGGAGACTCTTTTCAACCAGCTAAGGTTGAAAGACAAAAACAAGACACTCCCAAACCCAAAATAAACAATGGAAAGCAGAGAGGAGGCGCCTAAAACATCTAGGACTCTTAACCAACCAACAAGCAGAAATTTGGTAGTAGATTGGGGCGCTGACTGAAGCAATTTCTGATCTGATTTTGAAGATAAAAATGGCTAATATGAGATGTTTGGTGGATGGAAATGAAATCAGAGATTAAAAATGCACTAGAAGTGCCAATTGGTTCTCTACCTATGGGGGAATTTGACTCAACAACATGGGGCATACATGGCATAATTAAAATATCGATTTCTAAGGCGCTTCTAGTGATTTTTATGTGATAATAGATGTTACTCGGCCAATACAAAGTGACCCAACCAAGCTGAAAATAAAAAAATGCCCAAGTGGGGCGAAATTAGTGAGTGGACTAGTGCTGGTTTATTGGGAAAATGCGGTCGGAATGGAATGAAACTTTGGGATTGAGTTCTGAAAATTATTTTGGAAGTGGGTTTGTAATAAAATTTGTTTTTTAACAGTGAAATTTGTAGTTTTTTTTAGTTTAGGGTTTATTTTGGTGTTTTCCAGCTTAGCATTCACAATGGAAATGAAAATATGAGAAACAAGCACGGATTTCGTACTTGAAATAGTAGAGATGGAGAAGTTTTGTGTTGAAGACAAACCCCGAAGACCAAATGATGAGCATATGTGCGTTTTCCCCTAGCGTTTTGGTGCAGCCAGAGAGATAATCAATAACTATGGCAAATAGCAAGAGATAATCAACAAATGAAAGACAATTGATGAAGGAAAGCAAGAAACAAGTGTAAATTTACTTCCCTTGTTAAATCCCGAAGAGAGAACACAAGCGTGAAGCTGCTAGCTCAAGAGCTGTGCCCTCCTCAAGTGGTTGATTTCACCTGCAATTCGTTTTGGCCAAAGAAGGATGGAGACACCACAAAATCACTCAACAATGCATCGGAAGTAAGCTAATAATCAACACAATGAACATTCCACACCATATCACAAGTAGCTCGGAAGAATTGTCTCTCTATTACCAAATCTCAAGTTTACAAAGATGCCAAGAGACCTACAAAATGAGTGAGTCTCTTCTCTTATAGAGAATGATCACACTCAACCCTAACTCCCTCCAAAATCGATGGCTGGGATCAACTCTCCCCAAACCCAATCGAATGGTGGAGATGCAATCTAGTGAGGGGGGGCGAATTGCCCTCTAACGCCCATGTGGAGGATGGGACCCTTTGTGGGGCCCATAAAACATGTACAATAGGTGGTTGGGGGGTGTCTATGGGCTGTTTTAGCCCCCCATACCACTCAACCATAGTCTCAATACATAAAAACCCCAAAATATGAAGTTTTGCTAAGTCAAAAACGCCCCTCTATGGGCAAATTCGTTCCATGTGTTGGGCTGGGCAAAACTGAGGGCCCCACAACATAAAATGAATGTGCTATGAGAACAAGCTCCACGCATCCACACCTTCCTAGGAGGGGTTTTCCAATTAAGACATGATTTTGTGATGGTGGTGCAATGTGCTAAAGGACTTTGGGTCCTAGGGGATTGGAGTGTGTTTGTAAAGCCCATCCTCATACAAAACTTCTCCCAGACCCAGCTTAACTCCTTTGTTTGCCATGTGATCTGCTGATCTATTGTTTTCTCGAAGGATGTGGAGGTAATTTACCTCATGTTTAGAGTTGAGTAAACCAATTCGTTGATAAATCCTTCTATACCATGGAGATCCTTTGGTGTAGCCATTCCTCATTTTATATATAACCTGTCTTGAATCTCCAAAGACTAAGAGCTTACCGATCTTTAACTTGGTGACAATTTCCATGCCGTGGAGTAAAGCGAGCCATTCAGCAGCATTGTTGGATCTCTCTCCTAATCCACAGGCGTAAGATTTAACTATTTTTCCTACGGGGTCATAGATGACCCCCCCCCCCCCGCACCACTGCTTTTATTGAACCATCACCAACAGAGTTGTTCAAGGCAATATATTCTAGTAGTTTGTAACTGTGTAGAGCACTCTCATTAGATTTATCACGCTGCTAGTAAACATTGTCCCTACCCTCCATAAAACTCCCGTTCTTGCCTTTAAAATTTTGCTTCACTTCAGATCCCTTAACCTAGGAGTTTTTAATGAATCCAAAACCCTGAGCATCTGTTGAACAAACCACTGCTGTTGATTTCTCCATATCCATGACCACTGAAACCTGTAATACTTGCAAAATCTCAGGCATCCTTTCCTCCCAAATCCATACTTGTACCTGCAGAAAAAGAGAAACCCCTTTCTGCACTAAAAGGAAGCCTTGCCCTTGCAATTTTAGAAGCAAATCCAGCACCCAGTCCATCCATGCCCCTGCCAACAACCAAATCTGCACTGTATGGCAGCATCAGGGTCCATACAGCCTCCCCCTGAACTGCACAGTAATTGCATGTTCACACAGCCATACGAATGGCCATCGCTCTCCTCTCCTCAACGAGGCTCTCTTCCTCTTGTGATACATTTTATTTTTTAATGCCACGTTTTCCCACTTCCAAATCTTTGGGCTCACATTTCCAATGCATAGTCGTTTTGGAGACTTGTACTGTTTCCCAGTGTCATGCTACTTAATAACTGATTTATGCATCTGTTTGCATTCTTTATTATGCCTGGTATCGTTTTCTACATATTTTCTTTACTGCATGCTAATTATCTCTTTAGATTCTAAAAGTCAAGATTAAATGTTGTTTCACTATTTTCCATTTTCTTAGTGTTATGCAATATGTCAGTTTTCAAATGGTCTTGTAGGTTGATTCCTTTTTGAAGTTGATGCAAAAGAAACTCCTGAGACTTGCCACAAATGCTGGAGACAAATATACCATATCAGACATGCTCTCTTTTCAACAAGTATTTACTTGCCTCTTACACCAACATGCTATATTTCAGGATTTTAATTTACCTTTGCTCAATAGATGATGCATGTCGAAAGAGGCTGCTATCTTGTTTTCTCTTTTACATTTTAGATATCATTCAAGCTTTTGATCAAAATTCTTAATGTGTTTCTGTTTTCTGCAGGAGCCAATTCCAATGTCACTCTTGAAAATGAGTAATGAGTTGATGAGCCATGCCATTAATCTTTTTCAGTTAATTTTGAGATACACTAATGCTGATGGTGCAGGTCCAGATGGCTTACAAGAGCAGTTGGAAATCATTTCTAAGTTGTACAAATATTCATTGAAATGTCCTGAGTTAAGAGATGAGTTATTTATACAAATAATGAAGCAGACACACAATAATCCTGAGAGGTAAATTTATATTGTCTTATTTTGAGGCATAAAATTGATAAATTAACCACCTCAATTTGGTCAACCAATTAACTTATCTCTAGAATGTGCATCTCTGAGTTTACTTTAATAATGCCAAATTACAAGTCTTTTGTTTGAGTAGCCATTATGTGCTGTCCTATTATTGTTGTTGTTTATATTGTTTTTGTATCACCCCGTGCTTGTAGGATGTGTTGTCCACAATAGCAGCATATATAGTAGAACAGTGATTTGGATTAGTGTGTTATTGGGTGGCATTCAGCTTTCTATTATGCCCTTTGTTGCTTCTTTACACACATATAGTGGCATGCAATCCATCCCTACTCAAGTAGCTAAGGATTGTGGCTATCACGTCAACATCGGACAAGCCATATGATCAGATCCCAAACTTTCCTGTGGTACCCCAAGTACTCATCCATGGATCAACACTCTGTACGTTTGTCTCAATCAGTGCATGTATGTAGCTTAATAAAATGTTACCTCTATGTGGATGACCTCTAGCACATGATGTCTCCATTGTGTAATGAATCCTTCTCAAGGAAAGAGAGTGGAATAACTACGAAGTTAGGGTTAGTTCCTACTTCAACTTACCTAGATGGATTTTGTAACTCATTCTCTGGCCAAGGTGATTTACTATGGTGTTGAAGGCACTCTATGGCATAGGCCACATCATAAAGATATCAAATGTATGCTAAGATAACAATGGAAGAACATTCAACATAACCAATAAATTCTTATAATTTCCTGAAATGCAGTTGGTTCATGTGATTAGTATGAACCCCTTTACGAGAATTGATGTTCATACTTTATTTCAGAATTAATGAACCACCCTTCACATTTTGGCTGATTATGCATGCATGAAATAAATATTGTCACAAAAAGCACTAGTGCATAAAGAGAATTATGGCTTATATAAATATATATTATGTCACAACCATCCAAAGGACATGGATTTTAAATAATCATCTACAAACCCTAGTATCTTAACATATCCAACATCATCCAAATGGATTAGTGATCATGGGTAATAATAAATGTCATTGGGCACAACCTGAAGCTCTTTTTACCTCCACACTGTGTGAAGCAGCCTTCTAGGGCATGTTTGGACAGGTCAACACATGGCAGATCATACAATTAGGTTCTAGATGGCACCACAAACCTTTGACGTGTGCTGCATGTTGGGAGGCCATCACATGGCATCTACAACTGTACGACTTGGTGGTAGAAAGGGCACAGCTCCAAGCTTGTGCCCTGTTATCGTGCAAACTAGCAGGTGTAGTTAAAGCCCCAAATATCACTACTAGTTCACAACAAAGAGGTGTTACCCATTGTCACCTCGATAACCACCTCCATGCACTTCCAGTTGGCTCTTCTCTAACTAGAGGGAGCATCCCTAGGATAGGATTGCTAGGCTATGGCCATGAGGGCACAAGGTGATTTGGAAGAGACAACCTTAGCAAAATAGGGTTTAGAGTTTTTAGGGTTTTTTTAATAGGTGATGGAGAGACCCAGAGATCAATGCCAATATCCAACTAGGGAAATGGATTCAAGGTGATTCGAATGGAAAGTCAGGCCAAGAAGAATACCTTTCAAGTGTTAATCTACTTCACTCACCCAAGAAGTTTAGGGATCAGGACTAGGGGAATTAGTCACTCACCCAATGAGGATAAACAATGGACTTCAAGGTCTACAAGAGGGAGCTCCAATGTAGTAAAGTCCCTACCCACCCAAGATCTGTTGAAATATTGTAACTTCAAAGGATATTCTATTTGTACTTTATTATTATTCATCCGGAGATGTTTTATTTCTCCGTCGGGATTTTATTATAATGTAAAGTCATGGAGGTAAAACCTCCCATGTAAGTCGGGGAATTAGTTCCCCTAGAGTCAATTGTAATGGGGTGTTTAAGTCCCCTAGAGGAGTTGGCCCAGTCAGCATTATGTTGAGTGGTTAAGTTATTGGGGCCGACCTAGTTAGGATTAAAAGTCAAGTGAAGTAAAGTATAAATAGAGTAGGTGTGTTCCTCATTTAACACACACTCACTCACTTGTGAATTCACATAGGAGAGAGAGAGATCTGCAAAGGAGGAGAAGGAGCTCTTGTTTGGGGATTACATCTTTGTATTTGTTGGTCATCTATATTGAGGAAGTTTTGCTAGGTTTTCTACCCCATGAGGGTTTCCCAAGATAAATCTGTGTCTCTTGTGTTTATGCTATGCTTGTTGTTCTTTCAGTGATCCTGTATATGCTATTGTTGTGAAATTGAATGGAATACTGATGTTATCTATCTTAGCATATTGAATTTGAACATGGTGTCAGAGCTATATTGAAGGAATGCAATGTATGGCACTTACGACACTTGTTTCACTTGCGACAATTTGAAAGTTAGGGTTTTGTATAGAAAAACCTAGTCATCGTGGCACTTTCGCTATAAATCCATTTTGGCGAAGGTTCAGGATTTGAAACTTGGACAGGTCGAAGATGAAATTTTCATGTACCTTTGTGTTCGAGTTTCAGCCTCAGATTCGTTGTACTTTCTGAGATATGATCCATACAAGTTAGGGTTTCTACCTCTTCCAGAATGAAGCCCTAAACAGGCGACCTAGGGAAAAAGGTCATATCTTGGGATTGGAAGCTCCAAATGGAATTCCATAAAAAGTGACAGTTAGGGCATGGATTGTAGTTTCACAGGTTCGAGTTTCAGAGGCCGAAGATGAAACAGTGACATGTGGCACTCTGTACAAGTTCGCTATGCTGTTTCATCCCTTAAATAGGTCATCTTGGGAAACTGAGCATATCTCTCTGATGGAGAAACCAATGAAGCTCAAACCCATGGGGTTGGAAAGATGACAGGTCAGGCTACCACATGACGAAGTTTCAGACCCTGTATATCCGAAAGTTCAGAGATACACCGGAAACAATACGACACATATGAAATGGCTCAACAGAGGAAATCAAAGAAGAGGAGGAAGAAGCTCTCACTTAGGTTGTTCAATTTTTAGGTATGGCATGACCTGATACAATGTTGAAGACACCTGATGCAACATTGGAAACTTGAAAGTGGATTTGGAATCCATTCATCATAGATATTAATCCTCCATCAAAATGTTGTGGAAGGAAGGAGATTGAAAATTAGGGTTTCCAAGTAAGAAGAAACCCTAGCAAAGTTGGGAGACTCATAGGGAAGCAATGAAGGAGGTTTAAATGGAACTGATATTCTATCATCCTAGCACCATGAACCTATATAAGATGTTTACAAGTGATCTACCTTGGACGGTTAGGGTTTACCCTTATAGAGAAGACTACAAGCAATCTCGATAGGTATGACTTGAGGAGATACAGGTATGTTTTGAAATCTGTTTCATAATTAAGTTCATGATATGTTTGTCTTCATATTATTGAGGTTAGTACAATCATGATTAATTTTAGACTTGTCTGATCACCTTAGTAAAAGTATGAATGCATGTGAATGATAGAAGACATTCATTTAGGGTTATGACACTTATGATTGTACTAATGCACTTGTGGTGTTGTATGAGGATGATGTTGTCTGCTAACATGAAAGGTACATCAAGAAAGACAAATCAAGTTCTAGATCAAGAATATATGACCATGATGACATGAAGAGAAAGACTCATCCATAATCTTTGATCACATAGAAGCTCTACTTATGAGGATGGATAGAAGTTCAAAGGCATATAATCATGATGCTATCATAAAGGGAAAATAGAGATCAAGAGGGAGGCAACCACACAAACATGAAAGATAAGTATTTGAGTTGTTATTTGAATTACTTCTTGAATCTCTGAATAGTTAATGATATTGCTCGTAATAGTTGTATGCATATTTGTATTCCTAGAATCAGGAAATATATCATGCATAGTGTAAGCATTCATATAGCATTGAACAGTATATTACTAATATGCATATGATGGGTAAGTTGGACAAACATTCCATTGTTGCTTGTCTAGAATGAAATCTCTTTGCTGACATGCTGAGAGCTGTGCACGCTCTTGATAGTATGTTCTGGTAGAGACGGAAGGCATCTAGATAGCCACCGTATGCACACAGGATATGGAAAAGTGTTGTGCCAAAGTATTGGTCAAGATAGTTGCATAACTATGTGAATCATATCAGTATGCATAATAAGCTATCATGTCAACATGATTTGATGATTATGAAGTATTACTAATCATGTAATAAACTTTGATTTGTAGGAAAGATCATGTGCTATGATCTACAAAAGAAGGATGATGAACACTTGTTCCAAAGAACAAGTGATGGATGTTCAACAAGAAGACTTACAAATCAAACGTACTATAGAAGACTCGTGGCTAGAGGATTCTCTTAGAAAGAGGGAGAGAATCATGACGAGATGTTTGTTCCAAGTGGCTAGACAAGACCGTTCTCTTAATGGTGTAATTGAAGAAGAAGTGCGAATTGAGCAAACTCCCAGGATTCGATAGAGAATCACACAATTGAAGAAAGCTCTGTACGGGTACCCAGGATTGATAGTCATTTGATGAGCTTAAATGATCACCACGGGTGATGCGCATTTCAATGTTTGCTACAAGGTTGAAGATGGTTTCTATATACAGATGACATTCTTCTCTTAGATGGATGCAAGAAGGAACATAGAGTTTGAATGATCTTGAGGCTCATATCAGTAGACCCATTTGACGGGAGATGGCACAGATAGATATGTAGAAGATCACTCAATGATGTTTAGTCACAGAGGGAGAATTGATAGCTTCTTGACAAACTTGGGCTTTACCAAAAGTAAAGCTGATCCTAACCTTTACCTTAAGGTTATGGATGATGAACCTGTCATACTATTATTGTATGTGGATGATCTCTTTCTGAAAGGGAATGAGAAACAGATCTTGGAAAGCAAGAAGAAGCTAGCTATAGAATTTGAGATGAAAGATCTTGGATTGATGCATTACTTCCTAGGTCTAGAAGTATGGCAAGGCCCAGAAGGAATCTTTCTCAACCAAGGAAAGTATGCTGTGGAAATCTTGAAAAGATTTGATATGTTGGAATGTAAGGCCATGACCACTTCCATGGATTCCAACTTGAAGTTGTTGGTTGATGAATCATCAGATTTGGTTGATGTAATTTAGTACAGACAGATTATTGGGTCATTGATGTATCTGACGAATACCAGGCCAGATATATGCCTTGCTATGAACACCTTGAGTCAGTATCTAGTGGAACCTAGATGTGTTCACCTGATAGCTGCAAAGCATGTGATGAGGTACCTAAAAGGTATGATAGACTTTGGTCTATATTATCTTGGAGATCATGACTTCAGATTGTATGGTTATTCAGATACAGATTGGGCTGGAAGTGTCTCAGACAGAAAGAGCACATCGGGTGGATGTTATTGTCTGGGATATGCTATGATCTTGTGGTTTAGCAAAAAGCAGTCCAGTGTGGCTCTCATCACGGCTAAAGCGGAATATATAGCAGCTTGCCCTGCTAGTTGTGAAGCCATATGGCTGCAGAAGCTGTTGTCAGGACTATTTGACTTAGAGATGGACCCCACTGTGATCTTGTGTGACAACTAGAGTTGTATCAAGATGACTGAGAATCCAGTGTTCCATGATAAGTCAAAGCACATAGAGATCCGATATTTCTATATACGAGATATGGTGCAGAAAGGAGCTATAAAGCTTAAGTATGTGAGCACTGACGAACAAGTTGCTGATGTATTGACCAAACCTCTGTCTTGAGTAAAGTTTGAGTATTTCCGAGACAAGCTTGGTGTAGTTCAAAAGGACCCTCTTCGAAAGGGGGAGTGATATGGTCGATGATGATATTTGGATACTGGTATTGATGTGGATACTTGTATCAATGATGAGATTGCCTATATCGACAGTAAGGTCGATGATGAGGATACCTGTATTGATGGTGTGGATACTTGTATCAATGATGAGGATACTTGTATGGATGATAAGGTTACCTGTTCCAACGATGAGGTCGATGATGAGGTTATCTGTTTTGACGATGAGGTCGATGTGTGGTCCTTAGACTTTGTCTAAGCGGACGAGTGGATTGTATTGTCCCTGGATTTTATGTCCTAAAGAGATCAGGATTAACCATCCTGTAAGTGGTTGAGGATTAATCATCCTTAGACAATAAATCCAGTGATTTCGAAAGGAAGGATAGTCTTAAATGCTGATTGTGATTGGATTAATCATCCTTAGACAATAAATCCAGCAATTCCGAAAGGAAGGATAGTCTTAAATGTTGATTGTGATGGGATTGATCATCCCTAGACAGTAAATCCAGTAATTCCAAAAGGAAGGATAGTCTTAAATGTTGATTGTGATTGGATTAATCATCCTTAGACAGTAAATCCAGTAATTCCGAAAGAAAGGATAGTCTTAAATGTTGATTGTGATGGGATTGATCATCCCTAGACAGTAAATCTAGTAATTCCGAAAGGAAGGATAGTCTTAAATGGATTGGTGGGATTGATCATCCCTAGACAGTAAATCCATAATTCTGAAAGGAAGGATAGTCTTAAATGGATTGGTGGGATTGATCATCCCTAGACAGTAAATCCCGTAATTCCGAAAGGAAGGATAGTCTTAAATGGATCGATGGGATTGATTATCCCTAGACAGTAAATCCCGTAATTCTGAAAGGAAGGATAGTCTTAAATATTGATCCTTAGACTAAATGAAGGATTGTCTAAGATATGAGTAGTGGACAAGGATCTCGTAATTCCGAAAGGAAGGATCGTCCAAGTGTGGTAGCTCCGTAAAGATTGGGTCCAGTAATTCTGAAAGGAAGGATTGTCTGAGCATTACCAGAGTTGATGGACTAGAATCCTGTAATTCCGAAAGGAAGGATTGTCCATGATCCCATAATTCCGAAAGGAAGGATCACCAAAGTTCATGGACTAGAATCTCGTAATTCCAAAAGGAAGGATCACCAAAGTTGATGGACTAGAATCCTGTAATTCCTAAAGGAAGGATTGTCCAAGATCCCGTAATTCTGAAAGGAAGGATCGCCAAAGTTGTTGGACTAGGGTCCTGTAATTCTGAAAGGAAGGACTATTCATGATCCTGTAATTTCGAAAGGAAGGATCATGTGTGTTGCAGATTATGATGTTGTTGATCGGGAGATCCAGACGATGAGGCTGTTGATCGAGAGATCCAGATGATGATGTTGATTGGGAGATCTAGATGATGAGGCTATTGATCGAGAGATCCAGACGATGAGGCAGTTGATCGAGAGATCCAGATGATGCTGTTGATCGGGAGATCGAGATGATGAGGCTGTTGATCGAGAGATCCAGATGATGCTGTTGATCGGGAGATCTACATGATGAGGCTATTGATTGGAAGATCCAGATGATGATGCTATTGATCGATAGATCCAGATGATGCTATTGATCGGAAGATCCAGATGATGATGTTGTTGATCGAGAGATCTAGATGATGTTGTTGATCGGAAGATCCAAATGATGATGCTGCTGTAGCTCCTCGAGTGTTGCAGAAGATGAAGACTCGGTACTGAAGATATTGATGTTCCAGTATTGAAGATATTGAAGATGTTCCAGTAGCTGTTTTGAGTTACTGATGATGATTAAAGAAAACTTCCAATGATTTATAGATGTATCACTGTGATGTAGTTGATGACTCCTTGCTCCTGCAGATGTTAGAGTATCCTTCTCGTTAACGGGGAGTGTTGAAATATTGTAACTTCAAAGGATATTCTATTTGTACTTTATTATTATTCATCCGGAGATGTTTTATTCCTCCGTCGGGATGTTATTATAATGTAAAGTCATTGAGGTAAAACTTCCCATGTAAGTTGGGGAATTAGGCCCCCTAGAGTCAATTGTAATGGGGTGTTTAAGCCTCCTAGAGGAGTCAGCCCAGTCAACATTATGTTGAGTGGTTAAGTTGTTGGGGCTGACCTAGTTAGGAGGAGGTGCGTTCCTCATTTAACACACACTCACTCACTTGTGAACTCACATAGGAGAGAGAGAGATCTGCAAAGGAGGAGAAGGAGCTCTTGTTTGGGGATTACATCTTTGTATTTGTTGATCATCTATATTGAGAAAGTTTTGCTGGGTTTTCTACCCCATGAGGGTTTCCCAGGATAAATCTGTGTCTCTTGTGTTTATGCTGTACTTGTTGTTCTTTCAGTGATCCTGTATATGCTATTGTTGTGAAATTGAATGGAATACTGATGTTATCTATCTTAGCATATTGAATCTTAACAAAATCAACTATGGAGAAGCAAATATCTTTAAACCCTTATCAATGGGTTAAATGAATAATCAAGACAAGGCCAAAACACTTACCCAAACCAACAAAGGAAAATGTGCGAGCCAAGATCCCAAGCCGCCCTCCTTCCAAGAGTTATCAACAACTATTCTTTGGATCAATGTTTGAGAGATTTGTAGAAGAGTTGAAAATTCCACCATTAACCCTTAATCACAAACAATAGAGCTAAGAAGAAAATGTTCATGAATTGATAACACTTCACCACATTGAAAGAACCCTTAACACCATAAATGCACAAAAGAAAAATATATCAGGAGCTCCAAAAGAGAGAGCTCTCAAAGTCCAACCATGAAATGAAATGAGGAAGTAGCTCTCTATTTATAGGAGGCTAAAACTTTCTTTACAATAAAATATTCTTTATTTCCTTAGATCTAGCTTAGGGTGGGTAAAATAAAACAAAAGCCCCAGTCAACAACTAACTCCTAGCTAAATACAATAAAAAATGGTTGTCAAAGCCACTTGCACAATGATAGATACATGGGGCCCTAACATGTTAGATTTTTATCATTTAATTCAATATGATCTAGGATCTTATCTGAGAGAATAACAAGCACAACAAATCAATCACAAGAGACAATAGACACAAAGCATTTCACTGGGGAAACCATAAAGGAGAAAACCCCGCAACTTCCTCAAAGATAGAATGAGCAATAGTACAAAACCCCAAAACAATAAGATAGACTCCAACAGCTCCTCCTCCTCCACTTGTGCGAACTTGTCTCTCTCTCACTTATGCGAATGAGTGAGTGAGTGAGTGAATGAATGAACAAATGAGAGAGTCACACTCTCTATTTATACTTTACTTCACTTTCCTTTTTACCCTACTGGGTCGACTTCTCCTAGGAGAGTCTAATAACCCATAAAACCCTATCTCTGGGCTGACCCCACAAGAGGAGTCTAATAACCCATCAAATAATAATAATGACTCTTCCGATCGAAGGAATATAACCTCTCCGTCGGGTGTACAATAACAATATAAAATATACAAGTGAAATACATTCCGAAGTTACAAATACATCAACACTCCCTCTTAACTACGAAGGTATTCTCTTGACACAGTTCATCGGCACAAGTCTTCATCACTGAATCATCATCAAAGCTGGATCATCATCGTCACTACTGCTGCTATCTCGATCATCAATCTCCAATCTACTCGTCATAGGAAGTTCTACAGAGCCAACCCTTTTTCACGTTGAATGTAGGCCTAGCCTCCATGTAGGTCTTCATCATCTCTGCGAGCAAGCCATCAAGTAGGTACATCTCAGGGCTAATTACACTGCCTCTGCAAAACCTGCAAGATCTCCCAGGACTGATTATATGCCACTGCAAAACCTGAAGGAGCATCCCAGGATTGATTATATGCCTCTGCAAAACCTGTGTACCCTACTGTCACCTCATCATCTTTAGATCATCTCATCATCAACGGATCACTACCTAGATGCACACAACACAACGCTTACAATCATTGGCATGGAAGGACTTTCCTCTGACCATCCAGGAAAGGCTTAACAATTACATCAACGACCATGGAAGGACTTTCCTCTGACCATGTTGGAAAAGCTCGGCAATTACATCAACGACCATGGAAGGACTTTCCTCTTACCATGTCAGAAAAGCCACGGCAATTACATCAACGACCATGGAAGGACTAACCTTGGACCATGTCGAAAAAGCCACGGCAATTACATCAACGACCATGGAAGGACTAACCTTTGACCATGTCGGAAAAGCCACGCCCAACCCTTACATCTGTACCATGGGAGGACTTTCCTACAACCATGTGAGAATGGCCCAACCCTTACATCTGCACGATGGGAGGACTTTCCTACCACCATGTGAGAATGGCCCCAGCCCTTACATCTTCACCATAGGAGGACTTTCCTACCACTATGTGAGAATAACCTATGTGCATCTGTGTCTTTCGGACTCATCACTTCCCCTTGGAAGGAACCTCGATTTGAAGTACACCAAACTTCTCTTTGAAGTATTCAAACTTCACTCTGGCCAGCGGCTTGGTCAATACATCGGCTATCTGCTCGTCCGTCGCAACATACTGGAGCTTCACTGCTCCTCTCTGCACCATATCCCTGATATAGTGGTACTTGATCTTAATGTGCTTTGACTTGTCATGGAACTCTGGGTTCTTCGACAACTTCACACAACTTTGGTTGTCGCAATATATTCAAGTAGCATCCAACTAGAGATCAAATAAATTAGACAGTAGTTTCCTAAGCCATACTGCCTCACAACTAGCCGAACAAGCTGTGACATACTTTGCTTCGGTTGTACTCAGTGCCACGCAGGACTGCTTCATGCTAAACCAACGGATCACACCTGATCCCATACTGAAGCAGCACTTCGAAGTGCTCTTCCTATCAATGACACTGCTTTCCCAATCGAATCAACATAACCCTCGAGATTAATCTTCTAATTCGCATTATACTTGAGCCCATAATCAACCCTACCCCTCAGGTACCTCAGAATATGCTTTGCAACAATCAGGTGAACATGTCTCGGATCCGTCAGGAATTGGCTCAATGTGTTCACAGCAAAGCAAATATCTAGTCTCATATTCGTCAGGTACATCAAGGACCCAATCATCTGACGATACATCGTGGCATCAATCGGCTTTGATGAAGCATCACTCAATAGCTTCAGGTTTGATGCCATAGGTGTGGCCATGGCCTTGCAGTCCATCATCCCGAACTGCTTCAGGATCTCTACTGCATACTTCCCTTGTCCAAGGAAGATTCCATCTGCACTCTGCCACACCTCCATGCCTAGGAAATAGTGCATCATACCCAAGTCCTTCATCTCGAACTCGGCAACAAGCTTCCTCTTCGTATCAACAATCAATCCATCCTCACCTGTCACAAACAGGTCATCTACATACAGTAGGAGTATCACTGAATTTCCTTCCTCAACCTTGTAGTAAAGGTTGGAATCCGCTTTACTCTTGGTAAATCCCAAACTAGTTAGGAAACTGTCAATCCTGTCGTACCATGTCCTGGGTGCTTGTTTCAAACCGTACAAGGCTTTCTTCAGTTTGCACACATGAGTCTCCTTGTCATGTGTCTCAAACCCGAGTGGCTGCTCCACATATACTTCCTCTTCCACTACACCATTCAAGAATGTTGTCTTGACATCCATCTGGTGTATCTTCCATTTCATCACTGCAGCCAGAGCAAGTACTGATCTGATGGAAGTATATCTAGCTACAGGTGCAAATGTCTTCTCATAGTCTATTCCTTCTGTTTGGGAGAAGCTACGAGCCATTAATCTTGCCTTGTATTTCTCTATGCTGCCTTCAGCAGCATGCTTGATCTTGTAGATCCACTTGGAAGTTACTACAGACTTCCCTCCTGGTCTCGGGACCACATCCCAGACATCATTCTTCATGATCGATTGGTACTCCTCGATCATGGCATCCTTCCATTCTTTCTTCTCAGCTGCTTCCTCATAGTTGGAAGGCTCTTTGTCAATGATGCCACACAGTAGGGCTTCTTAACTGGAGAATGGTCTCGGCCTCTTGCTTTCTCTATGCATTCCTTCTGGAGCACCATATCTCTCTGCATCTTGAATTGCTTCTCGTACCCATGTTGGTTTCCTCTTGTGAGAATTCTTCTCACGAGGTGGATCTACAGGTTCTTGTGGATCCTCTATCTCACGATCTTCTTCTTGATTTACTTCATTCATTGTTGTATCTTGACTCCTGGGTACTTTTGGTTCTTCAATGTCTTCAATTGGTATCTTCCTGGATCTGTGATATGCTGAATCTTCGTCGAAAGTTACATCTCTGTTGATGTCGATCTTCTTGAATCCTGGGAAATATTTCCTGTAAGCCTTCGAGCTTTCACTATATCCCACAAATATACTTGTTATCACACAACTTGTAGTTGTCCCTAGTGGTATCCCATCCGGGATGGTAGAGGAGATGGACAACTAAAGAGGTGACCCAAGAGATGCCACGGTTCCCAATGCAAGCTGGGAGTCACGTCAACCGAGGCACTCTTCACTTCAGATCGAGATGAATCAAGACCTAGGGGGAGACCCTATAACCAATCAAAGATGATTGGACCCAAACAAAGGTTCCTAGGGATAAGCAAATGACAAGTTACGGAAATCAATGCAAGGTTAGGTGGACCTAGAAGTTTAAGTATGGTTGAAGGAGGCTTAAGAAGTGATTAGTATTTCAACCAATGAATGATTTAGGCCACATGATGAAATAGGATGACAAGATCTAGTACCATGAAGTACACATGTGGGACCTGTTATCACACCATAGTAGCAGGGCTACTATTCTTGTACAGCAGATATCTGCACATTCCAGAGCTTCCATTATTCCAGAGCATGGCTATATATTTTGGATCACTCATGATCAGAGCAGTATATTATTCAGATTTATGTATGACCTTGTGTCAAGGCTGAGCCTTGAGAGTTCAGATTTGATGACTGATGTGACCACTTATCCCATGCAGTTTCAGTCCAGTGCTTATAGATGTATTGCAGCAGTGTTTCAGATGATACTTGATGATTATTATTATGATGATGTTGTATGATCTATGGATATCACTGACTGTGGATTATTATCTTGTTGATTTAGTCATGATTACAGCATGTGCTTGGTATATTATTCCTGATGTGGCAAACTGTTTAAAATGAACTATAAATCATAAAATGGACAATTGCTTGCACATTTAGGGCATTTAACAAAACCCACTGGTTTTTCACCTTACATAGATATGGTCTTTCCTGACACCAGTTGTGTGCTAGTGTAGGCTCCATATTCACTTGACTCCATCCATACATGACCTTCCTGTTTGACTTTAAACCCTGACTTGTCTCACTTGACTTTCTGATACCGAGGACTTCCCCATTTTTCTACCTCTGTGTTTGGACCGCATCCCTGTGTATTTAGTGTCTCGGCTCTGAGTTGGTGACAAAACTTGCCTTTGGTGAGTTGGATTGTAGGCCTAAATCATTCTGGTCGGTTGTCCCAATGTTTGGCATTGGCTCGAACTCCCCCTAGTCACTTGAGATGTTGTTGGCTAAAACTGAAAGCTCATGTTCTACCTATGGAAACTTATAAATTCGCCCATGGAAACAAAAAAAAGGGGGCAAGAGCGATGAACAGCTAAAAAAATACTCCTCGAAGAGTATAAGAAAGGTCAAAAAAGCAATGGTTCTTAAAAGCTATATCTAAACAATTGCTGACCTTATAAATATTTGAAAACATGCCCTGGATGCAAGCTGCAACTAGTTGTGCTTCTCAGCACATCTGAAATCCGAAGGGTTATGTAGGCCAAAAAGGCCATGGAATAAAATGGAATGATCCTAATGAACCTGGATCAACTTGATGTAGACACGATGCCTAAGTTGAATAAACACTCTCTAAACAACTTATCCATTTGTGAGGCACAGCCATCCCCCGTGTTCTTTTGTCCAGCACAGAGTTTGTAGCTTCCCCCCTTCTCCCAGTCCAAAGTATTTTTGAGTTAAGTTAGACAAGTCAACCCCTTGGCCCAACCTTGCTCCTAGCCTTCATCCTTCACTAGCAGTTTGACCATGTCCATTGGGTGAGTTTGTCATTTGAACTATTGTGCAAGTAATTTTATATAACAACGGAATATGCTAACTTAATTAATGCCACTGAAGGGATGTTATACTTTGAGCTTAGCTGTGAGAATGATTAGAGAAGCAGTGTCTTAGTCTACTGATGTGATTGATCCTTGATTATATATTCTTGGGATCCGTGATGATGTGGACCATGTATGGATGATTATTGATGATGATTTATGGGCCCACATGTTTGATGATGATATCATATGATGGACATATGATGCAGATGATGTTTGATCCAGTTCAGCAGGTTTATTACTACTTCAGATCAGCAGATTATACATTGTCCATATATGGTGGACCCTACAGCTGGCCCATTAGGGCAACCCAGGGTGTATGAGTACACATTCCTAGTGGATTTGGGTCTTTTGGATCCATTGAGACACTTATCTTTCAGTTCCGGGCACTTCTGACAGTGATTGATGCAGTTTTACACTTGATGACCAGATTTGGGGCTGATTTCCCAGCCTGGGCAGTAGGGGCCATGATTGGCCAGTTCACCTAGGGCGCTGATGATGGAGGGGGTGGTCCAGCCACTTGTTTTTACCATTTACCCCCCCTTCTGAAGAGCCTGGTGGGCTCAGATGGACAGCGCTAGCACCCTAGGAGGCAGTTTTGGCACTTTCACAGTTCCCGAGGCAGTTAAAAAATGGGATAAAGTGGTCACTGAGGAAATCGATTTGGGCAATTGAGGCAAGGTTTTGGCATTTGATCTTCACAGAGGTCTTCCAGGGTGGCATCACTATCTTCCAGTCAGTTTTCACCATGTGGGTATGCCCAGATTGATCACAGGAGGACATTTACTGCTTGACTGTCATGGATTCTGAGGACAGTTTTGGTCATTTATATTATATTGGACATATTTTATTATTTTATTGTGCCTTGGGGATGAGCTAGCAAGGATTGATACCTCCTAGTCCCACCATGTGCTTATGTTATCATGTCCTAGTCATCATGAGGTGGATTTTGGCACCTATATCTCTCTAGTGGATGACGTCACCCCCTTATTGTACCATTTAGTGGGGGCGCTATCATTATGTTGGGTGATCCATGTGATATATTGTTATGATTTATTGTTAGTCGTTGATTAGATCTTATGATCTTTTAATCTTAGCCACTCATGTAAAAAGTGGTTATGATTGTACTCTCTCCCCATCCTATTTAAGGAGGGAGCCTCTCATTGTAAAATTCATCTAGAGATTTTTGGCTCTTGGCTCTTGGAATAAATTTCTATCTTTTGGAGTACATGCTTGGATTGGAGTGGATGTTGGTTGTTTCGATTGTAAATGCTTTTGTCCATTGCACTGGAGGATCTATTGTAGCTATCTTGCATATTTGCCATATTTTATTTGCAGGTTAAGAGGGCGATTTTGACAAGTGCGAATTGGTGGGGAGGCTTGCCCTTCAAGCTTGGAAGAAGTCGTTTTGGGTTTGACAGGGAGTAGTTTTGCCTTTGTGTCAACTATTCTATGTTTCTCTCTCTCTCTTGATTGTATCTACCTTCAATTTGTTAAACCAATTGATGCTTTGCTCCTTGGTTTTGACAGGTTAGAAGGAATCACATGTGGCTTGAAGAAATCGATTTGGCAAGAGGGCTTCAACAATTCTCCATTTGATCTTTGGCAAAGTAATCCTCGTCTCAACTAGCATTCATCTCTTCATCCAGGTATGTTCCAAGAGGTATGATCTTCTTTTCCTTGAATCTTCCATAATTTCTAGATCATAAAAACCCTAATCAAATTAAAACCCTTATTTTTGGTATTTTTCAGATCTACTTAGATCTAGCCTTGCAATTGAAAAGATATCAAAAACCCACCTCTATAGGATCCACCCCTAGTTGGATCTATAGTTTGGTGGTGATTGGCTAAAAATTGACACACTTTTCAATGCAAAAAGCCTTCTTGAGCCTAAATCGATTTTCCTAAGAGAAGCTTGTTGGGTTAGATCTAGCACATGGGTAGGTGAGATCCCACTTGATTTGGAATCTAGACACTTGATAACCTATACCCATATCTTTACTTTGGTGAAAACTACCTTGTGGACATCTTTCCATGTTTTGAGGGGTTGAAACCCCCTTTTGATTTTCTTGGTACCTTAAAACTCAGATCTACAAAGATCTAGCCATTGGGTTCACTTGAAATTTTGAACATCCATAGATCGGGACACTAGCATCCCGGATCTACAATTTGGTGGCCATTGGACTTGATTTGGTCCACCAATCCCATTTTTTTACCTTCCTTGGGCAAGTCGCACCCCCTTGAAGATTTGAGTTGGTCCACTTCTAGGAGGTGGGTGTTGGAGTTTTTTCGTGGATTTGGAATGCCCATGCCTTGAAACCTAGGTCTATACTGTCCTTTTGTCAATATCCGCCTTGGGGATTGCATTCCTTGTTTCAAGGGATTGTGGTCCACTTAGGGTAGTCACTTAAAAACCTAGATCTAGTAAGATCCAACCATTGGATCTCCTTCAATCCACTTGATTTGGCTTCTAGGTGTCCCGATCTACACTTTGACATACTTCTTGACCCCATTAGCCCACTTAACAAGGCACTAGTCCATCACCAAGCAAGTCGCACTCCTTGGGATTTGTGTCAAACCCTAGATCTAACACATGGGTACTCCTAGAACCAACTCCAACTTATAGATCCAACCTATACCTAACCTATAGTACCAACCTCATACTTAACTTCACCTTGTGGGCCCACCTAGAACCATTACACACTTCCCAAGAAAACAAGACCCACATGTGCAAACATATGGTACTATACCTAGTAATCATACCCCATCAAGTGGCCTAAACCATACATAGGTTGAAACACTAACTATCCATTACACCACCTTCAACCATTCCTTAACTCTTAGGTCCACTTAGCCTTGCATTGGTTTCCGTAACTCATCATTTACCTACCCTTAGAAACCTTTGTTTGGGTCCAATCGACTGTGATTGGGGTATAGGGTCTCCCCCTTGGTCTAGTTACACCTTGACCTAAAGCGAAGAGTGCCTCGGTTGACGTGACTCCCACATTGCATTGGGAACCGTGGCATCTCTTGGGTCACCTCTTTAGTTGCCTGTCTCCTCTACCGTCCCGGATGGGATACCTCTAGGGGCAACTACAAGTTGTGTGATAACAGGACCCACTTCCTTGGGATATGGAAATGGCTCAAATGGGGCCCACAAGGTGGAATTAAGGGATACAGATGGTACCAAGGGGTATATAAGGGATAGATCTAAGGATCTAAGATGAAATCAGAGATACCCACATATGGGATCTAAGACTTGACACCACTCCCAAGGAGTGCGAATTGCCCTAGGTGGACTAGTGCCTTGTTGGATGGGTTAATGGAGTCAAAAGAAAGGTCAACTTGGAGATCGGGACAACTAGGATGCAAATCAAGTGGGCTAATTGAGATATGATGGTTGGATCTTACTAGATCTAATGTTTCAAGATGTGACCCAAGTGGACAACAATCCCCTAAAACAAGGAATGCTACCCCCAAGGCAGATATTCACAAAATGAGACACTAGATGGTTTCAAGGTATGCTCTTTCCAAATCCAATGGAATCTCAACTACCCAGGTTCTCAAAGTGGGCAAACTAAATCACCCAAGGAGTGCGACTTTGCCCAAGGAGGGTTAAAAGTATGGAAAGGTGTGTCAAATTGTAATATCCTTGGAAAATTTCAACCATGATATTAACTCAACTTCAAAAATTTTATGAACTTCTCTAGTTAAATTTCTGACAATTTCTCCGAATGGAGCAGGAGGTAAGTGAGGGATATTGAGGCAAGGAATGAGGATGGTGGGATGAACATTCAATTCTGGAATTTGTATGGGGCGTGTGCAGCAGCAACCAATCAGATCAGAGAAAGAGTCCTAAGCACAAAGCACTGGGGCCATTTATGTTTCGGACATCAGCTACTGCTGAAGCCTACCGCAAAGCTTTCTGGGCACACCAGCATATGCTTACTAAACTGGGTGGGTTCCTGAAGTTAATAATAGAGGTTATATCATTCAAATGAATGTTGGTTATGTTCAGGAAGATAATTTAGCAGACTTGGGAGAGTTTGGGAAGAATTGGGGTTTTTGGGCTCTCCCGGGATTGCTGAGCTAGTATTTTTCTTAACTTTCCAAGAAAGGTCTAAAGGCTTTCAAACTCTGATTTTTTGGACTGATATGGATACTATACTGAGTTAAGGATCAGCTCCAACTGACAGAATGTAAAAATATTACTTAGAATGGATTTGGCAGTAAAAGTGGTGAAACTAGTCTAGAATAAGCACCCAACTAGCTAGCCTTGCATTTTAATCCACCAAACTGCTCCAATAAATGGTAAGCTCTGTTAGGATATTAAATAAGGCTCTGATATAATATAATGAATAGATACAGGTCGAAAATAATATATCAGAATTCTTCTTCTATTGATTTAACTGCCTTCCAAAACAACAGTGCCTCACAGGCTAAATATTCATTACATTTGATGGAGAATGAAGAGAAGAATTAGAAGATTACTGTGGCTCTGTTATGGAGTTAGGATCAGGTCATCTACAAGTCATATGACTGTAATTTGTTGCTTACTGAGCTTCTGAACTTGACTAGGGCGCATTCACCAAGTAATCCCTCTCCTTCAGGGAAAACTCCTCTAGATTTAGCTGTGAATGTGAGAATGAGTGAGAAGAGAAGTATGGATCTGATCTGAAGCTGGTTATTGATCTTGTAAACCTCTGATGTCTGCAAAAATGGTTGTACCAACTCTCATTCAACACTTGGGCGCACTACCAAGATCTATCTTCTTCAATGGATGAATCTTCACCAAAACTAGCTATAGAATCACTGCTGGAGGAATCCTGTTCTCCAAATAATTGAGGATCTTCAATGGAGGCTGGAAGCATATGTTAATGGCTACAATATCTTGATATGGACCTGCACAACACTCACTGGAAACTATGGGCCTTGGGGCACATCACCCAAGAAGCACAGTTGAGGCACATCACTCAACTAGAGAAGCATCAAAGCTCTCATGAGAAAACATAAATGATCGAAAGTATGAGATGGAGTTGGAAACTTAGTTAAATAGGAGAGATGACTTCTTCCTCAAGCCAGCCACACGTGTGGATGAAGGAAGGCGCCTTCCTTGCTAGGATTAGCAACTTTTGACTAGAAAAACTTGCCATCTTTTGTCTTTCTTCACTCCAATTAGCAAGTGTGCCCTTAGGAAGTTTTTTGGATGTTGCTAATTCTTTTTCTTACAGCTTTTCTTGTTTTTTCCACTTTCATTCCTTTCTCCTTTCCTGCTTTTGTCTGATTTTGCCAGCTTTTGTCAGTTTCCTTCTTTGTCCATCTTGCCAACTTGTCTTCCACTAGATTCCTTGGCTTTTTCTGAGATTTATCACTTAGCAAGATTGGCCTACTTGACTAATTCGAATTGCCTATCCAAGTCATCAACCACTTGGCACATTTATTAGTAATAATCATTTAAATAACAAAATACAACTCAGAAATAATTTGGCTAAGCAAATAATTAATTATCCAGTAATTAATTAACTACTATGGTGTAATTGCCTCAAAATCTCCCCAATTAATTAATTTCTCAATTAATTATGAACTTAGACCCCTAGGGATAGGAGTATCCAAGTGGTGACTGTTATCACACAAACTCTAGCTGCTTGTGGTATGTATCCCAATAGGGACGGTAGAGGAGAACAGCTAGGCCGGTGTAACCAACAACAACCAAGTCCTCTGTCCAGGGGGATAGAAGTCACACCGGACAAGGCTGCAGTCACTTTAGACAAGGCACTTGGCCAAGTCAAGGGGGAGACCCACTCAATCGGTGAAGGTCGAGACTCAACAATCAGACACCCTAAACCCAAAAAGATGATCGAAGTAGAAAACAAAATGGATGACTGAAGGTGAGATTTCTTCCAGCCTTAGTGGAATCGAGACTCTGGATGAGAAGATATACTAGAAGAAATCAACTCAGATCTGATTGCACATGTAGATGATGGAAAATTGAAGAATTAGAAGGCTGGAAATTAAATCAGCAATACAGAAAATTACTAGAAGCGTGGTTAGGGACCCTGCCTATGGGGGAATGAAGCTCGTGATGATTTATCAATACATGGCAGAGATGGATAAGCGATCCCTAGGGGAATGGGTTAAACGGTGGAAAAATGGACCTAGGGCAGTCAAAAAAAGACGTTTATGAGCATTTCCAGCTGCTGATACTTGGAACTCTAAGGTAAAAAGACGTTTTAAAGCCAAAAATCAAGTACCCATAACCCAGCAAATTACCCAACAGTGAGATTGGCTGAAATGCCCAAGGAGGGCGAATTCAACAGGTGACCAGTGCCTAGTTCTAAGGGTAAATGGAGTCGGATTTGAACAAAATTTAAGATATGAAGGTTCTAGCATATATCATTACTGGGTTTTGAATAAAAAAGAAATCCTACGGTGAAAACTTATATTTTGTATTTTTATGGGTTTTTTATGTAAATTTCTGCTCAACACACACAATGATATTCTGAGAATAAGAGACCAGCAAGAGAAACCTACTTGAAAGTGAATGAAATGGATGAGATTGCTGAAGACTAGCTCCCAAATTCAGTTGTTGAGCAATCGGGTGTTCCCTTGTGCGTTTGAGCTCCCAACTGGCCAAAAACACCCTAGCTACCTGCCACATATAGGATGAAATCAATATATGCAGCAAAATAATTAAGTAAACCAGCAAGTAAGTGAAAATAAAAGAATTGAAAAGCATTAAGCAATAACAACTCCCTCTTGTTGATATTCTGAAAGAAACCAGCAGTTGGGGGTTCCCACTCCCAAAACTGCGCCCTCCTCCAGCTGTCTTCTTCACCTGCAAATTGATTTGGCCAAAGCAAGATAGGAAACACAACAATAACCTCTCAACAAAGCTAAGGCAACTAGATATCAGTCAAACAATCCACATCCATGCATAAATTCTCAAGAAATCAGTAGAAGGATGGCTCTATATTGTCAAAACTCAAGTGCAAAATGTGCCAAGAGAGGTACAATGGAGGTGAGTCCATTCTCTTATAGAGATGGCTCACTCTCAAGATAGGTTTCCCCCCAAAACGGAGGGTTGAGATCATCTCCCCATCCACAAAATCGAATGGTGGAGATGCATCCCTAGAGGGGGGTGCGAATTGCCCTAAGAGAGCGCACTAGTGGAGAGAGAGGGGGCCATGTGGGCCATACAATGCAACAAGGTGGAGTTGGGGGGTGTCTATGGGATGTTTTATCCCCCCAACTAATACAACCAAGGGCCCACACCCAAGCATACAACAAAATCGAATCCCCAAGGTGGCGAAAAAATGCCCTCATGGGCCAAATTCGACTTCCCTAGTGAGCTGCCAAATGGAGGGCCCCACAACATGTAAATACACATCAAACATTACCAAAAATACCTTAGAGATTACCTTTACCATTGCCAACCTTCAATTTTGCCATTTGCCTATAGTTGCCTTAGTCGAAATTCTGATTTCATGTATTTTCTGCTGGATTATATGGCTGAAGATGAAAATTGGGCTTTTGACCCACTTTTATTGCCCGGATTGCTGAACCGTTTGCTGCAATGTGATCGTGGACCCCAAAAGTAGTAGGGATGACCACTTGAACGACCCCGATCCATCACTTTGGCATTATTTGCCTCAAATCAATGATTTTTAATTAAAACAGGTCAAAGTTGACCAATAATAATAATAAATCTCTCAAACGGTTCAATGTTTTGCAATTCTGTCAGTTACATGCTCATATGGGACCCCTGTAGATAATAAATGATCGAAATCGAAATTCCGATCGCAACATTTTTTCGGGCCCATTTTTGGCCTAGTCAACCCAGTTTGACCAAGTCAAATCTGGTCAACCATAGTGCTAGCTGAAACCTGTATGCAAGCATGAAGTGACAAGGCTCAATTAAACAAGTTAGTACATTAGTAAGCAATAAATGATAACATGGTGATCCAAATTTCATTGAATCCCGAAATAATACAAGGCCCTGGTGAAGTGGGCCCACCACCTCCAAAAGACTAAGATGCTATACACCTCTATAGAATTGACCACTTTGCTGACTCTAGGTGACGTGGACAACAAGGTAAAGGACATGGGAAGACAAGGATAAAGATCGTGTGACCCTTAAGACAACTCGGGAAAGCGGGGTCCACTGAGGTAAGCATGCCATGACAAAACACGGGGAAGGGCGGTGCCTCACAAATGGGTATAGTGTAGGGAAACCACCACTAGTCATCTAACAAGTATCCCACAACTCACATCCGTATCCGAAGACTCCGTGAGGTTCTTTTCTAGAGTTGCGAAACTTGGTGTCCGGCAAACCATAACTTGAGACTCTAGGGGGCAATCTTGAGCTTGTCCCTTGCTCCTTCTCACCTCCTTGTCCCGCAGGACTAAGTGAGGAATAACCACTACAAATGCTGACATGTATAGCTGACCAGAATCCATGTGTGTTCACAAACACATTGCATGGATTTTACAATGAGTTTCATACTCAGCCCTTTTTTGGCTAGATTTTACAATTTACAATACAATGGCCTTTTTAGCCTGATTTACATTTCATTTCTTCATTTCTTCATGGCCCTCTTGGGCTACATACATATCTCAAAAGATATAAACATGGCGCTCATACTGCAAAGGTAATGGGGGGTGGGTAATACAAGCTTCGATGAGAAGTGGGGAGCACCCAGTGAGGCTACACAATCCTAACTGCATTGCAACATGGGGGGCAACCGACATGAGCAAATCCCAGGTCTAATCGTGTATCTCACACACTAAAGAGCTGAGGCACAATGAACAGGGAGTCATGGCAAACTCAGAGATCAGTGGGGAAAGGGGTCCTGGGGATCACGAATCAAAATCCAAGTCGAGGAAGAAGTGTCATGAATGAGTCGGATGAGCGGAGGGAGTGGAAATGATGCTAAAGTCAGCTACCTAGGGGTTAAGTGATCAAGTCTAAGCCAAGTGTGTAGGACATGACTCAGCGTGCATATACATAAGTCTAACCGGAGGGGTGGACTGACATCACCAATAGGCCCAAACATATCACATCATAGCTAGATCACCAAATATATCATCTCATGCAAAGTTAGTGTACTAACAAGTATAAATGAGTCTAATCTACAGCATGAGCAATAATCAACAATATGCAATAGCTGCTGCACCATGTACTTGCTGCTACTGAACCTGTATCTGAGCTGGATCTCTGTTGAATCCGGGCATATAATAAACCAACACTGTATTGTGACAATCTCGATCAAAATAAGACTAGGCAACTGTCTCAAATGGGCTTGTGTCAAAGCCTGGCAAGGAAAGGTAACCCTGTAGTAAATGGTAAGTCCAACTGTCTGTCCCCTTTGATATGTCTGCTAGGGGCAGCCCGAACAAAAATGCCTCCTCTGGAGGTAGTTGATCTCCTGATCTGGGAAAAAAAAAGTACTGTGCGGTCCTTGGTCGCACAGTCTACAGTGTGGAAGCTGCTCCCGACATAAAATGTGATAACAGTGACCAAGGTCACTAGGGAGGGGATATGACACAAATCAAGTCCAATGGCCACCAAATTGTAGATCCAAGTAGTTTAGACAAGTATCAATGTGGATCTTGAAAATTAAGGGCATCCAATGGCTAGACCTCCATAGATCTGAGATTGAAAATGCATCAGCAAATTGACCCAAGTGGGGCACAACCCTCAAAATGAGGAATGGGGCCCACAAGGCAAAAATCAACAAGGTGACGCACTAGGGGTAGGTTATCAAGTATGAGGATCATGAATCAAGTGGGATCTCACCTACCCATGTCTTGGAACAAACCAAACTAGCTTCTCCCAAGTGGTGTGATTTTGCTCAAGGAGGGCTAAGTGCCTTGGAAAGTGTGTCAAATGGAACCCAATTACCACCAAACTATAGATCCGAATTACCGTGGATGCTATAGAGGTGGGTTTTCAATATCTTTCCAAAAGCTAGGATAGATCCAAGTAGATTTAAGAAAAAGTAAAAATGAGGGTTTTAATCGATTAGGGTTTTTATGATCTAGAAGTTATGGATAAGTCAAGGAAGGAGAAGATCATACGTTTGGAGCATACCTGGATGAAGAGATGGATGCTAGTTGAGATGAGGATTACTTTTGCCAAAGATCAAATGAAGAATTTTGAAGCCCTCTTGCCAAATCGATTTTATCCAAGCCACATGTGTGTCCCTCTAACCTGTCAAAACCAAGGAGCAAAGCATCAATTAGTTTAACATGTTGAAGGTAGATACAAGCAATAGAGAGATAAGCAAAGAATAGTTGGCACAAATACAAAACCACTCCCTGTTTAACCAAAACATATTCCTCCAAGCTTGAAGGGCAAGCCTCCCCACCAATTCGCAATTGTCAAAAACGTCCTCTTAACCTGTAAAAAGATATGGCAAAATATACAAGATAGCTACAATAGATCCTCCAGTGCAATGGACAAAAGCATTTACAATCAAAGCAACCAACATCCACTCCAAACCCAAGCATGTACTCCAAAAGATAGAAATTTTATTCCAAGAGCCAAGAGCCAAGATCTCTAGATCATTTTACAATGAGAAGCTCTCTCCTTAAATAGGATGAAGATAGGCCATAATCCTAACCACTTTTTGAATGAGGGGCTAAGATTAAAAGATCAAAAGATCTAATCAATGGTTGAGATGAGCTCAACAATAAAATACATGGATCAATAATAAAATATAACAATAAGTGGACAAATTCACCCTAGGAGAGGGGATCCCACCAAATCATGATGAAAAAATAATAGATCTAGCTTATGGTGGGTCCAAAGGGTAATTTTAGACACCCTTGGTCAATCCCCATAGCACAATATCAATAAAATAATCATCAAAGTACCAAATCGTGCCTCTATGGACAAATCGTGAGCCTTAGGAGGCTCCAGAAATCATCATAAAGTGCCATAAGTGATGGATGTGGATCCCGATGAAGTTGAAATTGCTGGAGAAGGTGTGGAAGACATCCCACTCATCATCACTGATCATCCCATGCCAAAAATTTTCCTGAGTAGCCCAAATCGAATTCCTCAGTAGCCATTTTTACCATTTCTGGACTGCCTCGGGAAGTGTGAAACTGCCCAAACTACCTCCTGGAGTGCCTGCGCTGTCAAGGTGAGCTCACCAATGAGTCTGGGAGGGGGTTAATATGGTAATAACAAGTGGCTGGACCACCCCGTCCATGCACAACGCCCTAGGTGAACCAAGTGAATCCCATCACTGCTTGACAAGGTCTCCGACAGACCAAAACTGCACTAGGATAGCCTACTAAGGCTCCATCATCACTGTAACTGCCCGGAACTGAAAATAGACTATCTCATTAGACTCAGAAGGTCCAAATCAATCTAATATGTGTACTCATACACCATATAAACCTTTGCATGGTCCAAAATAAATGCTCATCATATCCGGCAGACCAAATAATAATAATTTGTAAAAGTGCTGAAAAGCACAAATCATCATCATAAGTCTGAAACCACTACATAAGCCCACCATGGTGCCCTGTACCAGACCATATATCATCTATCTTTAATATCTGAGGTCTGCCACCTCATGTCCTGTGGTTGACTTTTGGTCAAACTGAGGTTTGACCAAGTCAACATGACCAAAATATGACTCAAACTGTCATCAAGCTGCTGCAAGGTGTCGAAGGTTAAAACATGCTTTACAATCCATTCATATAGCAATTATAACAAGTAGCAATCATTACTGGTGATCTAAATCCAAATATATAAGGTCATTAATTATTATTATTACTCAGACTAGACTTTCAAGACCATACTCACTTCATAGTGGTGATCAATTTGCTAGTGAAGGGTGAAGGCTTAGAAATAAGGAGGCTAGGCTAAGGGATGACTTACTAATTCAACACTGTGACACTTTGGATATGGAAAGGGAATACACACCATAGCATATAATGGACAAGCAATAACACAGGGAATGGCGGTGTCTCACAAATGGGTAAGTTGTTCAAAGAGTGTTTATTCACCTTAGCAGATGCGCACAATCCATAATGCAAAGAAGGCCAACAATCTTTTTGATATAGAATTTAAGTTCCATTGCTTTTTGGGCCTTGAGTTTCCATAGCCTTTGATCTATGTGTGTTTATAAACACATTGCATAGATTTACATTTATTTTAGGCTTCTTGCTGCAGGTGTGTTTTTAAGGCACTTGTTTACCTGAGCACTTCTAGGTGTATCACAAACAACTTGTTTACCTAGGTATTTTACATTTCACAAAAAGATATAACATTTGATATTTCTTTGCCATGTTCATTTGGCTTTTCACAATATTTCATTTGCATTCATGGCGAGTACTATCCGTTTCAGGTTTAGCCAACAACATCTTTAGTGACTAGGGGGACTAAGCCAACTCACCAGTGGTAAGTTCTATCACCAACTTAGAGCCGAGACACAATAAACAGGGAAGCTTATCCGATATAGAGGCTATAGTGGGGGAAGGTCCTCCATGCCACTAGTCAAATAGTAAGTCAAGGTAATAAACAAACCGAGTAGGTAATGGATGGATGAAGACAATGAATAATGAGACCAACACTAGCAAGCCAAAGTATGGTGGGAATGATCACCTCTAATCTCCCTAGGGAGGGTAAAACCGATGAGTATAGGTCAAGAACTTCGAAGTCTGAGTAGGGACAATATGATATATATATAAAGTACAATCAGGTCCACATATCTATATGATCGCTAGATCATGATACTAATTGCTAAGACATGCTATAAGAATGGATATAAAAGCAATATAACCATAACATTAGAATATACCTATTGAGTCATATACCTTAATGCTCAATCATCTGAACTAATATCTGTCCTCTGAAACTGCTGCTATAACTCTGGGCACTACTGACTGCTCTGTATAAATGGCTAAATGGCTACATCAGTCCTCTCTCTGAGTGTCCTGAAAACTCAGTCATGGCATTGGGAATATATCTGCCATCCATAATCTGATAGTGATCCATAATATGTGCTCATCTCAGCATCTCAAATGCAAAGGAACTGGCTGAATAGTGCTCTGGAATCTGAAAAAGAATGTATGGTAGCCCGGCTACTATATATGTGATAACATCTGGCTCCAGCTGGGACAAGTGCTCTAAGGGAGAGAGCGCTTGAGAACATCAGAATCTCTGGTCTTGAACTGCTCTGCATTAATCTTCAATCCAACACTGCAACATCCTTGCTTTTAGATTTTTTTATTTTGCACATGTATTTGCACTCATAAACACTAGAATACCTCATGGAGCATGTATGGGAAATATATAAAATAAAGCTGAAACTGGAATCTATTTTAAAACATAAACTCAAATGCAAAAAAGGAATTTTTAATCTAACATGGCATATATCATTTATTCATCATTCATTGTTTTTATTACTGTGCAGGAGGAAAATAAATCTTTTTTCAGGAAGGCACACTCAACTCAACTTGCGCAGGCATCCAAAAATAAAACAGTAAACTAATCACTTTTTAAAGCGTGCAGGAGGTGAGACAAGCTTAGGAAGGAGCAAGACTCAACTCAATCAACAACTCAGTAGACACACAATCAAGCAAATAACTTCAAAGGACAAAGAAATGGCAGTACTCGGCACACAAAAAAGGAAAAAGCACACAAATTCTACTACTCAAGTGAGCTTATTTCGAAAACCTACCTACCCTACTCTAACCAGTTAAACAAATGTTAGGTAAAATCATAAATCTAGTGCAACCATTCATCAAATAAATTAATGATTCTTCTTTGATTTTTGTTGATAAAACAAGTCAAGATTGGATTAAAGATTAATGAAATTGAGAGCACAATCTTCCTGACTTGTTCAGAAATTGAAGAAGGATTTGAATGGTGCAAAATGAAATCATGCCAAGGAGACGACTGACTAATGCAAACATCCTCCTTCCAAAAACTGATAGGATCATAAAATTTATGCAAATGATTGTTTAAAATGGATGGAGGAAAAATATAAGGCATATGATTCAAATTCCTTTTACACAAACTGACTTCCTTATTCACTTCTCTCAAATATTCAATTTGACTCTCCTTGGGACTGATGATCAAATAAAAACCAAGTGGGGACAAATTAAAGCTTAGGAGACGAAAAATCAAAATCAAACCCACTTGATGCTCAAAAATGGAGAAAAGATGAAATTGATCTTTAAACACATTTTCTAGCCACCAAGAATGATTGATAACTTGACAACAAGCATTATGGTTCCAAAGTGACTGAAAAGGGAAATGAAGTGCTTTTTCTCCAAACATGCAATCATGCTTATACTTCCTATTGAAAATTTCCAAAGCAAAAGATTGACTAGAGCACCAACCCAAAGATGATTGAAAAAGTTGGGAAGGGAGGGTGGATTGCAAATATGAAAATGATAGGTTGCTTCCCATATGACTAATGATGGCAGATCCTGAAATTTTAAATGACTTAGAGGCATTAACAAAACTCCTGATTTCAGGAAGAGTTTCCAAGTCTGAAAAATTTATTATACGAGGATAGACTTTAGTGGAACTCTCCACCCCAAAATATTTAACTAACTTGCCCTGATTAATGATGGAATCAGATGGCACAGGAGCACTTAAGGATTTATTTGGACAATGATTTGAACATCTGATTTGATTTTCTAACTTGTCCTGACCCTAAGACTGTTCTTTTGCTGATTTATCATTAAATTCATGCGAGGACAAAAGATCATTATCTATGGATTGATCAAAGGAAAAATTTACAAGCTTATTTATTATGTCCTGATTATTTATACAGTGATCAAGTGAACTCATCTCAAGATGGTCTTGGCTCATGTCTTCATTTTCTTCTTTTTCAATAAGACGATGAGAAATTGAGTGATTGATAATGATAGAATGATTAAGGAGTTCTTTTTCTGAAGGATCCTCAACAAACACAAAATCAGAAATTTCTTCAAGATTAAAAGTAGGGCTACTCAAGGATTGATTTGAAGTGTCATTATTATCATCATGGTCCTTGTTAAACTGATCCTCAACAACACACTTATTACTTGATGGCTCTGTTAAGAAATCTTCAATATTACTGCCCCATTTATTTTTTAATAACCCAACAAACATATCATTTCCAGTGATGGATCCCGGGGCTCAATTATCAAACCATAATCCGGCATTTCCACCTAATGTCTCACCCAGTGCCCGCATATAAACATCTTCATCACCAACACCCCTAACTTCCATATAATCCCAAAATATTTGTAAGTGATTTTCAATTGACTCAAAATAATTTCCATAGAAACGAGGCAACCTTTCAGAGTAATTATTTGGCATAAGATGAGGTGCCCCATGGATTTCAGAGAAGTCAAAAGGAGATGGCTTATCTGGATTTCTAATAACTTTGGCCATTCTACTATGGATTAGTTTTGGATGTCTAACTGGAATGCTAGAGTCATTTGACCGAATGCTTTGGTTGCAAGGTCTTGGTTGAGATTGATTTTTGTTTGAATTAATTGGGTTAATATTTTTACTTGAAGAATGAGAAGAATGATGGGAGTCATAAGAATTATGTACATAATCACTCCCATATTGATATGTTGACTGACTTTCATTTCTTTCTTCCAACTGCCCTTTATAGCGAGATAGATTCTCATATATTTCATTCATACACCTTGTCATTTGGAAGAAAATGCCTGAATTCATTTATGATTTAAAATTGAAAAATGGGAATGGGGTCGATCCTCAACGGAGTCACGAATTGGAGTCGCCAGGTAGATTTTTAAACTCTTCTACCAAGATGTATGTCATTAAAATGCAGGGAGAGAGTGAGTGACAAATAGATGGATATGTTTAGATTAAGGATTGAAATAATAACCATCTAGATTAATCCGGAGGCGATAATATATGAGTTATGCATGGATAATCGCAGACACCTAAGGTAAGCCTCTACCTCCCCGGCAACGGCGCCAAAAATGTTGGCAAAGAGAACGGGAGTAGGGCTTTGAAAAATATATGTCGAACCAGGGTAGGCCTCTACCTTCTCTGACAACGGCGCCAAAAATGTTATTATACAACTTGTAGTTGTCCATAGTGGTATCCCATCCGGGATGGTAGAGGAGATGGACAACTAAAGAGGTGACCCAAGAGATGCCACGGTTCCCAATGCAAGCTGGGAGTCACGTCAACCGAGGCACTCTTCACTTCAGATCGAGATGAATCAAGACCTAGGGGGAGACCCTATAACCAATCAAAGTTGATTGGACCCAAACAAAGGTTCCTAGGGATAAGCAAATGACAAGTTACGGAAATCAATGCAAGGTTAGGTGGACCTAGAAGTTTAAGTATGGTTGAAGGAGGCTTAAGAAGTGATTAGTATTTCAACCAATGAATGATTTAGGCCACATGATGAAATAGGATGACAAGATCTAGTACCATGAAGTACACATGTGGGACCCACTTCCTTGGGATATGGAAATGGCTCAAATGGGGCTCACAAGGTGGAATTAAGGGATACAAATGGTACCAAGGGGTATATAAGGGATAGATCTAAGGATCTAAGATGAAATCAGAGATACCCACATATGGGATCTAAGACTTGACACCACTCCCAAGGAGTGCGAATTGCCCTAGGTGGACTAGTGCCTTGTTGGATGGGTTAATGGAGTCAAAAGAAAGGTCAACTTGTAGATCGGGACACCTAGGATGCAAATCAAGTGGGCTAATTGAGATATGATGGTTGGGTCTTACTAGATCTAATGTTTCAAGATGTGACCCAAGTGGACAACAATACCCTAAAACAAGGAATGCTACCCCCAAGGCAGATCTTCAAAAATCAGACACTAGATGTAGGTTTCAAGGTATGCTCTTTCCAAATCCAATGGAATCTCAACTACCCAGGTTCTCAAAGTGGGCAAACTAAATCACCCAAGGAGTGTGACTTTGCCCAAGGAGGGTTAAAAGTATGGAAAGGTGTGTCAAATCAAGTCCAATGGCCACCAAATTGTAGATCCAAGTAGTTTAGACAAGTATCAATGTGGATCTTGAAAATTAAGGGCATCCAATGGCTAGATCTCCATAGATCTGAGATTGAAAATGCATCACCAAATTGACTCAAGTGGCGCACAACCCTCAAAATGAGGAATGGGGCCCACAAGGAAAAAATCAACAAGGTGAAGCACTAGGGGTAGTGTTATCACATATATAGTAGCCGGGCTACCATACATTATTTTTCTCATTTCAGTACACTATTCAGCCAGTTCCCTTGCATTTGAGATGCCGAGATGAGCATCTATATTGGATCACTACCAGATTGTGGACAGCAGTTGCATTCCCCATGCCATGACTGAGTTTCAGGACACTCAGAGAGGTGACCGATGTAGCCATTATACCGTTGGTACAGAGCAGACAGTAGTGCCCAGAGTTACAGCAGCAGTCTCAGAGGACAGATGATGGTACAGGTTGATGAGCTTTCAGGTATATGACTCAGCAGGTATATCATGGTGTTATGGTTAGATTGCTTTTATACTTATTCTTATAGCATGTCTTAGCACTTAGTGTCATGATCTGGCGATCATATAGATATATGGACCTGGTTGATCTATTATATATATTATACTGTCCCTACTCAGACTTAGAAGTTCACTATTCATACTCATTGGTACATACCCTCCTTAGGGAGAATAGAGGTGATCATTCCACCATACTCTGGCTTGCTAGTGTTGGCTCCATCATATCATTGTCTTCATCCATTCATGGCCTACCTTTTAGATTATTACCCTGACTTACTACTTGACTAGTGGCATGGAGGACTTTTCCCCACTGTAGCCTCTATATTGGATGAGCTTCCCTGTTTATTTGTGTCTCGGCTCTGAGTTGGTGACAAAACTTACCTATGGTGAGTTGGAGTTCCTGGTGAATTCCCCCTAGTCATTAAAGTTGTGTTGGCTAAACCTGAAACTTTTAGTGCTGCCATGAATACAAAATCTGGAAAAATGAAATGCTATATCTTGTATGTGAAAGAAATGCCAATTGAAAATGGCCATGAAAAATAAAATGTTATATCTTTTTGAAAAATAAATACCTAGGTAAACAAGTTGTCCATGACACACCTAGAAGTGCTCAGGTAAACAAGTGCCTTAAAAACACACCTGCAGCAGAAAGCCTAAAAATAAATGTAAATCTATGCAATGTGTTTTTAAACACACATAGATCAAGGCTATGGAAACTTCAGGCCCAAAAAGCAATGGAACTTAAATGCTATATCTAAACAATTGCTGGCCTTATTTGTATTATGGATTGTGCGCATCTGTGAAGGTGAATAAACCCTCTTTAAACAACTCATCCATTTGTGAGACACCGCCATTCCCTGTGTTATTGCTCATTCAGTATATTCTATGGTGTGTATTCCCTTTCCCTTGCCAAAGTGTCACAAAGTCAAGTCAGTCAAGTCATCCCTTAGCCTAGCCAGTTATTTCAGCCTTCACCCTCCACTAGCAAATTGATCACAACTATGAAGTGAGTATGGTCCTGAAAGTCTAGTCTGAGTAATAATAATAATTAACGACACTATATATTTGGATTTAGATCGCCAGTCATGATTACTCTGTGTTATAATTGTTATTCGAATAAGTTGTAGAGCATGTATTAACCTTGACACCTTGCAGCAGCTATGGATGATGGTCTGAGTTGTATTTGGTCTTGGTTAGACCTAGTTTGACCATGGAGGACCATGGGACATGAGATGTTGGACCTTATGATGATATGGATAGATGATATATGGTCTATGTACACATACAGGATGATTCTATGCAGCAGCTACAGGGTTATGATGATGATTCTTGGGATACAGCAGTGTTTGGTCATTTACAGATCATTATTATTGGCCTTGTTCCGGTACATTGGATATTTATTTTGATCATGCAGAGATTCATATGGTGTATGAGTACACATCTTGGATGGATTTGGACCTTCTGAGTCCAATGGGACAGTTTGTTTTTAGTTCCGGGCACTTACAGTGATGATTTAGCCTCAGTAGGCTGTCCTAGTGCAGTTTTGGTCTGTTGGAGGCCCTGTCGGAGCAGAGATGACTTTTATCCGGTTGACCTAGGGCGCTGATGATGGAGGGGGTGGTCCAGCCACTTGTTTTTACCATATTACCCCCCTCCCGGACACATTGGTGCCCTCACCTTGACAGCGCCATCACTCCAGGAGGCTGTTTGGGCAGTTTCACGCTTCCCGAGGCATTTCAGGATTGGTAGAAATGGCTATTGAGGAAATCGATTTGGGCTACTGAGGCAAAGTTATGGCATGGGATGATCAGTGATGATAGATCGGGGTCTTCCACACCTTCTCCAGCAGTTTCAGCTTCATCGGGGCCCGCATCCATCACTTATGGCACTTTCGGTGGATTTTTGAGGTCTTTTGAGGACCACGACTTCACTAGGGAGGCACGATTTGGTACTTTCATGATTATTTATTGGTTATTGTGCCATGGGGATTGACCAAGGAGGGATAAAATTACCCCTTGGACCCACCATGAGCCTCTTATGATATTTTGTCATCATGATTTGGTGGGATTCCCCTCTCCTAGGGCGACTTTGTCCACTTCTGTTGTATTTTATGTGTGATCCATGTATTATGTTGTTGAGCTCATCTCAACCATTGATTAGACATTTGTATCTTTTAATCTTAGCCACTCATTCAAAAAGTGGTTAGGGTTTTAGTGCCTCTCCTTCCTATTTAAAGGAGAGAGCCTCTCATTGTAAAGGGTCTTTGGCTCTTGGATTATTGGTATAGAAAAATATTCTTGTGGAAATTCTTGTGGTCTCCTTTGCATCTGGTGTTCTTAGATGGTGATTGGAAAGTCTATTGCAACCTAGCATTTGGAAATTGTGGTAAGATCTATCTTGTTTGGAAATCATTGTTTGTCTACAGGAGGGCGACTTCAACAAGGGCGATTTTGCAAGGCTTCTTCAAATCGACTTTCTTGGCATTCGCTTGTATCAGGGGGTTATCATTAGCATCATTGTGATCTATGCTATCTTTCTGTTACTTCTTTTGTGACATTAGTCTTATCTCTTGATGCATCAAATCTGATATTGTTGACGTTTGTTGTGCAGGAGAGAGGGCGCATTGGCTTCTTGGACCAAATCGATTTGCATAGAAACTACTTCAAAGCTTCCAAATTGATCGGGATTGCATAGATCATCATCATCAAGGCATCTACAAGGTTATCCAGGTAAGATCCACAAGTTTGTTTCTCTTTCCTTTATCCAATCCATTGACATAACTCATAAATTGTTAAAACCCTAAATATTTCAAAACCCCCATTTTACATTTTCTTAGATCTACTTAGATCTAGTGGGTTGTTGGGCGTGATATTGAAAACCCACCTCTATAGCATCCACGGCATCCCGGATCTATAGTTTGGTGAGGATTGGCTTCCGTTTGACCCCTCTCCCAAGCCAACTTATCTTCTCCCAAGGAAGGCGCACTTCACCATTTGAGCAAGTTGACCTAGATCTAAGTGATGGGTGTTTGAGATTCCACTTGATTTGACATCTACACATCAAATAACATACACCCAGGTTGTCCCTTTCTTGAAATTTACCTTGTGGGCCCCATTCCACATTTTAAGGGATTTAATCCCCATTTTGGACCACTTGGAACACTTAAACTCAGATCTACTAAGATCTAACCGGTGGATTGCCACGAAATTATAGATCCATACTCCTACCTGACCGATCTACTAGGATCTAAAGTTTGGATGCCATCCGACATGATTTGACCCACCTAAACCCCGTTTTAAGCCTCCTTGGGTAAAGTCGCACCACCTTGGAGAAGTGAGTTCACTCACTTCTAGGAACTGGGTACTTGAGATTATTGCAGATCTGAAACCGGAATAATTCAAAACCTAGGTCTAGACTGTCACTTTGTCAAATCTTGCCTTGGGGACTGCATTCCTTGTTTTAAGGGATTGTGGTCCACTTGGGTTAAACCTAGATCTAGACACATTTAACCATCAAGACCTATACTGTCCACTTATCTCATGTTGTAGGAGTCCTAAACCATAAGTCAACCCCACTTTGACTCCACTTCCCAATTCCCAAGGCACTGGTTTCTCTACAAGGTAATTCAACTTTCCTAGACTGTTGGATTGACTTGTGGTTTGACTTAGGCATGGTAAACTATACCTTTGAAGACATCATGAACCATGGTCAAGCTTGTCTCATGTACTAGTTAGCCCCAATACAACCCTTAACTATCCTGCATTGGACACGGTTCCCAAGGCAGTGGATCTTTTGACATTGAACTAGTACACTAGCCCTAGATCTCACTACAAACATTATAAGTCACTCTTACATTCAACTATGAACCAAAGCTATACCTATTAAACCCCTCATTTGGCTTGTGACTTCATCCTTAGGTCTAGGATAAACCATACACCTAACTTCACTTAGAAATACCCTGATTTGGTGTCTTGGTTTTGATCTCTCCTATCGGGAGTAGATCGGGTCTCCCCCTTTGTTGTCTGGGCTAGATAACATAAAGCGAAGGTTGCCTCGACTGGCGTGACAACCATACATATTGGAGGTCGAGGTGATCGTGGTTGCACCTTTTGAGTTGCCCTTCCCTATTGCCATCCATGACTGGATCCATCCATAGGGGTAACTACAGTTTAGGTGATAACAGGTAGGTTATCAAGTATGAGGATCATGAATCAAGTGGGATCTCACCTACCCATGTCTTGGAACCAACCAAACTAGCTTCTCCCAAGTGGTGTGATTTTTCTCAAGGAGGGCTAAGTGCCTTGGAAAGTGTGTCAAATGGAACCCAATCACCACCAAACTATAGATCTGAATTGCCGTGGATGCTATAGAGGTGTGTTCTCAATATCTTTCCAAAAGGTAGGCTAGATCCAAGTAGATCTAAGAAAAAGTAAAAATGAGGATTTTAATCAATTAGGGTTTTTATGATCTAGAAGTTATGGATAAGTCAAGGAAGGAGAAGATCATACCGTTGGATCATATCTGGATGAAGAGATGGATGCTAGTTGAGACGAGGATTACTTTTGCCAAAGATCAAATGAAGAATTTTGAAGCCCTCTTGCCAAATCGATTTTATCCAAAGCCACATGTGTGTCCCTCTAACCTGTCAAAACCAAGGAGCAAAGCATCAATTAGTTTAACATGTTGAAGGTAGTAGATACAAGCAAGAGAGAGATAAGGAAAGAATAGTTGGCACAAAGACAAAACCACTCCCTGTTTAACCAAAACGTATTCCTCCAAGCTTGAAGGGCAGGCCTCCCCACCAATTCGCAATTGTCAAAAACGTCCTCTTAACCTGTAAAAAGATATGGCAAAATATGCAAGATAGCTACAATAGATTCTCCAGTGCAATGGACAAAAGCATTTACAATCAAAGCAACCAACATCCACTCCAAACCCAAGCATGTACTCCAAAAGATAGAAATTTTATTCCAAGAGCCAAGAGCCAAGATCTCTAGATCATTTTACAATGAGAAGCTCTCTCCTTAAATAGGATGGAGAGAGGCCATAATCCTAACCACTTTTTGAATGAGTGGCTAAGATTAAAAGATCAAAAGATCTAATCAATGGTTGAGATGAGCTCAACAATAAAATACATGGATCAATAATAAAATATAACAATAAGTGGACAAATTCACCCAAGGAGAGGGGATCCCACCAAATCATGATGACAAAATAATAGATCTAGCTTATGGTGGGTCCAAAGGGTAATTTTAGACACCCTTGGTCAATCCCCATAGCACAATATCAATAAAATAATCATCAAAGTACCAAATCGTGCCTTTATGGACAAATCGTGAGCCTTAGGAGGCTCCATAAATCATCAGAAAGTGCCATAAGTGATGGATGTGGGTCCTGATGAAGCTGAAACTGCTGGAGAAGGTGTGGAAGACATCCCACTCATCATCACTGATCATCCCATGCCAAAACTTTGCCTCAGTAGCCCCAATTGAATTCCTCAGTAGCCATTTTTACCATTTCTAGACTGCCTCGGGAAGTGTGAAACTGCCCAAACTGCCTCCTGGATTGCCTGCGCTGTCAAGGTGAGCTCACCAATGAGTCTAGGAGGGGGGTAATATGGTAATAACAAGTGGCTGGACCACCTCGTCCATGCACAACGCCCTAGGTGAACCAAGTGAATCCCATCACTGCTTGACAAGGTCTCCGACAGACCAAAACTGCACTAGGATAGCCTACTAAGGCTCCATCATCACTGTAACTGCCCGGAACTGAAAATAGACTATCTCATTGGACTCAGAAGGTCCAAATCCATCTAAGATGTGTACTCATACACCATATAAACCTCTGCATGGTCCAAAATAAATGCTCATCATATCCGGCAGACCAAATAATAATAATCTGTAAAAGTGTTGAAAAGCACAAATCATCATAATAAATCGTAAACCACTGCATAATCCCACCATGGTGCCCTTTACCAGACCATATATAATCTATCTGTAATATTTGAGGTCTGCCACCTCATGTCCTGTGGTTGATTTTTGGTCAAACTGAGGTTTGACCAAGTCAACATGACCAAAATATGACTCAAACTGTCATCAAGCTGCTGCAAGGTGTCGAAGGTTAAAACATGCTTTACAATCCATTCATATAGCAATTATAACAAGTAGCAATCATTACTGGCGATCTAAATCCAAATATATAAGGTCATTAATTATTATTATTACTCAGACTAGACTTTCAAGACCATACTCACTTCATAGTTGTGATCAATTTGCTAGTGAAGGGTGAAGGCTTAGAAATAAAGAGGCTAGGATAAGGGATGACTTACTGATTCAACACTGTGACACTTTGGATATGGAAAGGGAATACACACCATAGCATATAATGGACAAGCAATAACATAGGGAATGGCGGTGTCTCACAAATGGGTAAGTTGTTCAAAGAGTATTTATTCACCTTAGCAGATGCGCACAATCCATAATACAAAGAAGGCCAGCAATCTTTTTGATATAGAATTTAAGTTCCATTGCTTTTTGGGCCTTGAGTTTCCATAGCCTTTGATCTATGTGTGTTTATAAACACATTCCATAGATTTACATTTATTTTAGGCTTCTTGCTGCAGGTGTGTTTTTAAGGCACTTGTTTACCTGAGCACTTCTAGGTGTGTCACAGACAACTTGTTTACCTAGGTATTTTACATTTCACAAAAAGATATAACATTTGATATTTCTTTGCCAGGTTCATTTGGCTTTTTCACAATAGATATAACATTTGATATTTCTTTGCCAGGTTCATTTGGCTTTTCACAATATTTCATTTGCATTCATGGAAGTACTATCCGTTTCAGGTTTAGCCAACAACATTTTTAGTGACTAGGGGGACTAAGCCAACTCATCAGTGGTAAGTTCTGTCACCAACTCAGAGCCGAGACACAATAAACAGGGAAGCTCATCCAATACAGAGGCTATAGTGGGGGAAGGTCCTCCATTCCACTAGTCAAATAGTAAGTCAAGGTAATAAACAAACCAGGTAGGTAATGGATGCATGAAGACAATGAATAATGAGACCAACACTAGCAAGCCAAAGTATATTGGGAATGATCACCTCTAATCTCCCTAGGGAGGGTAAAATCGATGAGTATAGGTCAAGAACTTCTAAGTCTGAGTAGTGACAATATGGTATATATATAAAGTACAAACAGGTCCACATATCTATATGATTGCCAGATCATGATACTAAATGCTAAGACATGCTATAAGAATGGATATAAAAGCAATATAACCATAACACTAGAATATACCTGCCGAGTCATATACCTGAATGCTCAATCATCTGAACCAATATTTGTCCTCTGAAACTACTGTTGTAACTCTGGGCACTACTGACTGCTCTGTATAAATCGTTAAATGGCTACATCAGTCTTCTCTCTGAGTGTCCTGAAACTCAGTCGTGGCATTGGGAATATATCTGCTGTCCATAATCTGATAGTGATCCATATAGGTGCTCATCTCAGCATCTCAAATGCAAAGGAACTGGCTGAATAGTGCTTTGGAATCTGAAAAAGAATGTATGGTAGCCCGGTTACTATATATGTGATAACAATACCTTTCTTTCTTGAAGGATCTAACTTCGTCCTCTTCTCTTTCGGAATGTGTATGTACACAGGGCAACCAAATATTCTGAGATGGCTGACCTCTGGTTTCTTGCTGGGGAAAACTTCTTTTGGTGTTTTGTTGTCAGGTACTCTATGTGGAGTATGATTTTGTACATACACAGTTGTCCTAGCAGCTTCTGCCCATAGATGCATAGGAAGATTTTGGTCATGAAGCATTGCCCTTGCTGCTTCCATAATTGTTCTATTCTTCCTTTCTGCAACTCCATTCTGTTGTGGATTATATGGAGTGATCAACTCCCTCTTAATCCCTGAATCTCAGCATAATTTCTTGAAGTCTTCTGATGTGAACTCTCCACTATTGTCAGACATAAAAGTCTTGATTCTCTTCTCTGTGTGGTTCTCGATCAAGGCTTTGAATTCCTTGAACTTACTGAATACTTCATCTTTGTTCTTCAAGAAATATATTCATGTCTTCCTAGAAAAATCATCAATGAAAGAAACATAATATATATACCCACTCAAAGAACTGGATGACATCGGACTACATACATTAGAGTGGATGATTTCCAAGATTCCTTTTGCCTTGCTTTCGCTACTTGGAAATGTCTTCTTTGTGTTCTTTCCTGTTGCACATCCTTTGCAAATGCTTTCATGTTTTTCCTGGATATCTAGAAGACCTTCGACAACCTTGCTTGGAAGAGATAGTGCTCTATAGTGCACATGTGCAAGCCTTCTATGCCAAAGTTCACTTGGCTCTACTGAGTCATGGACCAAAGCTTGTTTTGGTTAGCCCTTCAATTTGTATAATCCTCCCTCTTGCTCTCCAATCACTACTGCATCATCTATAGTCTTTCCTTTAGGCCACATAAGGACTTGGCCATCTACAAATGCAACCCTCATACCTTTTGCATCCAATGCAGATATGGAGAGAAGGTTCTTCTTAGGTCCTGGTACAAACAAGACATTCTTCATCTTCATAGAATTTTCAAAGTCTAGATTATAAGAGGCTTCACCACTTCCTTTTATAGGATATTGGTAGTCATCCCCAAGTTTCACTTTGTGGGGTGACTCATGTTCAGATAGGTTCATAAAGGATTCCTTGAATCCTGTCATATGCTTGGAAACCCCACTATCTATAAGCCAATCATTGCTTCCATGAGTAATAGTTCCTATGAGGGCAGAAATCAAAACATACTTTTCATCACTTGAAGAATCTTCACTTTCTTCTCTGGCTCTCTTCCTGGGAGGTTCATCATCCTCTGCGGTGTGAGCATGATGTCTTCTTTTGTTGCTCTTCTTCTTGTGAGAGCCACCTTTATTATTTCTGGGACAATCCCTGGAGTAGTGTCCCCTCTCATCACATGTATATCATCAAATGGTGGACATATCTCTTTGGGGTTTAAAGTTACCTCTCTGATTTTGGTGGTGGTGCTTTTCTTTCTTACTGTGGTGGTGCACCCTTTTGTCATCATGCCTTTTGGAGTGTGTTGTGAGAGCTTGGTCTTCATTACCCATCTTCTCTTCTCGAGCCATAAGTCGAGCTTCTTCTTGTGAGCATTCCTCCCACAACCTACTGAATGAGATGAGCTTCCTTCTAGCACAAATTCCTTGAATGAAGGAATCCCATGACCTAGGGAGACCATTCAAGGTGGTCATCACAATTTCACCATTCTCTATATCTTCTCCCACAACTTCAAGTTGTTCTTTTATTCGAGAGACCCTTATGAAGTAAGATTGCATGGTCTCTGCATTTTGTACCTTGACATTCTTCAATTGGTTCCGCAAAGTCATCTTTCGATTTATGTTCTTCCCTTCAAATAGCTTGGTCAAGGAATCAAACATCTCCTTGGGTGTCTTTAGAGAAGACACATGAGGTATGAGATGGTCTTTGATAGAATCTCCAATAATCCTCTTGGCCTTGACCAAGTTCTTTTTATGTAAGGCCTTAGCATCATCTCCCTCTGGGATTGGAACCTCTTCACTTATGTAGGTGTCCAATTCATTTTCTTCTATGATTAACCCAATCCTATACTTCCATGCTCAGAAGTTATCAGCGCCTTCAAGCTTATCCTCAAGCTTGGTGTGGTGAGACATCTTAATGAGAAACTCAAATGGAAATAAAAGATTTAGATCTTACCACTTGATTTGCTGAAACTGGATCTGGAGCTGGTTAGGGTTTGACAGAGAAACCTTAAAAATCCAAACTTGGAATTTCAAACTTTTGTCTAGACAGGGAGATGCAATTGACTGAGGCGAGCAAGCTGGTGTCCTCAGATTTTGAAAACTCCAAAAATTTGCCCCTCAAAAGTGACCTGCGAATTTTGGATCTGCAATTTCTGTCAAATTCTGGTTTTCTCGTTTTTCTGGTCCAAAACCCGAATTAGGGTTTGATAGATCTCAGGGTTCTACCCAACCAAAAAGTTTGATTTTGGTCTCTAAATTTCAATTTTGCTGAGGAGATCAATCCTATGCTGAGAGAACTCCAAAATTCCTCTTCTGTCAAAAGCCCTAATTTCCCGCAGTAGTGATGGGCCAAAAACTAAAAATGCTCGGAATCAAATTCTGTTTCGACAGAAAGATGTGCCTTCCTTAGGAGAGTCAGCCTAGCCTCCTTCCTTTGATGATCTGTGGAAGGAGACCCAAAAATTAAGGAGCCCTAGCTTTCGTAGATGCATAGTGTCTTCTTCTCAGGTTAGCTCTGATACCATGTTAGATTTTTATTATTTAATTCAATATGATCTAGGATCTTATCTGAGAGAATAAAAAGCACAACAAATCAATCACAAGAGACAATAGACACAAAGCATTTCATCGGGGAAACCATAAAGGAGAAAACCCCACAATTTCCTCAGAGATAGAATGAGCAATAGTACAAAACCCCCCAAAAATAAGATAGACTCCAGCAGCTCCTCCTCCAATTGTGCTAACTTGTCTCTCTCACTTATGCGAATGAGTGAGTGAGTGAATGAATGAACAAATGAGAGAGTCACACTCTCTATTTATACTTTACTTCACTTGCCTTTTTACCCTACTGGGCCGACTTCTCCTACGAGAGTCTAATAACCCATAAAACCCTAACTCTGGGTCGACTCCACAAGAGGAGTCTAATAACCCATCAAATAATAATAATGACTCTTTTGATCGGAGGAATATAACCTCTCCGTCGGGTGTACAATAACAATATAAAATATACAAGTGAAATACATTCCAAAGTTACAAATACATCAACATAACAAAGGGGTATGTCTCCAACAAGCAAGGGACAAGTCGTTGGTGATGATACCATGTGGCCTCCAAAGGCCCCTTCAAAGAGTGTGCTCCAAGAAATGTCCATCTGTTAAGATTATATGCTACTAAGACTAAATTCTAACTTCATGAGCATTTAATACATTTTCACAATAGCAGCATAAAGATATCTCTGAAAGACACACAAACACAAGGTACACAACAATTTATCTTCGGAAACCCTCAAGGGGAAGAAAACCCAGCAAAACTTTCTCAATATAGATTACCAAAGTACAATGCCCAATGAAATAAGTCTCATAAGAAAAAGAGACAAAACCCAAACACAAGAGCCAAGAACAATCCTCCTCCTTCTCAATCCTTCGTCTTCCTCTCTTGCGCAATGCTTGAGTGAGTGAATGGTGGAAATGAGAGAGTCATACTCTCTATTTATACTTTACTTTTTGTTGCCGCCTAATACACATCTGGGGTGAACACGGTAAGAAACCTTCAAGCTGCTCGGTGTGTCCTTGGGGGCAAGTGAGAGTCAAGTGTTGTCACCTGATTACTCGACTCCTTCGTCTAGGCTTACTCCTTGCTAAGCCAAGGGGGGTGGTCCCTAGGAAAATAAACTAAAGCTTTTAAACTAAAACACAAGTAAAAAAGTCTATTCTAGGAGTTAGGATGATGAGATGGAAAATAACTCAACAAAGCATCATTTGCAAATATTGGATTTAAATCATTCAACACTACACATGATTGAAAAAAAATGTCCTCATGACATTTTATAAATTGACTTAATCATAAAAGAAATAAATGACCAGTGTCGACAATGAGTGCGATTGCTGCTGTGTAGGGTTGTGAAAGTATTGTAAGAGGCTTGTTGGTTTATTATTAGATGAGTATTAAAGGAATGGGTAAAATTCTTGGTTTGGCCCAGCCAAATCTAACTTCTTGGACTGAGTGCTATAGCGTTTTAATCGAGTGTCCAACTAGGCGAGGATGAACTTTCTTAAAGTAGCCTGCTGAATCTACAGTGTACACCCATGCAACCTCCCAAATCCGCAAAGGTATATTAGTTTGGATTTTCCTATTAAAACTAATTACTTTACATCCTTTTCTAATTGAGCCAATCTGTTCAGTCTAAGCTGCAGCAGTCAAGAACATACTTCAGATTTCAAGTGTTGGTTCGTTTTATTAAATGTTGAAAATGGATGATTAGCTAAGCTAAAACCCAAGAGTATCTTTTCTTCACACCACAAAGTGGTGTAGTACTTAGGTAGAGCAAGGGGTAAATTTTAAGGTTAAATTTTAAGAACAAAAGTAGTTGTAGCACAAAGCATGAAAAGAGATTGAACAATTGTTGTAAGTCCTTTGAGGACGCTTTGTGTGCTTTATGAATTTATTTAATTACTAATGCTTTAAAAAAAAACTAATCTAAACAAAGAAAATTAAAAAAAAAATGAAAAATATGCGAATCTCCCTTGGGGGGATTGGGGCTAGGCGCTGGAATTGCCTGCTGAGCTCTTTTTATTTTATGATTTACAAATAGAAACTTTAAAGGAATACTGCTTTCCCTTTATCAATAGGGAACAAGTAGACAAGAAGAAATAAGAATAATATTTTATTTGATCCCATGATGTTGTGTTACAAATGAAGGAGGATTGCCTTATTTATATGTGATAAGGCTAACTTAAACCTCCTTTAGAGCCGACCTACCTAAACTGTCTTAAAATGACTTAAAACGATTTTTTCAAGGTTTGTCACCCACAATACGGGGACTAAACCTCATAAAACATAAGATAATGATAAAAATGATGAAGTGATGCAACAAGATGAAAAGTTGAGCTTGGAAGGAGGACGTCATGCCCCATCTAACTCCAACATTGTGCCTTTTCCCTCAATGCCCTCCTCCTTAACGTAGCTTGCAAAGAAGGTGGACGATTTGTCCTTGATGACTAGGATGATCAAGAGGAAAGGGTAGTACAAAGAAAAATAGGTACAAGGGGGTATCCATGAGGTGTGCTAAGGGGGGTATGACAACCCTTACACACGCAATCACCTTCTACATAGCATAAACATAAGTGTGGCTAGGACCCCCTAAGCCATATGTCCTAATGGAGTCATCCCAAGAAGCACCAGAGCACTAACCCAGGGCATAAATGGCCAACATGATTGGAAACTTCTTCCCATCAAGGGGTAGTCAGCAAAGCCACTAAGCCAATACTCCTTGAAATGAAAACCAAGAAGACTTGCCCATATCAAGGGTCTTGAGCCCCACTAGGCCAACACTTTTACATAAAACAAGCCCCACTTGGCCTTTACAATGTGTTGCCGCCTAAAACACACTTGACCATGGGTAAGTCTCCCAACCGCTATGTGTGTTCTTGAGAGCAACTATGAGTGTAGAACCCAATGTCACCTCGATCCTAAAATCCTCCATTTATATCACAACTCCTAAAGGTCAAGAGGGGTAGTCCCTACTTACTAAGATTCTTTTTGAAGTTTGTTTTAAGAGTTGTAAATTATTAAATGTTCAAATGACAATCAAACGTGCATAGATGCAATAGTTCAAATGACAAGCAAACCTTTCTTTAAACTATTGACCAATTAAATGCAAGAGAGAAATAAATAGTTAAATAACAAGACCAGTGCCTACTTCTTGGGCTATGGAGTCACTAAATAAAACCAGATTACCAAATATTTTCCAATAGCATTAAATAATTCATTAACCATGACAATCAAAAGATCACATTAAGCACCAATTTGTAGAAATGAACAATTTAGTGAAGCAAAGATGCATATTAAAAGATTGAGCTGAAAATGAAGTGCTTTCGAAATAAAGTACTGTAAACAATAGTAATGTTTTGCAAATGGTCCTTTAAATTTTAGTTTATTTTAAGTCTCACTTCAACTTAGGGGATTATGGTTTGTGCAAGAAATCTAATGCTACTCTAAGTGTCTACCCCAAGAAATTATCTCTTTTGATTTGAGAGAGATTGTCGGGTGCTCAACATGAGAACACAAGTCAATCCCAAAACAAACTGGGTGCTCAACTGGAGGACACAAAGTGCCACAAGGCTCCCAACAGCCTCTACCCCACTAGCTCCACATGTCAAGTTGTTCGGGTACACACGGTACTACCAAAGGACCGAACACCAAGAGCAACCACTTCACACAAACAGATCACAGATCAACACACCGATGTTTTGACGTGGTTTAAACCCTCTTGAGGGAAACACTCCACGGCCCCGGCCAAATAGCTTCTACGGGACAATTTATTATGCAAAGAAAGAAAGTTACAAATGAGCTTCTCATAATCGATCAACTAAACAATGACCCTCCATGCTCTTTAAATAGAGATCATGGACCAATCGGGTGTTAAGCCACGGATCAAGGTTAGGTTTGATCTAAGAGAAGTTGAGCCGTCGGATCACTCTATGTCGGAAACATATCGTGACCGTCGGATTAAGTATTTACAAATGCATACTAATGCATACTAAAGAAACACACTATCCCTAACGGATATATTACACAAGTTGATCTTAACTAACTCCTAAGTGTCTAAATATCCTAACATCCCCCCTTAAGAACAACTTGGGATAGGATTGAAGGATTTACAAAAGTGACACTATTAGGAGAAGGAAGGAGGCATTAGAGCCTATTCCCCCTTAATGACAAGTTCCTGAACTCCTAACATAGATCGAAGTTTAGAAAACTTCGCTTCGGTAAGAGACTTGGTGAAGATGTCTGCAACTTGATCATCTGTAGGGCAAAAGAGCACTTCAAGAACACGATCATGAACAAGATTTCTGATGAAGTGCATGTGTAGCTCAATGTGTTTGCTACGTTGATGTAGAACTGGATCTTTGGCAAGCTTGATGGCACTTTGATTGTCGCACCAAAGTGGAGTAGGCTGCTGCTGCTCGAATCCAAACTCTGAAAGGATCTGTCGAAGCCATAAAGCTTCCTGACTGGCATTAACTGCTGCTCGATATTCTGCCTCTGCTGAAGAAAGAGCAAGAGCTTGTTGTTTCTTACAAGCCCAAGTAATAGGTCCAGATCCCAGACTGAAAACATAACCTGCAGTAGACTTTCGATCATCAGGATCGCCGGCCCAATCTGAATCAGTGAAGCCAACCAACAAAGGTTTCCCCCCTGTACTGTAATGAATCCCAAACTGAACTGTACCTCGAATATATCGAAGTATTCTTTTAGCTGCTTTCCAGTGACTTTCATGAGGTGTCTGCATATAACGGGCAACTCTACCAACGGCAAAGGAAAGGTCAGGACGGGAATGAGTCAAGTATAAGAGACAACCAACAAGCTGACGATACAAGGTGGCATCTACTTCAGGTGAAGTACAAGTGGCAGAAAGTTTGACTCCAGACTGGAAGGGAGAAGGGGCTGGTTTACAATCTTCCATGTGAAAGCGACGAAGAAGGTCACAAGCATACTTAGACTGAGAAAGAAAGATTCCTTCTTTGGTTTGCAGAACTTGGAGACCAAGAAAATAATGCAAATGTCCTAAGTCTGACATTTCAAAAGTTTGTTTAAGACTGGATTTCACATGGGTTATAAGCTTAGGGTCACTACCAGTAAGAATAAGGTCATCAACATATAGAACAAGTATGATGAGATGGTTTCCTACTTTCTTGGTATAGACATTGGGGTCAGAATGGCATCTAGAAAAACCAGTGTCAAGGAGAAAGCTATCCATTTTGGCATACCAAGCTCTAGGAGCTTGCTTAAGGCCATATAAGGATTTCTTAAGGCGACAGACAAGGCTAGAGTTATTCTGAACATAGCCAGGAGGTTGTTCCATGTAAATTTCCTCCTGTAAATCACCATGTAAGAAGGCAGACTTGACATCCATTTGATGGACTTCCCAGTTGTGTAAGGATGCAAGGGAAAGAACAAGGCGGATGGAATTCATTTTGGCGACGGGAGCAAAGGTTTCATTGTAGTCAATCCCTTCAACTTGGGAAAAACCTTTGGCAACTAACCTTGCCTTAAGTCTTTCAACACTTCCATCTGATGCATACTTAGTTCTGTAGACCCATTTACATCTGACAAGTTTTCTTCCTTTTGGAAGAGGTACAAGATCCCAAGTATCGTTCGCCATTAAGGAACGATATTCTTCATCCATGGCTGCATCCCAATCTGGATTCCCTGAAGCTTCTGCAAAAGTTTCTGGATCATGATTCTTGGAAACTTGAGCCAAAAGAGAAGAGGCTCGATGAAACTGAGAACGTGTTCGACGTTGATCTCTAGGATCACCGGCAAGATCACTAGCTGCTTCACATGTTGAACGGACCCATCGAGGAAGCACTTGTGCTGGTGCAACTGGAGGAACATGAGCAGGCGGAGGTGGATTTTCATCCTCACTTTCATCATCAGAAACTGGAGTTGGAAACCTGTCAAGGAAGTTGGAAGAAGAAGAAGAAGGCACAAACGCCGAATCGGGCTCGCAGGCCAAAGATGGCACACTCGCCGAGTTAGGCTCGCAGGCCAAGATATTTTCATCAAATTTAACATCTCTTCTAATGATTATAGCATGAGAAGGTGGTTGAAGAAGTCTATAACCTTTTACATCTTCAGAATATCCAACAAATATGCACTTTTCACTTTTAGGTTGCAATGCTTTCCGTTTTTCATCCGGAATGTGAGCCCATGCTTCACTACCAAACACACGAAAGTGACTTACATCAGGTTTAATTTTACTCCATGCTTCTTCCGGTGTTATACCTTGTAATGCTTTTGTGGGGGTGCGATTAACTATGTAATTTGCACAATTAATGGCTTCAGCCCAAAATTGAAGACTTAGTCCCTTAGATTGGATCATACAATTAGCCATTTCTTTTAAAGTGCGGTTCTTCCGCTCAGCTACACCATTTTGTTGTGGTGTATATGGAACAGTGTGCTGTTGTTGGATGCCTTGTTCAGTGCAGAAAGTAGTGAACTGTTTGTTAACATATTCTCCTCCATTGTCAGATCTTAACTTAATAATTTGATGACCAGATTGTTTTTCAACAAGGGCCTTGTAGGCCAAGAACATGTTAAATACTTCGCTCTTAAGTTTTAGGAAATAAACCCAAGTGCGTCTGGTGTAATCATCAATGAAAGTTAAGAAATATTTGAAACCAGAAAAGGAAGCAGATGGAAGAGGACCACACAAGTCACTATGCACAAGCTCCAAGGGAACCGAGGCGTGCCAAGAGGCACGTTTGTCAAAACTGTCCCGATGATGTTTTCCGAGTACACAACCGGAGCAAACACCATCTCTGCAAGATACCATCGGAAGACCTGTCACCATATTTTCTTTACATAGTTGTTGCAATGAGCGATAATTTAAGTGACCAAATCGCTCATGCCAAAGTTTGCTCAAGTTATCACTATGAGCAACAAAAACTGAAGGGAAAGGTGATGACCCAAAGTTGTTAAACTTGTACAACCTGGTAATATCATCAACAATTCCGGTAGCTAGAACCTGTTGAGGATCTTTAAAATCCTTGATTACAACTTGGTGAGGTGTAAAGGTCACAGTTTTACCTTCACCAGAATGAGTGATCTGATAGACTGATAACAAATTGCAGGAAATTCTTGGAACACATAGTACATCACTAAAATGACCATTATCTACTGGAACTGTTCCAGCTCCTACAACACTTAGAGATCTATCATCACCAACAAATATTTGTTTGGTGTTACATTCATGCATAGTAGAAAAGATGGCTTGATCCTTAGCCATATGATAAGATGCTCCAGAATCAATGAGCCATTCATTTGAAGTAGAAGAAGAAGATGCATTATAAGAATAACCAGAAGCACAAAGTGCATGTCCATGAGAGGTAGATTCTGATGGTGAATCTAGGCTGATGTGGTGCTTCTTCATTGCTGCTTCCAAGGCTGCCATCTTCTTGAAACACTTTGATTCATCATGATTATCTTTCTCGCAATAGTTGCAATGCCGCTCAGTCTTCTTGCCTTTTGGCTTGGATCCTTTGTCATTTTTTAAAGAAGGAGCTGACTGAGAGGGTTTTGGACCCTTGTTTGACTTATTATTGCGAAAATTTTGTTTCTTGGGAGGCTTGGACTTTTCTTTCTGTTGGGACAATAAGGCTTTCCCAGATGTATCTGCATTGTTGATTATTCCAAGATGAATGAGTTTATCTTGTTCTCTAATCAAGGAATCACAAAAGGATTCAAGACTAGGCTCTTGATAGCTAGCTGCATTCAATGACGCTTTCATGGAGTAAAATGTAGATACAAAAACAGAATATGCAGGTCCAAGTTTGGAAAGAATATGATAAATGCATTGTTTGTCTTCCCTCTCAATCTTACATTCTGCACATAAGAGCTTGAGAGTTTTGTACTTAGATAAATAATCTTGAATGCATGAAAAGTCACTTGGATTTAAAGAAATCAACTCATTTTCGAGTTGGTGACCTCGAATTTCATTGTGTTTACCAAACACAGTTTCCAACTTGTCCCAAGCAGCATTAGGTTCATCAATTCCAGATATGTGGAATCGCAAATCAGTAGAGATTGACATCCCAATCAATCCACGAGCTTCATCACATCTATTTGCCCATTTTATTTTCTTATCATCATCAGTGGGTTCTTTTTCTTTCCCTGTTGTAATTCTGAAAAGTCCCCTACTTCGTAGAACATCCTCCATACGAGATTTCCATGAGAAATAGTTGGAACTGTTAAGTAGAATATCACAAAGGGCGGCCATATTTATAAATTAATGGCTGTAAAAGCAGAAACCAATAGTCTGGATGTGAAGAGCTCGAAAAAATAGGCGGTTTAAAAAAAAACGGCTCTGAAAACGGACTCTGTATGATGAAGTTATGCTTGAACAAAGAAACTGTTGAAGATGTCCCCAATAGTGACGTGGCAGCTAGAGAATGTCCAGCAAAAAAAAGAACCCCCCTCTTCCCAAGATGAACCTTTTGACAATCACTTTACAAAAAAGTTGCTTTTAAGTGAATCACTTTTGTAAAATAAGTGATTTCACTTTTACAATGATATTACTTTTAAATAGTGCAACAATAAATAAAAAGCTTAAGTGACTCACTTGTATTTTTATTTTTTATTATTTAAGTGAGATGCACTTTTTACAATAAAGTAACTTCAAAATAAAAATTGCATGCACTTTTCTTTTTAAAAGTAACTTCCTAAGACTTGAACTCAAGACCTATTAAGGAATAAAGCAACTTTGGACCAAGTGAGCTAGTTTAAAAGATATGTAAAATATGGAAATGAGGAAGGGGGCTTTTTTTTTTTTTTTTTACTCTTCTTGCTCGGTTTGCGTGCTTGCCCTTTTTCCTGCAAAACAAACCACAAAACGAAACAAAAAAAACTTTTCCACACTTGTGGAGTTAGATCTTGTTAGCTTGCCCGGAAAGTCTACGTTTTCTCTCTGTTTCTGATTTGCCGAGATCGCGCAAAGTGCACGGCAAAGAGCATACGCAGCCGAGAAAAACCCTTTCCCTTTCTGTTTCTGATTTGCCGAGATCGCTCAAGGTGCACGGCAAAGAGCATACGCAGACGGGAAAGCAACAATCCGAAACCAAAAAAAAATCTAACAGTAACAAAAAATAAAATATGAGATTTTTCTTTTCAAAAAACGAAATAAAAAAATGCGTCACTGTAACATTATACCTTCAGATCTGATGAAAAACGCGTTTTTGGAGCAACCGGGAACCGTTTTCGATCAAACGAAAACTATTTCCCAATGGAAACGACGCTCCGGACGCAATGGAACACCTCCCACAGCCCAGAAATGCACAGAAATACCAGAACTAGAAACCCTTATGAGTTTCGGCAACAGCAGTTCAAGATCTAGATCATAACCGGAAGCGGCACTTCATAAAAGATCTGATACCATGTTCGGGTACACACGGTACTACCAAAGGACCGAACACCAAGAGCAACCACTTCACACAAACAGATCACAGATCAACACACCGATGTTTTGACGTGGTTTAAATCCTCTTGAGGGAAACACTCCACGGCCCCGGCCAAATAGCTTCTACGGGACAATTTATTATGCAAAGAAAGAAAGTTACAAATGAGCTTCTCATAATCGATCAACTAAACAATGACCCTCCATGCTCTTTAAATAGAGATCATGGACCAATCGGGTGTTAAGCCACGGATCAAGGTTAGGTTTGATCTAAGAGAAGTTGAGCCGTCAGATCACTCTATGTCGGAAACATATCGTGACCGTCGGATTAAGTATTTACAAATGCATACTAATGCATACTAAAGAAACACACTATCCCTAACGGATATATTACACAAGTTGATCTTAACTAACACCTAAGTGTCTAAATATCCTAACACAAGTTCTTTTTTCTCAGTATCTAGTTAAGATGAATTTCTGAGTGCCTATTATTCCAGCCAACACAAATCCTTGCCCTTTCTTGTCACCTAAGATCGGTCGAACTGGCAAGGGGAGTGAATACGGGGCAAGAATCGGGGCACAAATTAAGTTTTAACCTTTAATGAATGAGTAAAAATCAAAGTGCAATGAAAGCCAACATGATTTTACAAGGGAGGAAAAGCCTTCTCACTTGTAAGGTGCGGGAAAAATAAAAGACAAGCCAACGCGATTTCACAAGGGAGGCAAAGCCTTCTCACTTGTGAAGTTTGGGCAAAATAACTTAAAGTAAAAAAAAAAAGAGTTAGAAAGTAAACTACAAGCCAGCACGATTTTGCATGGATGGGCAAAGACTATTCTCATGCAAGTTGTGGGAAAATTAAAACGAAAGCCAACGCAATTTTACAATGGAGGAAAAACCTTCTCACTTGTAAGGTGCGGGCAATGTAAATTATAACAAAGGAAATTATGTTAAACCCAAGCCACTTACAATTACAGTGCAATGGTGGCAATGCCTCCTCACTTGCATGCAATGGATGACAAACAAAACTAAGAACTTGAAGTTGAAACAAAATACACGAAACCAAGCCCAAGAGATTCTCTTGGACTTGTTACAATGATATAAATTTCAGCACTTAGTGTTTGTGAGAAAGAGGGGAAAGAAGGTGATTTTGACCGTTTTCTTCCAATTGGTCGAAATAGTAGCTTGTGGATGCCTTTTGTGCTTGATGATGGCCAAATTTGGGTAGCATAACACTTTTATTTTGTGCAGACCTGCTAAAAACCAACAAGCAAAATGTTATTGAAAATGCCCAAAATCACTCTTGGGCAATGTTAGTTATATTATACAAAATATTACAAAAAAATTTGAAAATTTATGAGTAAATTTTGCACAAGATAAGAACATGTAAATGAGATTTGAAATCTGATTTTTATATGGAAAACATGTAGAAATAAAATGCAGAAAATTAAAAGAGAAGGGAAGAGATTGTGCTCTTTGCTCTTCCAATGTTTGAAGTAGTGGGGTATCCGACCAAGGAAGTTCACTCTTTAGTCCAAGTAACCTGCAACTTGTAAGATGTTTGCTACACAACTAAAAGAAAATGTGAGATCCTAATGATGAGCTAAGAAATCATAAACTTTGACCGAGAAACGTATGAAGTTCTTAACTACAAAATAGGAAATTCATAAAATCTATAGCAAAAGTACTAGAGATCTTACCAAAGCAAAAAAATTTGCTTGTTTGGCCTCCCAAAGCTTGAGTAAATATGAAGTGCAGAAGCAAACCACCATCATATAGCAATACCAACACAAGATCTCCTCCAAAGAATTTTATTACTAAGCCAAATGGTTGAAAATTACAATGGCCCAAAATGGGGCAAGATGGAAGCAAGAGAGAGTGAGAAAATAGCAAGAGAGCAAGAGCATGAGAGATTGTAACCACAATGAGGAGGAAGAGCCTTCTTAAGTAGCAAAAGAGGGAGAGAACCCCTCTTGTATGTTTGCCAAGTGTCAAATGGGAGAGAGGGTGCCCATGGAGAGGGGGGCGCACTTGCTCAAAGAGGGCGCATTTCATGAGAGATGAGCACATAATGGGGGGGGAACCCCCCTCTAAGGTTTTAAACTTCAACTCTATGCCAAAGGGGGGGGAACCACCAAAGTGGGACCCCTCCCATTGACTTTCACCCAAACCACAAGTTCATGAGGAGGAGGGCGCACTTCCTAGAGTGGGCACTCATATCTTGTAGTACAATTACTTGGGGGGGGCCTCTTGGACCTTGATTTCATCTTGAGAACATAACTTGACCTTAGGAAACAATATTTCCCCTCCCCAAGTGACTATAGTCACTTTACAAAAATTTGCCTTACTAATTAATTGCCCAATTTCTTGATTTTCTTGACTGACTTAGGAAAAAGTGTCCAAAACCTTAGCAAGACCTGTTCGAATGACTTCAAACTTGGCCCAAGGGTGTAGGGAGTCTCATGACATTTATCTTGAGTACCCATACCCCTATACAACATCATAAATGATCAAGTATCCCTCTTTTATATTACAACATTTTATGCTAAGGGACATTTTTTAATCACTAAAAATTAAAAAATCCTATGTAAAACTTAATGGAATTCTGTAAGAATCTGGATAATGACTAGCATGGTAATATAGAACACTCCTAGGCCCCAATCACCCAATGGACTCGATCATTAAAATGCCTTTCGCCACTTTGGAGGTATTTTTGAGTGAAAGACTCAAATAATTAAAATCAGTAAAAATGAATTTTAATTATCCAAGTGAAAAACACTCAATGAAAGGACTTCCCTAATGATAAAGTATTATGCAACTAAGTTACACAAAAATTGAACCTCATGCTGACATATCCTTACAAAATCCCCCGTAGGGGTGTGGAAATTTCATGGAGAGAAGATAAGAAGAAGAGCTACCTCGCTTGAAAAATTCATTAGGTACTTCTTTCTCATCTTCAAGGCACAATGAACATGTGCAGGTACATTGTTGTCCACCTAGTTGGTTTTGGTGGTCAACACAATGAAAAAAACACCTCTTTTGCACATTTGATATGGCACACTACAAAGGATCTGGAGGGTAATAGGCTAACCAAGAAATTTTCAATAATCCACATCCATTCTACGATAATCCTGAAAAAAATGCACATTATTGTATCCATGGGAACCATCTTCAATAACAAAGAGATCCTCAAGCCTATCATCTTCAAAAAAATTGTCGTCAAGTGCAAAAGAGAGGAAGGCTCACCAAACCCTCATCAACATGACAAGAACAAGGAGAAGCGTCAACCATACCTTCATCAAACATGTCTTCAATCCTCTTCAACGGGCAATGGCTCTTCAACAAGAGATTCTTCATCTTCTTCTTGATCTTCATGGATTTCTTTGACAAAATCTTCTTCATGTTGTTCCAACTTCCAAGATGTAGACCCTGATTCTAATTTACTAGAGGCTGCAAAGCTTGGTTTTCTATATGGAAATGGCATTCTGTACATGATGTGTGTAGAAACTTTACTTCAAACAATGGAAATAAATATGCTTCTAGATTTTGCATAGAATGTTAGAGTTCTCAAATCAACTTTTAATGAAATACTAACTTTTTTGCTTGTTTTGGTTTAGCAGATTCGATTTTCTCTTTGCTATTGTTTCCTTGTTATTAACATCTAGTATTAAGCAAAATAATTTCCTTTCCAATGTCTATGCAAGAGATTATTATACAATTTAACACTACAAATTAAATGGCAGTTCCAAAGATATTATGAGTTACATTTACTACAACTTAAATTAAAACTTTACCATAACTTAATAAAATTTAGAAGAAGAATACATGTTTCTCCTGGTTGACGAGTCCAAGGCAAGCTCCTAACACTTCAGATTTATTGCAGCTCACAGTTACCCAACTCAGTCTAACCACCCAGCCACTGGGAATAGCCTCTTGCCGCCGGAAATGTGCACTTGGTTAACACAACAAAAATCTATGCTACTGTTCGGTGCGCCCTTGGGGGCAAGTCTCGAGTCAAGGCTGTTACCTGATCTTGACTCCTCCGTTTAGGCCAACTCCTAATCGAAGCCAAGGGGGGTAGTCCCTATGGAATGTTTCTAAGGTTATTAGAATGTTTCGGTGAATTAGTTATGAATGATGTTTAAGGAGTTTTTAAGGAAGTTTATGATTAAAAATAGTTTCCAAGATTGTTTTGCAAAATAGTTTAAAAATCTTTCACCAACGAAATGAAATGACAACCAATATAGATAATACAACAAAAATATGATATTAAGCAAAAGTGAATGAACAATTTGTTGTGGACCAGTGCCTTATGGAGTCAATATATAAGATATAAAAAATGTTGCTGAAAGGGGAATGTTTTGCAATTGTCTCTTGGTTATTTTTAGATTATTAGTGAATCGAAGTTATTTAGGGAAAAATGGGGGAACTCTCGAGATACCGTGAGGTACAGAGAGGAATGTCCGGAAATTGAAAAATGGTGGCTCCTCACGAAGACGTGTGGGTTGGAATGGAGTCTCTAGGGCGGTGTTCAACACTACACCAACAAGGGTGTAGCCTAATTGTTCCCTGAGGTCGCCTCCCAGTTGTTCTCGCTTCCTCTGAGAAATTTTCCCACACAAAATTCAATTGATGTAGTGCCGGATTTCCACTATGTGAAGGTTAGTAAATTTTATTAAGTGAGTTGTTTAGATTAAATGTGAGACTTTAGAAGGTAGTTTATAGCTCTTTCTGATTTCCCATAGGGCCAGGCAGAATGCCCTCAAGGGGAAAGAGCATACTTTGAGCTACAAGCTAAATATTTTATTTCCGATTAATACTTGAAAGAAAAATGCTTAAAAATGAAACAAAAATAAAGCAACACAGAATATGTGTCACTTTTCTGATCATCCACCACTAATCGGCAATGCCTTTGTGTGGTGGTGAGAGCATATTTCATGGCAACGAGATTTGTGTTAAGTTCTAATTTACTCTTGCGGAAATAAAAACGCAATAAAAAGAAAAATTATTAAGCAAATTAAAAGGTGTGTGTGTGTTTGTTGTGTTGTTAGAAAAAATTATACCACGAAAAATTAGACAGTGCAAATCCCCCCAGAGGGGATGGGGTGTGGGTGCTGTGTAGCCCACTTGTTCTCGTTTAATAATTACAATATAAAAAGATATAAAGAAATGCCACTTAGTCCATTTATAGTTGGATCTAAGGGCTTACAATCATATAGAGTAATGTACAAGTGGATGGGGGTCCACATGAAGCATTTTTCGCACTTTTTGATGAGTTTTGGTCACAAATCTGCCCACTTTCGTCAGAGACCTGCTAAAAACCAGCGAGCTAAAATGCTGTAAATTAGTGGTTAGAACATACAAAACTACATAGAAATACAAGATATTACGCTTACAAAAATATTGGAAAATTTTAAGCACTTTCAAGCATAAGATACTAGATCTACTATTTAACCTTGAGATGAAGCTATCTAGATCTACGAGAAGCAAGAGATTTAAAAATGAATTTTGGATCTACTCTACTTGCTTCAATAAAAACATAAAAGAAAGAGTATTTTGTTTATGTGAAGAAGATGGAACAACCACAAGCTATTTAGCTTTGGAAGAGAGGAGGAAGATTGATGCCTGCAAAACCAATATGTCAACCAAAATATAGAAGCAACCAGCCACCAATCTTATAAGAAGAATCAAGACTAGATCAACCTCCAAAGCTTAGCATCCAATCCTGCACAACTTCAAAAGCACTCATACACCAAAAGGATTAAATCTAGTATATCAAATGATAAGAAATTAGATGGGCAAGAGTACAACCAAATACTATTTGTTGCCGCTGGATCTCTAAACATTCAAAAAAAAAAAGCAACTCAATAACTATGAATGCTTACCCTACTAGAATCCAAGATCATTGCCAACCTAGATTAATCCACAATAGTGATATGAAAGCAAAAAATGAAATTGTACAAGTATACCTCAACCAAGTGCATGCATGAACATGGAACAAGAGCAACCAATATTGACCTCCAAAGTCTTCAAAATATTATTCAACAAATAGCAAAAGCTTAAATAGTACATGAGCAGAGGTTCAATGCTCCATGAAGAGAAGAGGAGAAAAGACTTGCTTTTATAGATAATGAGAGAGGAAGGAGGGGGAGTTATGTTAGTTTTTCTACTTTTAATCAATAATATCTAGGATCTTAATTGAAAGAATAACATGCACATCATAACACAATAGACACAAAGATTTTCCTCAGGGAAACCATAAAGGAGAAAACCCCGCAACTTCCTTAGAGATAGAATCGTCACCAATACAATATCACAAAATGGAAAACCCCAAAATAAGATAGTCTTCTGCAACTCTCTCTCTTTTCTCCTTTGCAAACTTGTCTTCTCTCTCTCACTAATGCGAACTCTAGTGAGTGAGTGTGTGTCTAAATGAGAGAGCCCAACTCTCTATTTATACTTTATCTTTCACTTGACCTTTTTACTTGCTAGGTCGGCCCCAACTAAACCTGACTTGGCCGAATTCTGAAGAAGACTCAATAACCCTAATACATTTGACTCTAGGGGGATCTAATGCCCCGACTTACAATGGAGGGTTTACCTCAATGACTTTACATGACCAAATGTAATAATGACATCTCCGACCGGAGGGAAAAATATCTCCGTCGAAGGTACAAATAAAATACAATAATACTAACAATATAAACTACAAGGGAATATCTTCCAAAGTTACAATTACAACAACACTCCCTCTTAACTAGGAAGGTATTCTCTTGCCACAGTTATCAACCCTTTTGGACACAAGTCTGGATAACATCATCATCACTGGATCATCATCAATGCTGGAACATCATCATCAACACTGGATCATCATCGTCATTGCTGTTGCAATCCTCATCATGTCGATCATCGATTGGTGACATCTCTCGAATCTAATCGTCATAGGAAGTTCTACCGAGCCAACCCTTTTTCATGCTGGATGTAGGCCTAGCCCTCATGTAGGTCTTCATCATCTCTGTGAGCAAGCCATTAAGTAGGTACAGCCCAGGACCAGTCATTGCATTGCCATTGCAAAAACCTGCTTCTCCTACTATCGTCTCATCGCCTTCAAATCATCTCATCATCACACAGAGCACAACCCAGATGCACATCACATGTCCCACAACGGTCAGCCCGCGTCTATTAGCATGGGAGGACAAACCTGCTACCATGCGAGATCCTTCCTAGGCGCACACACAGTGTCTTATGATCGGTGGATGTCTCCTGTATGGGAGGACATACCTACCACCATACGAGACCTCGTCTACCAACATGGGAGGACTTTCCTACCACCATGCGAGACCCAGCCCTTACATCTACCAACATGGGAGGACTTTCCTACAACCATGCGAGAATGGCTCAGCCCTTACATCTACCAACATGGGAGGACTTTCCTACCACCATGCGAGAATGGCCCGGCCTTTACATCTACCAACATGGGAGGACTTTCCTACCACCATGCGAGAATGGCCCATGTGCATCTGTGTCTTCCGGACTCATCACTTCCTCTTGGAAGGAACCTCGATCTAGAGAACACCAAGCTTCTCTCTGAAGTACTGGAACTTCACTCTGGCTAACGGCTTGGTCAACACATTGGCTATCTGCTCGTCTGTCGCTACATACTGGAGCTTCACTACTCCTCTCTGCACCATATCCCTGATATAGCGGTACTTGATTTCAATGTGCTTCGACTTGTCATGGAACACTGGGTTCTTGGACAACTTTACACAACTCTGGTTGTCACAAAATATACAAGTCGCCTCTAATTGGAGATCAAACAAATCAAACAGTAGCTTCCTAATCCATACTGCCTCACAACTAGCAGAACAAGCTGCAATGTACTCTGCTTCGGCTGTACTCAGTGCCACACACGATTGCTTCCTGCTAAACCAGGAGATCATATCGGATCCCATACTGAAGCAACATCTCGAAGCGCCCTTCCTATCAGCGGCACTGCCTGCACAATCCGAATCAACATAACCCTGCAGGTTAATCTTTTGATTCGCGTCATACTTGAGCCCATAGTCAACTGTACCCTTCAGGTACCTTAGTATATGCTCTGCAACAATCAGGTGAACATGTCTCGGATCTGTCAGGAACTGGCTCAATGTGTTCACAGCAAAGCATATGTCTAGTCTCATGTTCGTCAAGTACATCAATGAACTAATCATTTGACGATACATCGTGGCATCAATTGATTATGATGAAGCATCACATAGTAGCTTCAAGTTCGATGCCATGGGTGTGGTCATAGCCTTGTAGTCCATCATTTCGAACCTCTTCAGAATCTCTACTGCATACTTCCCTTGTCCAAGGAAGATTCCATCTGCACTCTGCCACACCTCCATGCCTAAGAAATAATGCATCATACCCAGGTCCTTCATCTCGAACTTTGCGGCAAGCTTCCTCTTCGTATCTGCAATGAGCTCATCCTCCCCTGTTACAAACAAGTCATCTACATAGAGTAGAAGTATCATTGGATTTCCCACCTCAACCTTGTAGTAAAGGTTGGAATTTGCTTTACTCTTGGCAAAGCCCAAGCTCATCAGGAAACTATCCATCCTGTCGTACCACGTCCTGGGTTCCTGCTTCAGTCCGTACAAGGCCTTCTTCAACTTGCACACATGAGTTTTCCTGTCATGTGTCTCAAATCCCAGTGGTTGCTCCACGTACACTTCCTCTTCTACTACACCATTCAAGAACGCTGTCTTGACATCCATCTGGTGTACCTTCCATTTCATCACTGCAGCCAATGCAAGTACAGATCTGATGGAAGTGTATCTGGCTCTAGGTACAAATGTCTCCTCATAGTCTATGCCTTCCTTCTGGGAGAAGCCACGCGCCACAAACCTTGCCTTGTGTTTCTCAATGCTATCATTTCTCAATGCTATCATCTGCAGCATGCTTGATCTTATAGATCCACTTCGCAACAGACTTCCCTTCTGGTCTCGGAACTACCTCCCATACATCAATCTTCATGATCGACTGGTACTCCTCGATCATGGCATCCTTTCATTAATTTTTCTTTGCGGCTTCCTCGTAGTTGGAAGGTTCTTTGTCAATGATGTCGCACAACAGGGAAACATAGCTGGAGTATGGCCTAGGTCTCTTACTTTCTCTATGCATCCCCTCTAGAGCGCCATACCTCTTTGCATCTTGTATTGCTTCTTGTACCCATACTGGTTTCCTCTTGTGGGAGTTCTTCTCACGAGGTGGATCTACAGGATCTACTGCTTCTTCCATTACTGCATCTCGAATCCTAGGAACTTCAGGTTCTTCAGTGTCTTCAATAGGTAACTTTCTGGATTTGTTGTATGTCGAGTCTTTGTCGAATGTCACATCTCTGTTGATGTCTATCTTCTTGAATCCTGGGACGTATATTTGGTAGGCCTTCGAACTTTCACTGTATCCTACGAATATACCCTTTTTTCTTGAAGGATCTGGCTTCGTCCTCTTCTCCTTCGGAATGTGTATGTATACTGGGCAGCCAAATATCTTGAGATGGCTGACTTCTGGTTTCTCACCGGAGAACACTTCTTCTGGAGTCTTGTTGTCTAGTACTTGATGAGGAGTACGGTTTTGTACATACACTACTGTCCTCGCAGCTTCTTCCCATAGGTGCATCGGAAGATCCTGGTCATGAAGCATTGCTCTTGCTACTTCCATTATAGTTCTATTCTTTCTTTTTGCAACGCCATTCTGTTGTGGATTGTACGGAGTGGTCAACTCCCTCTTAATCCCAGATTCTCTATGCAGGTTCTTGAAATCTTCCGAGGTGAATTCTCCGCCATTATCTGATCGAAAGTTCTTGATCTTCTTCTCAGTGTGATTCTCGATCAAGGCTTTGAATTCCTTGAACTTGATGAATACTTCATCTTTACTTTTCGAGAAGCATATCCAAGACTTACGGGAAAAGTCATCAATAAATGAAACATAATACACATACCCACTTAATGAACTGGATGACATGGGGCCGCATACATCGGAGTGGATGGTCTCCAATATCCCTTTCACTTTGCTTTCACTGCTTGGAAATGTATTCTTCACGTTTTTTCCCTTCGCACATCCTTTGCAAATGCCTTCACGTTTCTACTGGATTTCTAGAAGTCCTTCAACTACTTTGCTTGCAATGGGTAGTGCTCTATAGTGCACATGAGCAAGCATTCTATGCCATAATTCAGTTGGCTCCATGGAGTGATGAACTAAGGATTGTTCAGGTTGGCCCTTCAATTTGGACAAACCTCCCTCCTGCTCTCCAATCACAATCGCATCATCTATTGTCTTTCCCTTTGTCCACATTAGGACTTGGCCATCAACAAATGCAACCTTCATACCTTTAGCATCTAGTGCTGATATGGAGAGAAGGTTCTTCTTTAGTCCTGGAACATATAGGACATCTTTCATCTTCAAAGATTTGCTAGAGTCTAGATTGTATGAAGCTTCTCCACTTCCTTTTATGTGGTATTGGTAATCATCCCCAAGTTTCACCTTGTGAGGTGACTCATGTTCAGATAGGTTTGTGAAGGATTCTTTATATCTCGTCATATGCTTGGAAGCTCCACTATCTACAAGCCAATCATTACTTCCATGTGTGATAGTGCCCGTGAGTGCTGAGACCAGAACATATTCTTCATCACTTTCTTCTCTGGCTCTCTTCCTTGAGGTTCATCATCTTTTGCGATGTGAGCATGGTGTCTTTTCTTGTTGTTCTTCTTATTGGAGCCTCTGTTTCTGGGACAATCTTTGGAGTAGTGTCCCTTCTCATCACATGTATAACATCTAATGTTGGATAGATCTCTTATGGATCTTGTAAAGTTCTCCCTCTGATTTTGGTGGTGTTTCTCCCTCTTACTGTGATGATGGTGCTCCCTCTTGTTATGATTCCTTTTGGTGTGGGCTGTGAGACCTTGATCATCATTTGCTCCCATCTTCTCTTCTCGAGCCACAAGTCGAGCTTCTTCTTGTGAAAATTCTTCCCATAACCTACTAAATGTGATTAACTTCTTTCTGGCACATATCCCTTGAATGAATGAGTCCCATGATCTTGGGAGACCATTCAAGGTGGTCATTACAATCTCTCCTTCTTCTACCTTTTCTCCAACTACTTCAAGTTGCTCCTTGATCCGTCAGAACCTTGTGAAGTAGGACTGCATGGTCTCTGCATTTTGAATCTTCACATTCTTAAGCTGGTTCCGCAAGGTCATCCTCCGATTGATGTTCTTCCCTTCAAATAGCTTTGTCAAAGCATCAAACATCTCCTTAGGTGTCTTCAAGGATGACGCATGTGGGATGAGATGATCCTTAATGGAATCTGTAATGATTCTCTTGGCCTTAACCAAGTTCTTCTTATGTAAGGATATAGCCTCATCTCCCTTTGGTGCCGAAACCTCTTCATTTACATACTTGTCCAATTCATTTTCTTCAAGGACAAGGGCAATCCTATACTTCCATGCTCGGAAGTTATCAGCTCCTTCAAGCTTATCCTCAAGCTTGGTGTGGTGAGACATATTGAATGAGAACTTCAAAAGGAAATAACAAAGCTTTTAGGTCTTACCACTTTTAGATGCCTAAACTGGTTCTGGAGCTGGTTGGCCTAGGGTTTGTTAGAGAAACCCTAATTTTCCAAACTTGGAATTTGGAACTTTTGATTGGACAGGAAGATGCGCCTCCTCAAGGCGAGTTGTCCAATGTACTCATTTCTCCAAATCTGTGAACAGAATCCCAAAATAGTTGATGCCCTAGTTTTCCGCCGACAGTAGTGATGGGCCAAAAAATGAAAATTCTCAGAATCAGATTCTGCTTCGATAGAAAGATGCGCCCTCCTAGGGCGAGTTATCCTAACCTCCTTTTCTTGATGATCTATGGAGAAAGACCTCAAACTTAGAAGCCCTAGCTTCCCGCAGCTGCACAATGTCTTCTTTTCAGGTTAGCTTTGATACCATGTTAGTTTTTCTACTTTTAATCAATATTATCTAGGATCTTAACTAAAAGAATAACATGCACAACATAACACAATAGACACAAATATTTTCCTCGGGGAAACTATAAAGGAGAAAACCCCGCAACTTCCTTAGAGATAGAATCGCCACCAACAAAATATCACAAAATGGAAGACCCCAAAACAAGATAGTCTTCTGCAGCTCTCTTTCTTTTCTCCTATGCAAACTTGTCTTCTCTCTCTCACTAATGCGAACTTGAGTGAGTGAGTGTGTGTCTAAATGGGAGAGCCCAACTCTCTATTTATACTTTATCTTTCACTTGACCTTTTCACTAGCTAGGTCGGCCCTAGCTAAACCTGACTAGGTCAACTTCTCTAAGAGACTCAATAACCCTAATACATTTGACTCTAGGGGGATCTAATGCCCCGACTTACAATGGAGGTTTTACCTCAATGACTTTACATGACCAAATGTAAAAATGAAATCTCCGATCGGAGGGAAAAACATCTCTGTCGGAGGTACAAATAAAATACAATAATAATAACAATATAAAATACAAGGGAATATCTTCCGAAGCTACAATTACAACAACAAGTTAAGGAGGAGGGGCGCATTCCTTGAGAGGAGGAGCCAAATATCAATCAAATCCTTGATTGATTCCTTGATGGGTGTGATTGGGGATGAGTAGGCTGCCACCTAAGGGAGGCGCCCTCATCCAAGCTTTGGGATTATCTCCCATCCAACAAAAACGTGCCACCTCAAGGATGACGCCCAAGAGAGGAAAGGCACACTTCCCAAGACTGGCCACCTCTCGGAGAGCTAATCCTTGATTGATTCAATCAAATATTGATTGGAATATTCACTAAATTCCCATGCCAACTCAACTGGGCCTTCACAGAGACAAATTCCACTGAAATAGGAATTTGATTTTCTCTCATATTTATTATTTTTTAATTAAATAATTTATCAAAAATTATTTTGAGAGAATTTTTATTGAAGTGAAAAATAATCACTTAGAACTTAGAAAAAGTGGGTTTAGGGATTTTGTGGGTGCTCTGGGTTAGAAAACGAGCACCCCCATGCCAAAATTCACCTCCTAACCACACTTCTATCTCTCTTTTGATTTTTGAATTAAAATATTAAAAAATCCCGTTAAACGAGAAAAAATATTTTTCTTTGAATAACTTAAAAATCCTAGGGTACCTAGTGCATGTTCATATGACTCATTATTGATGGCTAGCATGTTTAAAATACATAGACACATAGGATTTAATAACCTCCCTAGGCTCGACCACCATGGAAAATACTTCAACTTTGGAGGTATGAGTGAAAAACTCAGGAATTATACGTCACTAAAGCGCAACACATAATTCCTGTTATCACACAACTTGTAGTTGTCCCTAAAGGTATCCCATCCAGGATGGTAGAGGTGTTGGACAACTAAAGAGGTGACCCAAGAGATGCCACGGTTCCCAATGCAAGATGGGAGTCACGTCAACCGAGGCACTCTTCACTTTAGATCAAGACTAATCAATATCAAGGGGGAGACCCTAGCCAATCAATGAAGACTAGCTAACCCAAAGGTTCCTAGGGAAATGTGTAAGTTGAATGAAGGAGACCAATGGTAAGTTAGATTAAGTGGACCCAAGGGTTTAAGTGTGGTTTAAGAGGCTTAAGAGGTGACAAGTGTTTCAACCAATGAATGACTAGGTCCACTTATGAAGTTCAAATGGATAGATCTAGTACCATGGAGATTACACAAGTGGGGCCCACTCCTTAAAAATTGGAAAATGGTCCAAATGGGGCCCACAAGGTCAAGTTAGGGGTGAGATGGCACTAAGGGGTATGCAAAGGATGGATCTATGATTTCAAGATGAGAGAGGCATTACCCACATATGGGATCTAGCAAGACTACTAGCCCAAGGAGTGCGATTTACCCAAGGGAGACTAGTGCCTTAAATTGAGGGGGCAAATGGAGTCCAAATTTCACCAAATTATAGATCGGGGCAGTTAAGGCAATTAACAAGGTGGGTTTAAATTATCAAGTCCAAATGCTTGCTAGATCTCCATAGATATGAGATTGAAAATCCATCACCAAGTGACCCAAGTGGGGCTCAACCCTCAAAATGAGGAATGGGGCCCACAAGGTGAAAATCAACAAGGTGAAGCACTAGGGGTAGGTTATCAAGGTTGATCTATCCAGATCAAGTGGGGACTCACCTACCCATGTCAAGGAACTAACCCAATTAACCTTCCTCAAGGAGTGCGAATTGCCTCAAGGAGGGCTAGGTGCCTTGGGAAGTGCGTCAAATGGAGGCCAATCACCACCAAACTATAGATCTGAATTGTCGTGGATGCTATAGAGGTGGGTTTTAAATATTATCCCCAAAGCCAAGCTAGATCTAAGTAGATCTAGAAAAATGTAAAATGAGGGTTTAGATTTTAATGGTTTATGTGACCAATAGGATGGAGAACAAGCGAAATGGATACGTACCTTGTAGATCTTACCTCAAAAGTTTGCGGCCTCTTAGCATATGGATGATTCTTGCCCTTAGTTACAATTCCAAGCTTGATCCAAGTGTCTTCAACCCAAATTGTCCAAGCCCTAGGAGGAGAGATGTACATGCAACCTGTAAATCAAACTACAAGATGTTAGATTTGATCCACAAATCATTGAGATATAAGCATGTCATGTCAAAGAAGCAATCAATGGACAAAGCACAATTGAAAAACTCCTTCAAGATGAAGACGTCTTGCCCATGTGGGATGTGAGCAAACCCTACAATCTTCCCATCAAGCAAGTCGCACTCTAGCTCCAAAGCAATTCGGCCTCCCTCTGTAAAAGTATATTTCACCTGTTACAAGCAAGGATGTCTAAAAGAAGAGATGCAAAATCATATACAAGAGCAACCCAATCAAAGCCAAGAAGAAGATCTCCAAAATAGTATTTTCATTCCAAATGTTCCAGAGCCCAAAGGTGCTTTTACAATAGGGGGTCTCCTCCTTTTATAGGATAACAAAGACCAAAACTCTAAACCACAAAACCACTTTTTAAAACTAGTGGTTGAGATCAAAAGATATAACAATCTAATCAACGACTAAGATGAGCCAATACATAATATCACATGGATCACTCACTAAGTGATGATGTCATAGCTAAAAGTGACTCAATGAGGGTGATGTCATACATGAAGGGTGGCTAGAAACACATGTGCCACAAATAAGATCAAGACAAGTCACTAGGAGCTCATGGTGGGGCTAGGAGGTATTAATTCCCTTCACTAGCATGTCCCCATGGCACAATAATATAAAAATATGAGTCTATGACATGTCAAATATACAAATGATCAAATCCTGTCTCCAAAATTTGAGAGACATGTAGTAAAAGATCTCTTGTAACCTTTGTGGACCCCACTGACTGATGCCAACTGATCTGGAAGATGGGGGGTTCACCATAGATGACCTTAGAGCAGACCAAGTGCCAAAACCTTGCCTCAATTGCTCAAATCGAATTCCTCAGTGACCCTTTTATTCCATTTTTTAATCCTCTTGAAAACCCTGAAAGTGCCCCAAACTGCCATCCAGGGTGCATTCACTATCAAACTAAGTGTACCAGGCTGTCTGGAAGGGTGGTATAATGGTAAAAACGAGTGGCTGGACCACTCCCTTCCTCTGTAGCGCCCTAGACAACGACTGGCCTCCAAGGCCTCTGCTGGATTGACTGGATCAACATGCCCAAACTAGTCAACAAGTGGATAACTATTACTATCATGCTCAGAAGTGCCCGAAACTGAAAGATAAGTGTCTCAATGGATCCAAAAGACCCAAGTCCACTAGAAATGAGTACTCATACACCATATGATAACCTGTGGGGTCATCTGTAGGGTCCACCATACCCGGATAGTGTAAAATATGATGATCTGGAAATAATAATAAAAGTTGACCAACTGCATCAATCATCATCTGAAACATATATCCAACATATGGAATCATCAATAGGTGTATGTGGGACCATAAATCAACATCAATAAGCACAAGTGGTCCACCTCATCAAGGATCCCAAGAATAACCATGGTCAAACTATGTATGACTAGGTCAAAGTGCAACCAAAGACTAGATTATAACATAAGATCAAGACATGTTACTTAAATCATATTCACAGCTTAACTTAAAGTATAAACATCTTTCAGTGGCAATTAATACATATATATTTCATCATTATTTATATTTTACATGCACAAAAGCTTTAAAGACATACTCATCCAATGGACATGGCCTAACTGCTAGCAAAGGGTGAAGGCTAAGAAGAAGGCTAGTCAAAAGGGATGACTTGCTCAACTTCAACTAAGTGACACTTTGGACATGGAAAGGGGAAGCTACACTCTGTGCTGGACAAAATAACAAAGGGAATGGCAGTGCCTCACAAATGGATAAGTTGTTTAGAGAGTGCTTATTCAACATAGGCATCATGTCTACATCAAGTTGATCCAGGTTCATTAAGATCATTCATTTCATTTCCATGGCCTTTTTGGCCTATATGACCCCTCTGGGATTTCACATGCGCTAAGAAGCACAACTAATCGCAGCTTGCATCCGGGGCATATTTACAATCATGAGGTCAACAATATTTAGATATAGCATTTATTTAACCATTGCTTTTTGGACCTCTCTATACCCTTTGCGGGGTATTTTAGCAGTTCATTGCTTTAGCCTTTATTCACGGGTGTTGAAAAACACATTCTAGAATTTTAAGTTCACAGGCTTTCATAATAGATTTCCAATATAGGTAGTACATGTGCTTTCAGTTTTAGCCAACAACATCTCATGTGACTAGAGGGAATTCCGCGCTAAGCCAAACATTAGAGCAATCGACTAGAGTGATCTAGGCATAAAATCCAACTCACCAAAGGCAAGTTCTATCACCAAAGGCAAGTTCTATCACCAACTTAGAGCCGAGACACAAAACAAACGTGGATGCGGTCCAACATAGAGGTAGAAATGGGGAAGTCCTCCATATCAAGTAGTCAAGAAGGCAATTCAAGGTGAAAGCCAAATAAGGAAGGTCATGGATGGATGGAGTCAAGTGGATCTGGTGCCTAAGCTAGCAAACAAAATGTCATGAAAGACCATGTCCATGCTCACAGGAGGGTAATGAAACCAATGAGTATTGTCAGAAAACCTCAGGGTGCAAGTAATACATCCATTTTTATATTTTATAAGATCATGCAAGATATTTCATTTTATTATTTAGATAGTACTGCCACATCATGAGTCATATACCAAGTCAATGCTATGAAGATGACTAAAACAACAAGATAATAATCATAAGTCCATAGGTCACATCATATCATGTAAATAATCATCATCCATGAATAACTGAGACACTGTTGCAATAACAACATCTGGAACTCTATGCACTGAACTGAAACTATATGGAACAAAAGGTCACATCGGTCATCAAATCTAAATTCTCAAGGCTCAGCCTTGGCACAAGGTCTACTCAATGTCTGATATATACTGCTCTGATCTGTGAGTGATCTCAAATAACTTTGCTCATCATAACTGATCTCTGTAAAAGCAAAGCTCTGGAAAGTGAAGATATCTGCTCGGCAAGAATAGTAGCCCAGCTACTATGGTGTGATAACAATTCCCAAGGAAAAAACACTTTAGAGTATCCCCTTGATAGTAAAACCCAATGTTATCGGAACCGGACCAGAACTGGCAAAACTGGCCAGTTCGACCGGTTTACAGGGGTGGTCGGTCCGGTCAGAGCACAAAACCGGATGGGCCGGATTTTTTTCCAAATCGGGCAAGGAACCGGCCAGTTCCGTACATAACCGGTCAAAATCGCTGAATCAGTCGGTTTTGACCGGTTCCGTACGGAATTGCCCGGTCCGTACTGTGCCGTACGGCCATCGGAACTCAATTTAAAAAAAACACAGAAAAAAAAACTATCCTATGCTTCTAACCTAACCTAACCGGTCAATACATCTCTAAGGTAAGCTGCTAGTATGCATGATTCTAGATGTGCTCTCATGCTCTGAATCATGATTGCCATATTTGCAATATGATCACCACCATAATTTTAACAATTTTATGATTAAGTTAGTGTTTTCTTTTGTTTATTGATAAATTATACAACTTGTGCTTCAGTGGCCTCCTCCTCTTTTCTCAGTTTCCTGAGGTGAAGCGTTGGGTACCATTTTTTGCATCAGCTGCATTCTCCACTTTTATGGAGATATTCACATCATTATTGATGTTTTCTAATTCAAAATATTCCATCTGTCTTTGGAGTGGTGTTAGCAAGCTTGGCAGGAACATTGGTATCTAATTCCACATGGGCTTTATTTCATTAGTCCACAATATCATAGTTAAAATAGTTTATTTGAAGCTGCATTGTGGGCTTAAATTTGCTTGTTCTACTATGTCTGACACAGTTTAATATATAATGTGAAGGGGCAAAACAAATGAAGTTGTTTTGTACCTATTTATTTGTTCCTATCAGTGGGAATGCTAACTCTCCAGATTATATGTGAACAAAAATAGTTCTATCAGTTCATTATATTGCAGTGCATTTGTAATTTTATCCTCATTAAGAAATGGCCATCCTTTGTATTGGAGAAAATGTATTTATCATTGATGCTTCTAACCTCAGCGATGTATTGCACTAGGTGCTATTTTGGTTATTTGCACCCATACTTGCTATATATATGAGAAACTTTGCATATTTGTGTATTAATGGTTTGGATTCATATGTATGCACATGAATATATATGTTTTTTTACAAAATATGAATATTTTATGTATTTTTTAGTCAACTAGTTTTTTACCCGTTTTTTTTCCGGTTCCGATCCGGTTCACATTTTGGGCTTCGTTGGTACGATGATCGGTCCGGTTCCGATAACATTGGTAAAACCTAAGGTAGGACAAGCCTTTTACAAAAGTATCATGCTTAGACCAACTTATTACAATTCCCCCATGGGGGTCTGGACATGCAAATTTTACTAAGGGCCAAAAATTTGGCCTGATGAACTTCTGAACTCTAGCAGTGAACAATGTAAGTTGTTCAAGTCTTCTTAGGTTCACAAGGAGTCCACCCAAGTTCAACTTAGTGGACAACATCTTGAAAGAAAAATGCTTAAAAATGAAACAAAAATAAAGCAACACAGAATCTATGTGTCACTTTTATGATCATCCACCACTAATCGGCAATGCCCTTGTGTGGGGAAATTTCTCAGAGAAAACGGGAACAACTGGGAGGCGACCTCAGGGCACAGTTAGGCTACACCCTTGTTGGTGTAGTGTTGAACACGCCCTAGAGACTCCATTCCAGCCCACACGTCTTCGTGAGGAGCCACCATTTTTCAATTTCCGGACATTCCTCCCTGTACCTCACGGTATCTCGGGAGTTCCCCCCTTTTTTCCTAAATAACTTCAAATCACTAATAATCTAAAAATAACCAAGAGACAATTGCAAAACATTCCCCTTTCAGCAGCATTTTTTATATCTTATATATTGACTCCATAAGGTACTGGTCCACAACAAACTATTCATTCACTTTTGCTTAATATCATATTTTTGTTGTACTATCTATATTGGTTGTCATTTCATTTCGCTGGTGAAAGATTTTTATAGTATTTTGCAAAACAATCTTGGAAACTATTTTTGATCATAAACTTCCTTAAAAACTCCTTAAACATCATTCATAACTAATTCACCAAAACATTCTAATAACTTTAGAAACATTCTGTAGGGACTACCCCCCTTAGCTTCGATTAGGAGTTGGCCTAAACGGAGGAGTCAAGATCAAGTGACAGCCTTCACTCGAGACTTGCCCCCAAGGGCGCACCAAGCAGTAGCATAGATTTCTGCTGCGTTAACCAGGTGCGCATTTCTGGCAACAACACAGCTTATTTGGCTCCTTAGTCTAAAATACTCCTTAGAGTTTTCTAGCCCCTGTGCCCAAAACTCCCACAACAAAATAACAGCACAATATCTTCCAATTTCTTTCAAAGTTTTTTCCAACATAAAATTTATCTGCCTCCAACAACCGAGGTTTCTTGCCCCTTAGGTCATTTACCCCAACTCCCAAAGTCTCATCCACCGACTCCACTTTGCACACCCTCCAATACTCATTCAATTCCACTATCCAAATCATGGCGCACCATTCAAAGGTAATTTATAACAATTAATTATCCTATCCTAAACTACCAACTCAAGTCGAGAAAAAATATCCCTTGAGGAAATAAACAATCAACTCGTGAAGTTAAATTTTCTTAAGCTTTAAATGTCTCACCTACAAATTATTTGTTACTCTGAATCCATGTAACAATATTATTATACTAAACATTAATTGCCTAACTTTAATCATAATTCACATGATCAATCAGTCCACATAAGCATCATTAACATATATTACAACCAATAAGCATACTAGCTCATGCATGCAAGGTGTGGGGAAGTAGCTAGCATCCACATACCTCGTACGTATGCTAATAATCCAAATCATGCAATGTATATATTAGTCTATCTGGATGTATATTAAAAATCATGTGCAACATATAAATGGAATCGAGTGTGGGGCATTACATGAAGTATCCATCACCTCCCTTTTTTTAATATTCTCAAGTGGATAGATTCTTAATGTTCTATTTGTGCTTGGATTCAACACCCAAAGTCCATTCAGATCGATCTGGCAACGCACATCCAAAGTAGTCTGAGAACCTGAATCCGGAAGTATTTCCACCTTGAATTTCTGCACTCTGTTCCCGTCATCCTGCATTTCAGCCTTTGGAACAGCCTTGGTCATCTTTGTCAGATTCACACAATCATCAAATGCTGCAAATAAAATTTGTCAAACCTTGTCACTGTTTGACCTTCAATACCACAGGGTTTGGATTCTAAGATGCCTTTACAAGGTTTTATGACTGCTGCTTGAGATCTGTGCATAAAAAAGGAAGGCCCTACTGCTGGGTATGCTGATATACTGCTATTCAGGGCACACAATTTACCCCTTTCACTAGTGATGTTAGGGCCCAAATTTGCCTTTTGCTGCTGCTGTGGAAGAACAGTCCCTTTTCATGTCCTCAATGCTCTCAGGAGTACCTTCCTCATGCCTAGGTCTGACATAGGGCACACCCATACAAAAATGGGGGTAACATGCCTGACAATATATATCTTCACCGAACAAGGGGAAACTTTTATAATCCAGACTTGTCCTTTATAGCGGATAAAGAATGTTGACATGCATTAATTATTATATCATTAAGGCATCACCACAAAATCATATATTGTATAATATAGTTTTGACATCAAATTTAGAAGTTATTATTGTTCAAAGTTAAGCTAAAACCCCAAACAAACTTTAAGGTTTCTTTACTTGAAGGGTGTTACAACTTGACCCCTCACCCAAGGTGTCACAGCCCTAATTCACAAGGTGAAGACTCAAAGGTAACTAAGAGGGAGGCCACTGTCACCTCACCAACCTGTTTCTACTTTTTTGGCTGGGAATTATTCCAGCACAAGGGAGGCTTCTCTAAAGGCAATAGTCTAAATTTTATAGCTATGGATTTGCCTTAATAGGCTTTGAACAGCAGCCATGAAAAATGATTTATATGACTCAAGGGATGAATCATATCTGTTTTAGTCCTTTTATCTTGCTGGTACAAATTTCATATTTGATTAACCATGAATCAAGCTTACTTAAGTAACAAATGATGAGGTTTAGGATCTTGATTTGCAGATTTAAATTTTGATTTACTTGATTTTATTTTCAGACCTGCTATAACAACAAAATGAAAAGATATTTTAATAGATTTTTTATGGTTGAAAGGAAGCACTAGTACATAGCAACAAGTTGGGCATCTTGAGTCAAAAGAAAGCACATAATATGGACTCTTCATGCCAAAGAGGTATACAACTAGATAAATGGCTTGCAACCTACTTACCTTACTGATTACTAGGACAGATTTTAACAAGTGATTTAAGCATAAAATCTCCACACCATAGCTCTATTACATGGAATGAAATCAAACCCCAATCCATAGCACTTTCTTTCAGGAAACAGTACTAGTGACATATATGCATTAGGCTTAATATAAGAAGAGCAAGGAGGAAATAAATTCGTTACTAGTCACTTCATTTCAAATTGTTATTACCGATTTTGATGTCATTCCATGGATAGATCCTGAAGAATACAAATCGACCCAACTAGGTTCAGCAACAAGGTTCCAATGTATTAGTTCCAATATATTTCCAATAGCACCAAAGAAATATTACCAGAGTTACTCTAAACCATCAAAAACCTTTTCAAATGGTGGAGCTTTGCTTATATAGAGATCTAGGCTCGAAACCTCCATGATAAAATAATAATATCCATACAAAATCCATAGATCTAATCTAGGAATGCATAACTAATAATATCCATCTAACCCACTTGGCGGACAAGTTCAGTAATAAAATATTGGTGGCTATGCCACATGTACAAATCTCCAAGTGGAAAAGGATGCACCCCCCCCAAAGTGGGCAACAAACCAAGCCAAGTCAATAACAAACTCATCAATCACCTCCAAGAGAAAGTTGCTCCTCTAAAAATGTGCAAAACACCTCATTTTGTTCACACATGTGGCATGCAAGAGATAAGATGGACTCTCATGTGGAGCATATGTGGCGTCTTGTAGGGTGCATCCTCAGCAAAAAGGCCAATAAAAAGTCCAAATGTGGTCTCCAAGCTATGCCAACGGTCATATCCAAGATCCAAGGAGTCAAGTCCCTATCCAACTCATGCCTTTTCTTGCCAAAACAGCAAACTCCATCATGAACTAAAGGTACAGCCCCATCCAGTGGCTCCAAATATATGCCAATCACACCAAGTGATCCACTCTCTAGGCTTGCCAATGCCCTAATGAACATGAACATGGTTGAATAAGGTCAATTACTATTTATCACGATTCAAGGCCATTTCTTGTCACAGTGGCGGACAAATTAAAAATTGCTGGCAACAATTTGAAAGTCAACTTATGGTATGCAAAATCATTAGACTATATGAAATATTTCTTTATTCTAAATGAGAAAGTTTTTGGAGTTAAAAAATGCAGACTTTGAAGCTTTGATGACTTCCAGACTTGGTTCTGGGTTACAACATAATTTCCAGAGATAGCCATAGCATACAAAAGGTTTTGTTATATTCCAAACCGTACAGTAAGGTTAGAGAACTTAGTAGGATGCAAAAGAGTAATTTTTTAATAATTTAGGAAATTCCTTTAATTTGAGTGTCATTACTCCCTTTTTACCTCCTAAGAACGTTGCTGATCCTCTCAGAGTCTCAACCACTATACAAGCCACCATGGTCAACTGCAATCTAACAAGGAGTGAGTCTGGTGGGTTTTAAACCTGGATCATTATCTCTGTAAGCACTCCAACTTATAGCTAGACCAGGCCGATAGACTTAAGGATTGCATACTTAATTAGACTCACAGTTAAACTGTAATAAACTTTTGCATGTTAGCAAATGTCCACATGTGGACATACATCCTTGCTTGACAGCAGATTTTTTCTGCATGACTATTAACTTTTACACACATTGATGAGGCAATTTCATACGAGCTAGAAGTCGGTTGCAATGAAATCTTAAGAGCTTGTTATTAGAATTTTAGATGTTCTATTTTCCATCACTCTCAAGGAAATACCCACTTTCAAGCAATTAATTTCTGATTGTACTGTCAATTCAAATATTTTATGTAGTTTTGCTGTTTTTCTTAGTGGATTTTCCCAACAATCATAATATTATAGATACTAGAATATCTCTTAAACTCTTGTGTTATTGTTGAAAGTCAGTTGAAGTAGTTAGCCAATTTTGTTTATATATGAATATATTTTGCACTGACCAAAACCGTGAAAGAAACAACTATATAATTCACCAAAAACAATGATTTTACATCATGCTGGAAGTTCTTTGGATTAGTTAATGCTATATTTTATAGTGTGCTCATTTTATGCAGTATTTTCTATACTAGTCTTGTCTTAGTTTGAATTTTTGAGCAACATCTCGGAAGTGACAATATTCAGTTACAATCACAGTAACAGTAAACCCTTTTTGTGATAAGATATTCATGAACTAAGAAACTGTTTGGAAATAAAAATAAAGACTTGCATATTGCTACATGAATCAGATCAATTTCCACTTATACTTGCTTTGTTGCAGAGCTTCTTTATGTAAGACATGGGAACTTTTATATGTATGTTCTTCGGCAATGTGCCCTGGAACTGAAATAGCTTCTAGTCTTCTAGACTACATTCACGAGGCCATCAAAGAATTGGAAAATGATTCTCAATTGCATACCATGGTCTTGACTGCATGCAACTCCCTTGAGCACTCTGTGAAAAATGGTCCAAGACTGTCTGTTCCATCTCAAGATGAGTTAGAGGCTGTTTTGGCTGGAAAGAAACTTACAACAACAGTATTTTTTCTAGATGAAACATGTGAAGACATTACATACGATATGACTACCACGGTTGGGGAAGCAGTGCAGGTAGAGACAAACTTTATTTTCAATGGATGCAGATGTCTGTCTATAATTGACCTAGAAATGCAAGGATCATTCTTTATGAGCTTAAGTTTCAGAAAAATCACTTTGTTAGCTGTACAATAATAATTTGATTTTCATGGAATTATTTTTCAATATAGTAGATTCCTTCGAATTGACCATCATGTAACGAAGCTTAACTTTCTTTCAATTTTAATCACTCAATCCCTTTTAAGTTTTTATCCATTCATTGTGTTATTGCATTACCTGGAATGCTGCCCTCTGGAGTCTGGAGTACCTTCTGAACTGATCTCCTTAGTGCCTATTGGGAATCTAAGCTCTCATACCAATTGGACTACCACTGATGAAGATATACAACAGACAATTTTCTATTCTTTTGCATGTTTGTCTTATATGCAATTTGGCAAATCCATTCTGCTAATCTTAAAACTTTGCAAATAGTTATTGTCTTGTTATAAAACTTGATCCAAAAAAATAAAATAAAATAAAATTCTCTGATTGTTTCAATAGTTTTTTTTGTGTTGCAAAGTGATTTTTATATTGAACAGACAATATTTACAAAAGAACAGAGATGTACAAGAAAGAGTATATACAATGATGCATTAACTGGTGGTAATTGCCAAGTGAAACATGTAGTTTTGAAAGATGGATTGGAGAGAACAGGGCTGTGTGCACAAGAGTGAGGACAAGAGAGAGCAGTGGCATATGCATGGGAATGAGGATGGGAGAGAGATGGCAGACACTAAGGATGTGTGAGGGAGAGAGGGAAGAGGGAAGAGGGAAGAGGGAGAGAGATGGTGGGGATGGAGGATGGGAGAAGATGGGAGGAGATGGGAGGCTGCATGGACAGTGAGGACGTGGGCCATGGTAAAGGAGGCGGATAGGATGGGGGGCATAGGGATGCACTAGAGGGTGATCCTGGAGGGGGCTGCAGTGGAGGTACCCTGGGTGGTGGTAGACAAATCCAAGGTGGAGAAGCGCACTTATGTAGTGGGATGAGGAGGCTTAAGGAAGCTGTGGTGAATAGGAAACTTGAAAGGAAATCAATTCAAGAGGAAAGGAGAGCGTTCCAATGGTCGAACAGATCCATTTGAATGAGGGGTTCTTCTTGGACCGTATATGCAATGCAAGGAAATCATTGGTGGAAAAGGTCTATCATCATAGGAGCCCATCATGACAACGCCTTCCAGAGTTTATCCCTATTAAATTTGATGGTGGGGTGAAAACCATAGTTCGATCTCTGAATGCCTGATTCTCTAGTGTTGGAAAGGGCAGATTCAGCTCCTAGGAAGTTGTCAATGAGCTTGGCAGACTTGTCATTAGCTTGATTCCATAGTCGAAGGCCATGGATAGAGAAACCCTATGTGTGGAAATTCCATAGGTGGTTGAAACTTGAGTTAGCTGCCACATAGTGATCGACGTTGAGGACTTGGATATGGGGAAGGGTGTACTTGATAAATATGATACTACTGTTGAGGATAAAGGAGGTTCCAGTCACAAATACGTCCTCAACCCAACCAAAGGCACCTAGTGTTCATCAAGATTGTTGCCACCTAATCCACACCTGGGGGAATGTGTCGGGAAACCTTCAAGGGGAAGGGTGTACTTGATAAATATGATACTATTGTTGAGGATAAAGGAGGTTCCTGTCACAAATACGTCCTCAACCCAACCAAAGGCACCTAGTGTTCATCAGGATTGTTGCCACCTAATCCACACCTGGGGGAACGTGTCGAGAAACCTTCAAGCCGCTCGATGTGTCCTCGGGGGCAAGTCAGAGTCAAGTGCCGTCACCTGATTACTCGACTGCTCTGTCTAGGATTACCCCTAAATCGCTTTACATCGGTCTATGAGATAGGGTTTCCCATTGGTTCCTTATTTGTATGTGGTGACTACAGATGCATTGGGTTACTTATTGGAGTTAGCATGGTTTGATGGTTAGATTTGAGGGATTATTCTTCATGATGGTTCGGATATGGTCAACAATCATTTTGTGAATGACTCCCTCTTACTGGTGAGTGTTGAGTAGGGATCTGTTGATGGGGCCCTATCTTGTTCGAACACCTTTTGCAAGGCTTCTAGAGCCATTGTCAAATTTTTGGCTCATCGAGTTGGAGTCTGTTGAAGAATGTAACTTTGGAAGATATTCTTATTTGTATTATTTGTGTGATTTGTATTGTACAGCCTATGCGGATTATTATTGATGTAATTGATTATGTAAAAGTCATTGAAAGAGTCAATGTAAATCCTAACTGTTAGGTCGGCCTCGAAATATCTAGAAAATAAGATTTTATTGTAAAGTGTACAGGTTGTCCCAGTTAGGTGAGTCAAGCCGACCTAATTAGTAAAAAGGTCAAGTTTGTTGTTTAGTATAAATAGGAGGCTCTCCCTCCTCATTTGCACACTTCACTCTCTCATCTATTTTGTAGGAGTAGAGAGAGAGAGAGTCGTTCAGAGTAGCTGCTTTTGGAGTTTTCTTGTTTTGGGTCTTTGCACGAGGGATACTATTGTACATTCTGTAGAATCTATACAGAAGAAGTTTGTTGGGTTTTTCTGCCCCAAGAGGGTTTTCCCAGGTTAAATTTGTTGTGTACTATTGTTCATGCCATGCTTGTTTATCTTCCATTGATCCTTATTGTTATTGCACTTAAAATTCTAACATGGTATCAGAGCTAGCCTGAAAGAGAACATTGTGCAACTGCTGAACTAGGGTTTCCATTTTCAGAAACTAGTCATTTGCGAATTTTTGCTATAACTCACTTTTGTCAAAGGTTCAGGATCTGAAATTGGGACATGTTGAAGATGAAATGTTGATGTACATTGTTTGTGAGTTTCAGCCTCAAATTCGTTGTACTTTAGGAGATATGATCCTTGCAAATCAAGGGGTTCCAGCCTCTAGTATTCAGTTTTAAACAAGTGAACTAGGGAGAAATACTATATCTCGGGCTAGGAAGATCCAAGTTGAATTTAGTAAGATGTTCCAAAAAGGGCACAGACTGTAGTTTCTTTGGTGCGAGTTTCAGAACCCGGAGTTGAAACAGTGACACGTAGTAGTCCGTACAATTTTGCTATACTGAAACAAACTATAAACAGGCCACCTTGGGAAACTTAGCATAAGTTCCATTTGGTGAATCCAATCCTTCTCTAACCTATGGGGTTTGATAGAGGACAAATGAGACTATATCAAAAAGAAGTTTCAGACCTTGAGGAGCATAATTTTTTGAGATAAATCAGAATTAAGACGACAAAAATCTGTAGTAGAAATTGAAGGAACTACTGCATCAAATATTTTGTAGTTTTGTCCATAGATTTGGGAAAAGGAGTACATTGTTCAGCTCTCCTTGGGGAGGAACATCTTTTCCTCCTCTCATATTTCCAAGATCCAGAAGTTGCAAAATTAGGGTTTCTCTAACAAACTTGTTATCACACAACTTGTAGTTGTCTCTAAAGGTATCCCATCCAAGACGGTAGAGGTGTAGACAACTAAAGAGGTGACCCAAAAGATACCACGGTTCCCAATGCAAGATGGGTGTCATGTTAACTAAGGCACCCTTCACTTTAAGTCAAGCCTAAGCAAGACCAAGGGGGAGACCCTAGCTTAGCCAATGAAGGCTAGCGAATTCAATCTAGACCTCCTAGGTAAATGTGATGATGAAAGAGAAGGAGACCAAGATGAAACAAGATCTAGATCTAGGATGATAAGTGGACCCAAGGTGGTTAGGGCTTGGTTGAAGTGGCTTAAGGCAAGGACAAATGTTCAACCAAGTGTGAGATAGGGTCACTTATGGATTAGGAATAGCAGATCTAGATAGATCTAATGCCAAGAAAAGTACCCAAGTGGGCCCACCCTTAAAAAGTGGAAAATGGTCCAAATGGAGCCCACAAGGTCAAAATCAAAGTGAGATGGCACTAGGTGGTATGCTATAGCATGGATCTATGGATTTGAGAAGGAATGAGCAATACCCACGTGTGGGATCTAGCAAAAGACCACTAACCCAAGGAGTGCGACTTGCCTCAAGGAGGACTAGTGCCTTAGATGGAGGGGCAAATGGAGTCGGATGTCCACCAAATTATTCGGGATTGTTGAGATGATTATTAAGGTGGGTTTTAATTATTAAGCCCAAGTGATTGCTAGATCTCCATAGATTTGGAAAATAAAAAATGCAAGGGTTTTGATTTTAGGGTTTATGTGACCAATAGAGAAAAGATGGATGGATCTAGATACATACCTTGTAGAACATACCTCAAAATCTTGTGGCAACTTTGCAAATTGATAACCTTCCCCCTGTGTGTATATTCAAGAGTGAGATCCAAAGCTCCAAGCCAAATCGTCCTCCTTCCAAGATGACCAATTCACCCTCCTCCTACAAGACAAGATCAAGTGAGAAACAAGCCTAACAAAAGAATGACAAAAATGATGAAGAGATAAAAGAGAAAGCATCAACTATGTCACTAAGATACAATAATGATACTCCCTGAGACAAAAGGCCAATCCAAGGCAAGATATGGGGTTTCCCCACAATAGCCTCCCTCCCTCCAAATAGTCGTCCTCTTCACCAAATCGGCCTCCCTATAGAAAAACGTTTGAAGCCCCAAGATCCACAAATGATACATAGAGAAACTATTGTATATTCAACTTGCAAAAGAATCCATAAAGACAAGAGAAGCAGATCCACAAAATAGTATTTTTATTCCAAGTTTGAAAAGCTCCAAAGGTGCCTTTACAATAGGGGGGTCTCTTCCTTAAATAGGATGAGGGAAACCAAAACCCTAAACCACTTTTGAAATGAGTGGTTGAGATCAAAATATACAATATATGACATGGATCACTCACTAAAGGGATGATGTCATGGCTAAAAAGACCCTAGGGGGGATGACGTCATGACTAAGGGAGACTAATACATGTGTGTCACATAAGATGACTAGGACAAGTGACTAGGAGCACATGGTGGAGCTAGGAGGTATTATTCCCCTTCACTAGCATCACCCCATGGCACAATAATATAACATGAGACTCAATGACATGTCCAAGTACATAAATGATCAAATCCTGTCCTCCCAATTTGAGAGAAAAGTACATCAAATGACATCTTGCTGACTATGAGGACTCCACTGAAACTAGATGACCTCATGACCTAAAAGTAGACCTCATGCCAAAACCTTGCCTCAATTTCCCAAATCGAATTCCTTTATGACCTTTTTATTCCATTTTTTTATCCTCTTGAAAAACCCTGAAACTACCCATAACTGACTATCTGTTGCCTGCGCTGTCAAACTGACTGTGTCATCATGTCCGAAAGGGGGTAATATGGTAATAACAAGTGGATGGACCATCCCCTTCCCCTGTAGCGCCCTAGGAAATGATTGGCCTCCAATGATCTAGTTGGACAAGCCTCATCAGCAAGACCAAATTGGTCAACAGGTGGAAAACTATTCATATGCTTGGGAGTTCCTGAAACTGATAGATACGTGTCTCAATGGATCCAGAAGACTCAAATACACTAGAGATGAGTACTCATACACCTCCTGATAACCTGTAGGATCATCTGTAGGGTCCACCATTCCTTGGACAAGTAAAAATATGATGATCTGGAAATAATAATAATCATGAAAAATTGCATCAATCATCATTTGAAGCATGTTCCCATCATATGAAATCATCAAAAAGGTATATAGAAGACCATAGATCAACATCATACATAAAGTGGTCCATCTCATCACGGATCCCAAGGTTGATCTTGGTCAAACTAGGTTTGATCGGTCAAACTGATGAAAATATGACCCTGGCTAAGAAGCCATGCTGCTGCAAGTGCAAATAGTTAAGACATGCTCTCTGAATCATTTTCATAGCAAGACTCTAGAGTATTAAGCATCATTTCACTGGCATTTAATAAGTAATCATAGGTTAGTTAAATAATTTACTTTCAAGAAGAATCTCAAGAATATACTTGTCTGTAAACATGATCAAATTGCTAGCAAAGGGTGAAGGCTAAAAACACAAGGCTAGGCTGAGAGGGATGACATGACTGACTTGAAACTGTGATACTTTGGATGAGGGACATGGTGTTATACACTTAAGCATGTGTTGGACAACGAGTACACAAGGAATGGCAGTGTCTCACAAATCGATGAGTTGTTCAAAGAAGTGCTTATTCAACCTTTACAGAAATTGTCTACTACTAGAACCTCCATGAACTAGGTGTCAAGCTAACCGTAACTTGAGGTTCTAGGGGACACTTAGAATTAGTTGTCTCTTGCTCCATCTCATATCATAACCCATAGGATTAATGAGGAATAGTTTCACATAAGGTCAACAGTCTTTAGATTTAGCATACATTTAACCACTGCTTTATAGGACCTTTTCATTTCATTGAATTTCTTTGCCAACAATCTTTAGATTTAGCATACATTTATCCATTGCTTTTAAGGCCTAATATGACCCCTCTGGGATTTCACATGTGCTTATAAGCACAACTAATCACAACTTACATCCGGGGTGCATTTACATTTCATAGCATTTGAATTTCACTTCAATTTCATAGCCCTTTTCATTGGGTTGTACAAGATATAACAATAATTTCCATGTGTAGTACAATTTTACTTCAGGTTTTAGCCAACACAACTCAAGCAACTAGGGGCACTTCTGCAAATCTAAACCACACATCGGGGCAACCGACTAGAATGATAAAGGCATAAAATCCAACTCACCAAGGGAAAGTTTTGTTTCCAACTCAGAGCCGAGACACAAAATAAACATGGATGCAAGTCCAACACAGAGGCAGAAGCGGGGAAGATCCTCCATATCACAAGTCAAGGTGTAATTCAGGGTGAAGATCAATATATGGGGAAATGACAAATGGATGGATGGAGACAAGTGAAGATGGTGCCTAAGCTAGCAGGTCAGGCAGACACTAAATGATCATGTTCACATTCATATGAATGTAAAGACCAACAAGTATAAAACAAGAGTTTCCAAATGTCAGTAATACAATCAATACATATAATCCGTAACAACCCATTTTATTTTGATTTTAATACACTGCCAGATCATAATTACTTTATGCCAAGTCAACGCTATCAAAATGACCTAAACAACAAGGTAATAACATCAATGCACATCATAGATATACTGGGTCATCAATCAACATCTATAAATCTGAACCAACTATGACCACTGAGAACACTGTATCTAAAATACTGAAAACTGCACTGTAACTGTATGGAATAAAAGGCCATATCGGTCATCAAATTTGAGGTCTCAAGGCTCAACCTTGGCATAAGGTCTACTAAATGTCTGATACAAAGATGCTCTGATGTGTGAGTGATCATAAATAATGTTGCTCATCATAGTTGATCTCATTGAAAAAGTGTAAAGGCAAAGCTCTGAAAAGTGCAGATATTTGCTCTGCTCACATGGTAGCCCAACTATTATGTGTGTGATAACATCTGGCTCCAACTGGGACAAGTGCTCTAAGGGAGAGAGTTCTTGAGAACCTCATAATATATGGTCCCCAACACTAACTGCATCGGTCTTCAATCCAACAATCGAATTTCTTTGCTTTCAACTTTATTTGTACATGTTTCAGCACTCATGGAAAGCAAAATACCACGTGATGCATGTATGGAATAAAAATAAAACAAACTGAACTGCATAAATGAAATTCTACTCTGAAGAAAAAATAAAATGCATATAAAATGAAAGTACTAACTCATTAAGTTTCTTAACATTTTCATTTTTTTTTAATTAACTTGAATACAGGAGATGAGAAAGGCTTAGGAAGGAGCATGACTCAACTCACTCAAACAACGCAACAACAGGAAGAAGCACTTAGAAGAAAACTCAAAAGGCTCATCAAAAGGAAAAGCAAAAGACTTGCAATACTCAGCACTCAAAAAAAGCAAAAGGCACACAAAACTACTGCTCAAGGGAGCTTATTCGAAGCCCTGCCTAATCTAAGCATGCAAGAGGAAGATCTTAACTCAAGTCAAATTAGGGATATAATCCCTTAACTCTCTTTGATTGATAGGTAGCATGATCTGCTGCCCAGTCCCAGTAGTGAGGAAACACATATCATCAATGCAACACTCCACACTGAGCGGTCCAACCCAAAAATCGCCAGATCCCCTGGATCGTATGTAAAATAAATCACTAGGGATAACGACCCTATCACCGCATGAAAACTTGCGACGATTCACCGACTCAGGGATGGCTTCAACATTACGGATCGGAATGGGATGGATATCAGAATTGCACAGAGGTTGGGGTGTGACTATCCTTGAGTTCCTATTAGGAGGAACTGCATCAAATCTGGGAGGTCCACCTTCTAAAGGAATGGCTACCTTACCAATAAGGACTTCCTGAATCACTCTTCTCCTTGGATGTTCATCTCTCGGTTCTTCGTCCTGTGGGTGAATGATATACTTGGGAGTCTCTCCCACAATCCAAAAGTCTCTGATGACAACCTCATCTTCCTCAACTTCCAACGGAGATGGTATTTTTGGTTTTCAATACCTACTGCTACCTTCTCCAGTTGGGATGGGAACAACCATGCCTTCTAAATTTGCTAGGTGGCTGGTGGGAAGTGATGAATGACTCGAAACTACACTAGAAGCATTATGAGCTCCCGTGTTCAAGGATGTTGGTGGAAGAGTAGGAATGTGAGATGCATCAATAGAGTGCGTGCTCTCTTCACCAATAGGTAACTCACGGGGAATAAGAAAACTAGGGATGCCCCTTAGTAACGGATAACGTAAAGGCAACTCATCCTCATTGGTTGAAATGTTGGCTTGAGGCTCTTCTTGAAAGATAGCTAGGTTGTTTAGGGAAAGGTCTCCTTCAGTAGCATCATGTATCAAGGCATGTTCTTGCCAACTCATGGAGTTGTCATTCACTTGCCTCAAGACTCCATTTTCCAAGGACATATGAGATAAATGGTCTGGAACATTATAAAAATGATACTCATTAGGTTCTTGATCACTTCCCAAACTATGGGAAGGATGTGTTCCTCAATCCTTTGTCTTTCTCTTTCCATATTATGATCAACCAAGGCGATCTATTCATTAACCGTCCTAGGTATACGCTCACCCCTTCTTATTTGATCTAAATCATTCTCAGAGTTGTTTGTTAGAGTGATGGGCTCAAGTTGATCAATTTGTGGCTCCACATCACTAAGTTGGTTCAGAGCTCTAATTTCTTTCGACACTTCACCACGATGTAATTCCAAATTAATCTCTATAGCAAAAGTAGCTCTATCCCTCTCTTCCTCAGAAGAAGTATCATCTTCAAAAGATCTCCAACTCTCTTCTCTTCCCGAACTATGATCCTCACTATGGCCACCCATGACCATAAAAATGCCCTCGGGTAATAATTCACCCTCACCATAAGTGTTCCTTACACCATCCTCATAACTTTCAAGGTGACCATCATAAAATGGCTCCCGATATATCCTAACCAGAGACCCATCAGAGTTAAGAATAGTAGCGTATGATAAGTCCATTTGAAGATGGCCCCCTAATCTAGTAGACCACTTTCTACACAAAATCATTCCGTAGACTAGAGGTACGCCTATGACTACTATGTCCATTAGCATGGATATATCAGGGCATGAAAATATGTCAGCTCTCAAGTTCTTGATTAATCCAAAGACTTGAACTGGTCTTGAGTCAATTCCACACACATTCCTGTAGGGCCTAGTTATTTTTAATCCCATGGCTTCCATGACTTGCAAAGGCATGACATTCATGGAAGCTCCAGAATCAAGAATACAGTTATGAAGAAGGGTGACACTTATATGAAGTGTAAGATAAAAGGGTTTATGACCACCATTCTTCCTCTCATGTAGTGTTGTTTGGATATTGATGGGAGGATCTTCTTCTTCTTCAACATTCACACTAGGTGCCAAGTCTGGAAGAAGTCGATCCCCACCATGACTAGTGGTAGGTTCAGGGATACTCCCAAAAAATTATACCACTTGTTCTTTAATGGATGAGATTTTCATAAGGTTAATGAGTGGGATGTTGTGCATAACTTTATCCAATTCCTTCTCAATGTTAATGTCTAAATCATACTCTGGGAGAGGAGTTGGCTCACTCATTGGGCTAGCCAGCTCACTATTCTTTCTTTCAATGAAAGGTGTAGGCTTTTGGCCATCCTCTCTTCTTTGATAAACTCTAACAAGAGCGTGGCCACTACTTTCAGGATGTTCAATGGCATAAACGGGAACACTAGGACTCTCTTCGGACTCTACTCCTTGGTTGAGCAAAATTCTTCCAAAGTCTTTATCAAGATCTAAGTTATCAACCCAGTTAATGTTCTTGGGAGAATCTTGAGCATCCTCACTATGAGTGGGATAATCAGGATCTTCCCTTTTCTGTTCTTCAGACCAGTTAATACCAGGAGGCTCAGGAGACGTTTAGCTCACAGGGTTTCTTCTATCATTCTCATTATTAGGCCTCTTTTGTGGGTTCCAATAAGGTTTTGGGCCATAAGGTTTCCTATACCTTTCCGCCTCTTTGTTTTTAGCTAGATCCCTAGTCAGGAGAGTCATGTTTTTCATCATTTCTTGCATACTCTCCATCATATCATTGGGATCTTTCACTGGCTCTTTCCCCTTCTTGGCTTTGGGCTCATATCTAGAGGACGAAGCACTAATTGAATCAAAGAAGTTATGCTCCCCCATAGAGGCATCATTTGCTTCAGCCCTTCTAGCATTCTCTTGAGCAGCTTTTAAGTCTTTAGGATCTTTGTCTTTGAGATGGTAGCCTAGGTAACTTTCAAATGAATTGAGGTAATGAATCAACACAGCTTGTTCTTTAGGCCTAATGTCATCATGGATGTTGGCCACTATCTTGTGAAAACGGATGTTGAATTCATGGACAAATTCATTTTCTTTCTTCTTAACTTTGAAAAGTTGGTTCAAAAGAAAATGTCCATCCAACTTGACTGACCACTCATACTTAAGTTTTTCAGTGAAGTCGTTGTATCCTGTGACCAATTATGCAGGAAAACGGTCAAACCATTTACGTGCATCACCTTCCAAGGATACAAAAAGACCCCTCGTGAAAACATCTTCTTTTGCCCCATAAACCTCCATGTGTGCCCAGACATTTTCAATGTGGTCCTCAATGGAGGTCGCACAGTTCCCATTGAACTTAGGGATTTTTTAAAAATACTTGTTTGGCATATCATAGAATGGTTCTAATTGAAGTATATCTGGCTATCGGGGCAAAAGTCTCCTCATAATCAATTCCTTCCTTTTGCGAGAATCCCCGGGATACAAATCTTGCCTTGTACTTTTCAATGCTTCCTGTTTTGAAGATCCATTTTGATGAAACAACCGATTTGTCCTTCGGTCTTGGTACCACATCCCAAACATCATTCTTGATGATGGATTGGTATTCTTCATTCATGGCATCCAGCCATTCCTTCTTCTTTACTGCTTCTTCAAAACAAGTTGGTTCTTCTTCAACAAGATTGCACATCAAGGCTACATAGCTGGAATATGGCCTTGGTCTCTTGATCTCTCTACTAGATCCTTCTGGGGCACCAGACTTTCCTGCATATTGGATTAATTCACGTGCCCAGGATGGTCTTCTCTTTCGAGAGATCTCTACATGAGGTATCTCCTCAGGTCTCTGAGGTTTTGCCATGTCATGATCCTCTGGAATAGGATCACCTTCAACATCTGGAATTAGTTCTTCGGTTGATTCTACAATTTTGGGAGCCTCTTGCTCCTCTTCATTCTCATGAGTCTTCTTAGACTTGTTGAAAGCTGAATCTTCATCAAATGTGGCATCCTGACTAATCTCGATCTGACAGAATCCTGGGATGTATATGCGGTAAGCTTTAGATTGCTCACTATAACCCACAAATATTCCCTTCTTTCCTGAAGGCTCTAGTTTCGATCTCTTCTCCTTTGGAATGTGGATGAACACCGGACATCCAAATATCTTCAGATGACTGACTTCAGGCTTCGTCCCGGTGAACATCTCTTCAGGGGTCTTGTTGCCAAGAGCACTATGAGAGATCATGTTCTGTACATACACTGCGGTTCTGGCAGCTTCTTCCCATAGGTGCATGGGTAAGTCTTGATCATGGATCATAACCTTTATTGCTTCTATGATTGTTCTATTCTTTCTTTCAGCTACACCATTTTGTTGTGGATTTTAAGGGACAGTGAGCTCCCTCTTAATCCTTGCTTGCTTACAGAAATCTTTGAAATCTCCTAAGGTATATTCCCCTCCATTATCTAACCTCTGAATTTTAATCTTCTTTTCAGAGAGATTCTCTACGAGAGCTTTGAACTCTTTAAACTTTTCAAAGACTTCATTCTTGTTCTTCAGAAAGTAAATCCAAGTTTTGCGAGAATAATCATCAATAAAAGATGCATAATATTCATACCCACTGAGAGAGGTGGTGGACATTGGTCCACAAATGTCTGAATGAATAATATCCAGAATACCTTTCGCCTTGCTGTCGCTACTTGGAAATGGGTTCTTAGTGCTCTTCCCTTGAGCACACCCTTTGCATACACCTTCATGATCCACTTGGATCTCTGGTAATCCAGTCACTACCTTACTCACAATAGGTAAGGCCTTGTAGTGTACATGAGCTAGTCTCCTATGCCATAGCTCACAGGGGTTCATGGTACTAGCCATCATTGCTGCATCTGCATGACCCTTCATCTTGTAAAGTCCTCCTTCTTCTACTCCAATGACTACTGCACTAAGTTGCATGATACAGGGAAACGGAAACGTGTATCTGATACGGAAACGCAATGGAAATGTGACCCCCCAAAATTTAGGAAACGAGGAAACGCGATATATGTGTGTGTGTGTGTGTGTGTGCGTGCAAATTAGCAAGGACATTAAACATTAAAAATTAAATGTGAAACATAAATGGAAAGTGATAAATCATAATTTCAAACATCTAGCATCACATTTTAACCATAAGTCCATCTCTATATCATTAATAATTATCATAGATGATGTTTGGGTGGCTATGCAAGGGCCTCACTTGATGTCCCCATTGGGTTAGGCCTCGTAATCAGAGTCGGTGGATTACCTTTGGTACCATCCTTGAAATGAGGGGAAGTACCTGAGAGTTTCCCATGATGTGTTCCATGAGGGTTTGTCATAGATGATTACATAATACAAGTTGCCAAGTAGTAATATCCAAAAACAATCTTGGCAATACAATATATTCAAAATTTCAAAATCAGCCTTTATTTATGAGGCTACAATGCTACATATATCAAAATGTGAACAGTCAACATAGAACTAAAACATAAGATAAGTTGATTTGCACAGTGTTGTAGTTGATTGTCTTCAAATCGACTTCCTCAAGTAACTCTCGCTTGCTCAAATCATTGTGTGAGATGAGGGAAGTAAAACCCTCCTTTTATAAAATAAAATGACTTTTAGAGGCTTCTAGAGGTTTCCTAAACCATCATTAACCCATTAAGAAACAATTTAACCAATTGATTAAGCTAACGAGTTCTTTTTTTGGATAGAAAAGTGAGAATTCAAGGAGGAAACACGCCATACAAACGTGGATACGGCACGGAAACGCGCCATACAAACGCAGATACGGCACAGAAACGCGCCATACAAACGCGGATACGGCACGAAAACACGTTTCCAGCCGTACCATCCATGTGTCCTCCACGTGAAACGTGGTGGCACGTTCGGAAACGCGTTTCCAAGGAGTACCAAACGAGTTTCCGAGTTTCCTGCTTGGTACGGGTCCGAGTACCAAGTTTCCTGCAACTTAGGTTTGAGGATTGTTTCTGGAGGAGATTGAGTTGTTCCAGCCATTTGATTTGTTGGACTTAAGTTATGATTTGGAGATGAAGGAGGAACCGAATTGGTTGAAGGGGATCCCAAGAAACAATTTGGAGAATTGGAATTATCGATTTTCCAAAAGAAATTAGATGATTGGGCTTTGGGATATCTTCTATGATAAACGAGTGGGGTTCCTTCTGATTGATTTAAGTTAGCCCTACTTCTGAGATCGTAAGGATGTCTATGAGGTTGTTCCTCAGCAAAGTCACGATTAGGAGTCGCCAAGTAGACTTAGGTTCTTTTCTACCAAAAGATATTTCGTGAATAAGCAGGGAGATATGAGTGAAAATGGATGGTTATGAAAGATTTAGGAAAACAAATGATAACCATCTAGTTTACAAGACCAGATGCGATAAGATATAAGTTACACATGGATATTTGCAAGCACCTGAGGTAAGACTCAACCTCCCCGGCAGCGACGCCAAAAATGTTATCACACAACTTGTAGTTGTCTCTAAAGGTATCCCATCCAGGACGGTAGAGGTGTAGACAACTAAAGATGTGACCCAAGAGATACCACGGTTCCCAATGCAAGATGGGTGTCACGTTAACCGAGGCACTCTTCACTTTAAGTCAAGCCTAAGCAAGACCAAGGGGGAGAAGCTAGCTTAGCCAATGAAGGTTAGCGAATTCAATCTAGACCTCGTAGGGAAATGTGATGATGAAAGAGAAGGAGACCAAGATGAAACAAGATCTAGATCTAGGATGATAAGTGGACCCAAGGTGGTTAGGGCTTGGTTGAAGAGGCTTAAGGCAAGGACAAATTTTCAACCAAGTGTGAGATAGGGTCACTTATCGATTAAGAATAGTAGATCTAGATAGATCTAATGCCAAAAAAAGTACCCAAGTGGGGCCCACCCTTAAGAAGTAGAAAATGGTCCAAATGGGGCCCACAAGGTCAAAATCAAAGTGAGATGGCACTAGGGGGTATGTTATAGAATGGATCTATGGATTTGAGAAGGAATGAGCAATACCCACGTGTGGGATCTAGCAAAAGACCACTAACCCAAGGAGTACGACTTGCCTCAAGGAGGACTAGTGCCTTAGATGGAGGGGCAAATGGAGTCGCATGTCCACCAAATTATAGATCGGGATTGTTGAGATGATTATTAAGGCGGGTTTTAATTATTAAGCCCAAGTGATTGCTAGATCTCCATAGATTTAAAAAATAAATAATGCAAGGGTTTTGATTTTAGAGTATTTGTGACCAATGGAGAAAAGATGGATGGATCTAGATACATACCTTGTAGAACATACCTCAAAAGCTTGTGGCTACTTTGCAAATCGATAACCTCCCCCATGTGTGTATATTCAAGAGTGAGATCCAAAGCTCCAAGCCAAATCGTCCTCCTTCCAAGATGACCAATTCGCCTTCCTCCTACATGACAAGATCAAGTGAGAAATACGCCTAGCAAAAGAATGACAAAAATGATGAAGAGATGAAAGAGAAAGCATCAACTATGTCACTAAGATACAATAATGATACTCCCTGAGACAAAAGGCCAATCCAAGGCAAGATATGGGGTTTCCCCACAATAGCCTCCCTCCAAATCGTCCTCTTCTTCATCGAATCAGCCTCCTTGTAGAAAAACGTTTGAAGCCCCAAGATCCACAAATGATACATAGAGAAAAGATTGTATATTCAACTTGCAAAAGAATCCATCAAGACAAGAGAAGTAGATCCACAAAATAGTATTTTTATTCCAAGTTTGAAAAGCTCCAAAGGTGCCTTTACAATAGGGGGGATATTCCTTAAATAGGATGAGGGAGACCAAAACCCTAAACCACTTTTGAAATGAGTGGTTGAGATCAAATACAACAATATAATCAATGACTTCATCCAAATGACTTGAGTACAACATAATGCAGCAGCAATATATTCAACTTCTGCTGTAGATAGTGCAATGGAAGGTTGTTTCTTGCTTAGCCATGACACTAAACAGTCTCCCAAGTAGAATTGTGCTCCACTGGTACCGGTCATCAACACTTCCTACCCAATCTGCATCTGTGAAGGCTTTTAAAGTGAAGTATTGGCCTTTTGGGTACCATAAACCATACTCCATAGTATCTTTCAAATATTTGAAAATTCTTTTTACTGCTGTTACATGTGTTTCTTTGGGGGCTGATTGGAATCTAGCAACCAATCCTACAACTTGCATCACATCCGGTCTTGTAGTTGTCACATATAGAAGACTACCTATCATAGATCTATACATAGCATGATCCACTTCCAAAGATTCATCATCCTTGCTTAACTTATAGCCAGTGATCACGGGGGTACTAACAGGCTTGGAATCTTCCATCTTAAATTTTCTTAGCATCTCTTTAATGTAGTTGGTTTGAGAAATGAAAATCCCTTTGTCTGATTGAGTGGCTTGTAATCCTAAGAAGAATGTTAGTTCTCCCAACATAGACATTTCAAATTCTTTCTTCATATCTGAAGCAAGTTTACACTTAGGACTTGTAGATCACTTCAAAATATGATATCATCTACATAGACAACAACAATGATCATATTCTTATTTTCAAATTTTATGTAGAGATTACTATCAGTGGAACCTCTTATGTATCCTTGTTGTTTCAAGTAGTTGTCAAGTCTTGAAAACCATGCCCTTGGAGCTTGTTTGAGACCATAGAGTGCCCTTTTTAATTTGCAAACATAATCTCTGTTTTCTGATACGAGAAAACCTTCAGGTTGTTCAATATAGACTTCTTCTTCAAGATTTCCATTCAGAAATGCAAATTTAACATCCATTTGATATACTTTGAAATTTTTGTAACATGCAAAAGCTAAGAATATCCTGATTGCTTCAAGTTTTGCTACAGGGGAAAATGTTTCTTCAAAGTCAATACCTTCCACCTAAGCATATCCCTTGCATACTAGTCTGGCCTTGTTTCTTATTACTTTACCATCTTCATTTAACTTGTTCTTGAAAATCCACTTGGTCCCAATCACATTCTTGTCTTTAGGTCTTGGTACAATTTCTCAGGTTTGGTTCTTCTCTATTTGGTCCAGCTCCTCATTCATAGCTTTGATCCAATCATCACTTTTGCTAGCTTCTGCAAATGTTTTAGGCTCTACTAGCGAAAGTAGTGTTTGTTCTTGATCATATATTAACCTTCTTCTTGTTTGAACTCCAGTACTTATCTCACCAATAACTTGAATTTCAGGATGGTCTCTTTGAATTCTTCTTGATGGTGCGCTTGTATCAGGTCTTGGAGAATCTTCTTTGTTATTTTCGTTAGATACCTCATCTTCCTTTTCTTCCTGCTCAATTTCTTCTTCATCTTGTAAATCCTCTTTCCTTTGTGAGTCTTCTTCGCCCTTATCATTATTTGGTATCTCATCATCTTGAGTTCTAATACTTCTTGGCTTCATGTCATCTATTCTTACATCTGCACTCTTTATGATCTCGTGTAGTCTTTGATTATGCTTTCTTGGTGGATGAATATCCTAGAAATGTTCCTTCATCGGTTATGGAGTCAAACTTACCAAGATCATCCTCATTCCTCTTTATGTAGCACTTACTACCAAACACTTTGAAATATTTGACAGAGGCAGGTCTTCCATACCATAGCTCATAAGGACTCTTGTCATGATTTGAGGGCAAATTATTGTCATTGATGTCATAAGTATTTTGAAGAAGGTGTAGATGGACCAAATGAAGACACGCAAAGATGACATGGCAATATGCCAAGCAAGCTTATGCTTGCGGGCATGAAAATCGTAAGTGAACTTTGGATGGCAAACTTGATGGTTGCATGAGTTATGACATTGTGGGCGTGATGATGCACAAGGAAGAGATTGCAGGCATCTATTGGAAGAAATTGTGGGCATGAGGACATAAGGTATAAGTGAGTAAAAGATGGCTACGGGAATCCTCTCAGCACCTCCCGCTGGCATCAAACTGACCATTGCGGGCTTAACAAAATGACAGGATGGAGCCCACTACGGCATAATACAATAGCCCTTACGAGCATTTAGATCAAGCTCATGATGCAGGATTAAAGACCACGTTAATCTAGAAGAGAAGATAAAAATAAAAAAATAGAAATATATATTCAATGATGAATTTGTGGAAATAAAAATGAACAAGCATTTAATTGAAACAATTATCATTTGACAAATAAATTAAAATGATGAAGTCGACCTCCACAAAATTCAGAAAATGAAATGGATTAAAAAATATACTATACTAATTGTATTTGTTTTTACAAGTCGGCTCAGCCATAGAAGACAACTTTTATTAAATAAAAAAAAGGAGGAGATATATAATACAAGTCGGCTCAATGGGAATTATTTTTTGTGGATCTATATAAATATACTGTAAAAATGTTATTTTTAGTTGGAGAATTTCGGACAGCTCTGTGTAATTTCGGGACAGTGGAGCTCTGTACAAATTCGGGGGACAGTGAGGAATTTCGGTGGTACAGTGGAGGAGCAGTTCGGTGGTTAGGTTTAGGTGTGAAGACAGTATGATGGCAGCAGCAGGAGCATCATCATGAACTATTTCTATCTTTGATTTTATGGGTCACACTAGTCAACAGCATGATGAAGACATGAGTTCTGGGCAGTAGTATGACATGGACAATGATGCATGATGATATTGTTTTATGAGACAACTTGATGTGAAGATTGTAATGACATGAATAGAATCATAATGTATATGCTGGTCATAACCAGGATGATATGCTGAATTTGTGAACATGTTGATGACATGGACAAAATTGTGATAGACCAACATAATAGAATGATGTGGTGAATTTGGTGTGGTTGTGTTTTGGGAGGAGATTTGGTGTACATAAGGAGCTCTGATCTTGTGGGGAATAAGGACAGTTCGGTGGTAGCAGGAGCAGCAATACAGAGAGCAGAAAAAAAGTTTTTACCTTCTATTTTTTGCGTTTGAATGAGGCAGCAGTACAATGAAGTCATGAATAAGAGTGCTTAGCATAAAGACCAAGACATGTGGACATGATGATCTTGGTTAAGGAAAAAACAATGACATGGTGAAGGACATGAAGCTTAACATTATGCTGAAGATGTTTATGTACTGCTGATGCTGATAATATTGATGTACAGTTTACTGAGTATATGCATGGACAAGATAGTCAGAATGCATTTGGTTTGTTCTTGGGCAGCATGAAGAATTTGGACAGAATTATGAGTACATGCTAAAGATGAGTGTATAAATAGAACGAAGACTTGCTCATTGGAATTTTATGATGTATGTGTGTGTGGTAGACTTTGGAAGAGTTTTATATATCAATTGTAATCTGTAATCTGAAATTTGTATAGGGAGGTAGGGTGGAGTTGGGGAAAGACTGGTAAGTCTTTTCAGCAAGTTGAAGCTTGCTTGGATGTTGTAGCATCCCTTTGTTCATTCCTGGAGGTTGCAGCCTCCTGTGGTGTTGTAGCACCTCATATTTGTAATTCTAATTATGTTTATATATATTAACTTGGAAACCAATCTGAGCTGTTGTGTGAAATTGTATATGTTCATTATTTTGAAGCATTACTAAGGTTCCAACAAAAAATGAAAGAGAAAATTGGGAAACGAATAACCAATATTGATTCACCCCCCCCTCTCAGTATTAGGTGTGTTCCTCAATTGGTATCAGAGCGAGGTTTCTTCGAAAGGCTTGACAGCTGAAGAAGGTCCTTGAGAACACACAATGGGAGGAGCAAAGTTCAGAGATGTTCCTAGATTCGATGGAAGCAATTATGTGTATTGGAGCAAAAGAATGACTGCTTATCTAGTCTCTCTGGGGTACAATACTTGGAAAATTGTCAAAGATGGATACAAGGAACCAGCAAATGGTCCAACTTCAGAGGATGAAATAGAAGACTGTGAGAATAATGGCAGAGCTGTAAATGCAATTCTAGCTTGTCTAAGTGAGTCAGAATTCTATAAAGCTATGAACTATACCTTAGCTAAGGAGATGTGGGATAAGCTAGGATGAAAATATAGTAGCCTACTTTCAAAGGGTTGAGGAAGTTGTAAACACCATGCGGGGTCTTGGAGAAACAATGGACCCAATACTGGTGGTACAAAAGATCCTTAGAACCTTGACTTCCAAATACAATCCCAAGGTTTGAACTATTGAAGACAGGGAGAACTTGGATGAACTGAAAATAGAAGAACTTCAAGGAATTCTAACAGCATATGAAATGAGGATTCAAGAACCAGGACCAACTGAGGCAGTTTTCAAAGCAACAAAGAACAAACATCAACATCTTGAATCCTGTTCACTTGATTGTGAAATCTCTGATGAAGAAATAGCTAATTTCGTCAATAAGCTTCCAAGAGGAACTGGAAGGTATAAAGGGAAGCTACCACTAAAATGTTTCAATTGCGAAAAAATTGGACATTTCGCTGCCAAGTGTCCCCTCAAGAGATTTCAAAGAGGATCGTTTCCACAAAGAAACTTCAAGGATCGAAGAACAACCGACAAGCAAACACTGTTTACTAAAATTGAAGAAGAATATATCTCAGACCTTGAAGAAGAAGATGAGGAAGATTTTTTTGAAAACGACAGAAATGAAATTCTATTCCTGGCACATGACAACGCTGAAGATCAGCTTGATAGAAGAAGGGGTTGTAGACCTTGAAGCAGAACTGACTACAGCCCTAGAAGAGATTGACAACCTGAAAAACTTGAATGAAAAACAAGAACTCCAACATCAACTTGCAAAGAATCTTTTGGTCAAAAGATTCAAGGAAGTAATTCATAAGGAGGAAATAGAAATCAACTCTCTCAAAAAGGATCTTGAAAAGTCAAGAATGGCGAAAGGTTCCACCAAACTAGACAGCTTACTCTTACATCAGAAAAGAGATGAAAATTCAGAAAATGTGGGCCATATCACCAAATCAAATGAGAGCAAACCATAATGTTCGTTGAATTAGAAAGCTCAAGCTATTAGCATAACTATCAATCAATTGAAGGAGAATCTAGCCAAGATTCGTGACCTCTTAAATGAAGCTCAAAGGCAATTAGTCCTAAGAGAGAAAGAGGTTGAAAAACTCCAAAGTGAAGTAATCAGCTTGAAGAAGCCTGACAACTTACAGACAAACAAAAGGACTGAAGATGAAGGCAGAAAAATTACAAATCACTTCCAGCCCATAAGAAGAGAAGGATTTCCCAGGTATCAAAGTTCTTTTCTTGGTCATTGTTATAATTGCTACAAGTTTGGTCACAAGGCAATTCACTGTAGAGGACCTCAAAGAAGCTAGAAATTTCTTAGAAAACAGTATAGTGAAGAAAACAATTATCAAAATCAAAATTCCTTCTCTATTCTCACTCAAGAGGTGGAGTGCTCAAGATGTAACAACTTTGGACACACAGCTGAAGTTTGCAGGTTAAAGATCAATCATGATAATGACATCAATAAAGATATTTGTGGCTTGGCTTTCTATGCTCATAAGGTAAAGCTAAATGGTACATTGATAGTGGGTGTACTAAGCATATGACAGGAAATAAGGACAAGTTCCTCACTCTAAAAAGGAACAATGGAGGTGAAGTATATTTTGGAGACAATGGAACAACCAAAATCCTTGGAAGAGGAACCGTACCTTTGAATTGAAATGCCAAAGCTCAGAATGTCCTCTATGTTGAAGGATTAAAGCATGATTTACTGAGTGTTGGACAACTTTGTGATGCAAATTATAATGTCACCTTCTTTACACATCATTGTGAAATTAGAAGAAATGGGTCCAAACAAGTTATAGGAAGAGGAGTCAGATCTCATGGAGGAGTTTACATTTTGGAAGAAATAGAAGGTGAAAGATGCTTTATCAGTCAAAGTGAGAACAACTGGATCTAGCACAAACGATTAGCCCACTTAACTTTGATAACATCGTAAATATTAGTCAAACTGAAGTAGTTCGAGGAATACCAAAGATATCAAAACCTGTAAATAGGCTATGTGGCTCATGTCAACATGGGAAACAGGTAAGAACGAGCTTCAAGGCAAAAGTGCATCAGTCTACCTCACATCCTCTTGAAATGATTCATACAGATTTATGTGGCCCTGCAAGAACTCAAACTCTTCAAGGTGAGCTCTATTTCATGCTGTTTGTTGATGATTTCTCTAGAATGATTTGGGTCACCTTCTTGAAAAATAAATCAGAGGCTTTTAAAAAAATTAAACTTTTTAAAGCGAAGGTCGAAAATTAGAGTGGATGTAAAATTAAATGTCTTAGATCAGACAATGGAGGGGAATTCACATCATGAGAGTTTAAAAATTTTTGTGATGAAGAAGGCATCAAGTGACAATACTGCACAGCTCACACCCCTCAACAAAATGGCATAGCTGAGAGAAAAAATTGAACTGTCCAAGAAGCTGCAAGAACCATGTTGCTTGAAGCTAATCTAACTGAAACCTTCTGGAGAGAGGCAGTAGGAGCAACTGTTTACACAATAAATTGAGCACAACTGAGAGTCAATAGCAATAAGACTCCCTACGAATTGTGGATAGGAAAAAAGCCCACCATAGATTATTTCAAAATTTTCGGAAGCAAATGCTACATAAAAATCATTGATGAAAATTTGGGAAAATTCCACTCCAGAACTGATGAAGGGATATTCTTGGGTTATTCAACTGAAAAAAGAGCATACAAATGCTACAACAAACGTTTAAGGCGAATTGTTGAAAGTATAGATGTTATTGTAGATGAAGAATTTTGCAAAAATTATCAGAATCAGACCTTGTTGAGACTGATGATGAAGTTACATTTGATGAAGAAGAAACAACAAATCATCCATCAAAGGATCATATGAATCAACCTGAACAAAACGAAGACAGAGAATTGATCTCCACCACCACAACAACTTCAAAAGGTAACAAACCCTCCATAAAATCTGTTATGCGAGATCATCCCGAGGATCTTATTATTGGAGATTTGGATGAAGGCATGAAGCTCCGTTCAGCACCATTAAAGAGGAATCTAGCCCTACTCTCAACAATTGAACCAAAAAAATTCGATGAAGCTGTTAATAATGAATTATGGAGAAAAGCAATGAAAGAAATATTGGATCAGATCGAAAAAAGTGAAACCTGGGAATTGGTACCTAGGACAAATGATAAAAACATCATTGACACCAAATGGATTTACAGAAACAAGTTGGATGCAACTGGGAAAGTCATTAGAAATAAGGCAAGATTGGTGTGTAAAGGTTACACCCAAATGGAAGGGATAGATTTTGATGAAACATTTGCTCCAGTCGCTAGGATGGAGCTAATCAGAATTTTTTTGGCATTTTCATGTTTCAAGAATTTCAAAGTTTATCAAATGGATGTTAAATCAGCCTTCTTACATGGGTCACTAAAGGAAGAAGTCTACACTGAGCAACCTGCAGGTTTCGAAACCCCAGGAAGGGAAGATTATGTGTGGAAATTAAAGAAGGCTCTCTATGGACTCAAGCAGGCACCAAGAGCTTGGTATGAGCGCTTGGATAATTATCTGATCCAACAAGGATTCTAGCGAAGTGGTACAAATAATAATCTTTATTTTAAATTCAACAACGATAAATTACTAGTCACAGTTGTGTATGTTGATGACCTGATCTTTGGGAGCAATGAAGATAGCCTCAATCAGAACTTTGCCAAAGAAATGTCAAAAGAGTTCGAAATGTCAATGATAGGTGAATTAACATTCTTTCTTGGTCTACAGATTTCACAAGACTCTACAAGTATTTTTATATCTCAATCCAAATATTTGAAAGATGTGCTTCAAAAGTTTGGCATGCATGACAGCTCCCCTGTATGTACACCTATGGTAACTGGTTGCAAGCTCAACAAAGAAGACGAATCTCCTACTATAGATCAAACAGTGTATAGGTCCTTGATCGGAGGTCTACTATATCTCACTGCATCTCGTCCTGATGTCATGCAAGCAATTGGGTTGGTGGCAAGGTTTCAGGCAAATCCAAAGGAATCCCATATGACTGCTATCAAAAGAATCCTCAGATATCTTAAAAGAACGATTGACTATGGGTTGTGGTATCCAAAAGATGAAAATTTTGAACTCTCGGGATTTTCTGATGCAGATTGGGCAGGCAGTCTTGACGATAGAAAGAGTACCAGCGGAAATTCCTTTTTCCTAGGAAATCGACTAGTAGCTTGGTCGAGCAAAAAACAATCATCTATCTCCCTATCAACCACTGAAGCTGAATACATATCAGCAGCTGAATGTTGCACTCAACTCCTGTGGATGAAACAAATCCTAGAAGACATTGAGATCAAGATTGATCAGCCACTTATCATTTACTGTGATAACACCAGTGCCATTAGTATATCCAAAAATCCAGTTATGCATTCAAAAACCAAGCACATCCCCATTAAGTATCATTTCTTGAGAGAGCAAGCACATGATCAAATGATCAGATTGGAATATGTGAACTCTAAAGAGAAAATAGCTGATATCTTTACCAAGCCACTTCCAAGAGAGGCTTTCAAAAACCTTAGAGACAAATTGGGAGTAAAACTCTCCCCTCAAAGGAAACATTAAAACTACAACAAACATGTAAAGGAAGTGCAGGTCAGCAAAGATAGGGGGAGCAGGATGAAAGGTGCTGGACAGCAGTGTTAGGGGGAGTAGATGTTTTCAAATACCTTTTCCATTGATGTCAAAGGGGGAGAACAATAAGAAGCTATTCACTCTACTCTTCTTCAAAAACTTAATTTGATCAGTTGGGTTGACATCAATGCCAAATGGGGAGACTGTTGGCAAATTATTGTCGTTGATGTCATAAGTATTTTGAAGAAGGTGCAGATGGACCAAATGAAGACACGCAAAGATGACATGGAAATATGCCAAGCAAGCTTATGCTTGCGGGCATGAAAATCGCAAGTGAACTTTGGATGGAAAACTTGATGGTTGCATGAGTTATGACATTGTGGGCATGATGATGCACAAGGAAGAGATTGCAGGCATCTATTGGAAGAAATTGTGGGCATGAGGACATAAGGGATAAGGGAGTAAAACATGGCTACGGGCATCCTCTCAGCACCTCCCGCGGGCATCAAACTGGCCATTGCGGGCTTAACAAAATGACAAGATGGAGCCCACTACGGCATAAATCAACAGCCCTTACGGGCATTTAGATCAAGCTCATGATGCGGGATTAAAGACCACGTTAATCTGGAAGAGAAGATAAAAAAAAAATAGAAATATATATTCAATGATGAATTTGTGGAAATAAAAATGAACAAGCATTTAATTGAAACAATTATCATTTGACAAATAAATTAAAATGATGAAGTCGGCCTCCACAAAATTCAGAAAATGAAATGGATTAAAAAATATACTAATTGTATTTGTTTTTACAAGTCGGCTCAGCCATAGAAGACAACTGTTATTAAATAAAAAAAGGAGATATATAATGCAAGTCGGCTCAGTGGGAATTATTTTTTGTGGATCTATATAAATACACCGTAAAAACATTATTTTTAGCTGGAGAATTTCAGACAGCTATGTGTAATTTCGGGACAGTGGAGCTCTGTACAAATTCGGGGGACAGTGAGGAATTTCGGTGGTACAGTGGAGGAGCAGTTCGGTGGTTAGGTTCAGGTGTGAAGACAGTATGATGGCAGCAGCAGGAGCAGCATAATGAACTATTTCTATCTTTGATTTTCTGGGTCACACTAGTCAACAACATGATGAAGACATGAGTTCTGGGTAGTAGTATGACATGGATAGTGATGCATGATGATATTTTTTTGAGACAGCTTGATGTGAAGATTGTAATGACATGAATAGAATCATAATGTATATGCTGGTCATAACCAGGATGATATGTTGAATTTGTGAACATGCTGATGACATGGACAAAATTGTGATAGACCAACATAACAGAATGATGTGGTGAATTTGGTGTGGTTGTGTTTTGAGAGGAGATTTGGTGTACATAAGGAGCTCTGATCTCGTGGGGAATAAGGACAGTTCGGTGGTAGCAGGAGCAGCAATACATAGAGCATAAATAAAGTTTTTGCCTTCTATTTTTTGCGTTTGACTGAGGCAGCAGTACAATGAAGTCATGAATAAGAGTGCTCAGCATAAAGACCAAGACATGTGGACATGATCTTGGTTAAGGACAAAACAATGACATGGTGAAGGACATGAAGCTTAACATTATGCTGAAGATGTTTATGTACTGCTGATGCTGATAATATTGATGTACAGTTTACTGAGTATATGCATGGACAAGATAGTCAGAATGCATTTGGTTTGTTCTTGGGCAGCATGAAGAATTTGGATAGAATTATGAGTACATGCTAAAGATGAGTGTATAAACAGAACGAAGACTTGCTCATTGGAATTTTATGAAGTATGTGTGTGTGGCAGACTTTGGAAGAGTCTAATATATCAATTGTAATCTGCAATCTGAAATTTGTATAGGGAGGTAGGGTGGAGATGGGGAAAGACTGGTAAGTCTTTTCAGCAAGTTGAAGCTTGCTTGGATGTTGTAGCATTCCTTTGTTCATTCCTGGAGTTTGCAGCCTCCTGTGGTGTTGTAGCACCTCATATTTGTAATTCTAATTATGTTTATATATATTAACTTGGAAACCAATTTGAGTTGTTGTGTGAATTTGTATATGTTCATTATTTTGAAGCATTACTAAGGTTCCAGCAAAAACTGAAAGAGAAAATTGGGAAACGAATAACCAATACTGATTCACCCCCCCTCTCAGTATTAGGTGTGTTCCTCATGATTTACTCTGAGTTGTCCTCTATTAAGTACATAGATAGTTGTATATACTGCTTCTCTCCAATATGCATCTGAAAGTTTTGCTTCATTAAGCCTAGTTCTGGCTGCTTCTTAGACTGTCCTATTTTTTCTTTCCACAACGCCATTTTGCTGAGGAGTCCTTGGAGCTGAAAATGATCTTTTAATTCCATGGGTTTCACAAAACTCATTGAATTTGTTTGAGGTAAAATCTCCTCCATTATCTGACCTTAAACATTTGATTTTCAAATTTGTCTCATTCTCAACCATTGCTTTAAAAATTTTAAACTTCTCAAAAGATTCTGATTTTTCTTTTAGGAATGTCACCCAAGTCATCCTTGTATAATCATCAATGAACAACATGAAATAGGATTCTCCTTGCAAGCTTTTAGTTGTTGTTAGTCCACAAAGATCAGTGTGAACTATTTTCAATGGTTGTGAGGATGTATATTCCTTGATTATGAAGCTGGCTTTAGTTTGTTTCCCATGTTGACAATGTTTACAAACTGAATTTTGAGGCTTCACAATCTTTGGCAAGCCTCTTACAACTTCCTTCTTACTCACCTTTATAAGATTGTCAAAATTCAAGTGTTCCATCCTTATATGCCATAGCCAACTTTCATTAATAAGAATCATGTGGCATTGCTCTTCATTTTCTAGGATGTATACATTACTTGAATTCCTAGCAGTCCAAATACGTTTTCCTGGGTTTTTCTTCCCGATTTCACATTTCTCGGAATCAAATATGCTCATGTGGCCTTGATCACATGTTTGACTCACACTGAGAAGATTAGGCTTTAAGTCTTCTACTAGCAACACATTTTCAACTCTGATTTTATTTCTGATAGCAATTGTACCTTTTCCAATTATCTTAGAGGACATATTGTCTCCAAAAGTAACTTTTCCCTTTTGATCTCTTTTTAGGCTTATGAACTTGTTTGGATCTCCTATCATGTGTTTTTAACATCCACTATCAACATGCCATATATGTTGCTTTTCTGTTGCACATAGAGCTATCATGGATTCTGTCCTCTCTACTATTTCTTTTTTCTTCCAGACCTTTCTCTGCTCTTTGTCTTGAAACTTGTTTGGAATATTTCTTTTTGTAGGAGTCATTAGTTTGCATTTTCTAGCGATATGCCCATGGTTATTGCATTTGTAACATTCTATATCATAGCTTTGTAGAGGTGCAAAGGAGTTATGGTTTCCTTTTCTTTCTTTTGGATAATTGTTGATGTATTCTTCTTATGAAAATGAACCATTCCATATGCTTTTCAATTCAGGGCTTCATGTCCAAAATCATTACATGAGTAGCAGTGATCCAAAAAGATCTGTTGGTACCTAATTGTCATTGATCTTCTAGGAACCATATTTGTCTCATGTAAGTGGATTAGATTTCTGACTATCCCTTGTTTTGGTTGGACTCATAAGTGCAGCAACATCCTCTTTTTGTTATATCCTAACCCAGTTTTTTCACTTGATGGTCTTTGAGCACTTAGGATGTCATCTAGAGTCTTCAAGCTCTTCTCAAATTTTGTTTTAATATATTTCTCATAAAGTTTCTTTTTAAGCTGAATAATTTTTGCTTCAAGTCTTTCAGATTCTTGCATTCTTTCTTCGAGTTGCAATTCTAAGTTCTCTTCAATCTTCTTAGCCTCTTGGAGCTGGATCTTCAGATCTACAATGATTTGAATTGACTCCTCATCTCTTGTCTTTTGTTCCTCTTCATGATCAGCTGGTTGTGTTCTTAAACATTTAATCTTTTTTTTACTTTTTCTCAATTCTTTAAGAGCACTTATGAGTTCGGCCTTTAGGTCCACCTCTCCTTCCATATCTGATTCATCATCTGGAGCTTGATTTTCTATTCCCATGAATAGAATTTATGTTTCCTCATCTTCTTCTTCTTTATCTTCACTATCTTCCATAGTGTAAAAGATCTTCTTCTTCCCATTAAAATTCTTTTTGTTTGTTGCAGTGTTCTTCTTGAATTTCTTAGAGGTTTCTCTATCATCACTATCATCTTGTTTAGGATAGGGACATTTTGATGCAAAATGCCCAATTCTTCCACAGTTAAAGCATTTCAAGGGTAGCTTTCCTTCATACTTACCAGTACCTTTCTCAAGTTTCCCAATGAAAGGAGCTTCTTCATCATTTGAGTTCTCGTGGTTTTTGGGTAATGTTTCAGATTTCTTTGACTCTTTCGTGCCTTTGAATGCTACCTCTTTTCTTGATGGTTTATTCTGTTCCGTTCTCATCTCAAAGGCAGTGAAGATTCCATGTAAATCATCCACTGTTAGAAAGTCAAGATCATGTCGATCTTCTACAGTAGACACTTTGGACATACCTCATTGGTAGTGTTCTTAGTAACTTTTGAACAACTTCTTTCTCCTGTGTTTCTCCTCCCAGGCCTCTTCTTGCATTGACAATTTCATCTACTCTTAAAAGGTAATCTGCAATGTTTTCCTCTTCTTTCATTTTTAAACTTTCGAATTGTTCTTTGTATGTTTGGAGTTTGGATTTTTTGACTTTGGTAGCTTCTTCGTACACATGTTTTAATTTGTCCCAAGCATCTTTGGTTGTCTTACATTGGATGACTTTGACAAACACTGAATTAGACAGTCCATTCAAAATTGCATTCAATGCTTTTGCATTGGCTTCATATTTATCTTGTTCATCTTTATATGTTGGTGGATTGGCTGGTATTTTATAACCCTTTTCAACAACATTCCAAACTTTGCATCCCAAGAGACATTAGATGGCATCTCATTCTTACACTCCAGTATGCATAATTTCTCCTGTGAATAATGGAGGTTTGTTAGCAGCTAAAAACCTTCTTGTTGATCCATAGTGTTTTAATATGATGTTCCTTTTAGTGATTAAACTGTAGTGAAGGATCCTGCTCTGATACCAATTATTGGTTTATCCAACAATACTGAGAGGGGGGGGTGATTCAATATTGCCTTCTTTTTCCTTTAATTTAACAATTAGTATTTAAACAATGTATACTATGAATCAAACAAGCAAGGACAGAGAATTTTATCGTGGAAACCTCAGAGAGCAAACCACAAAATCAAACTTATTAATAAAATGATTTCTACAAAATTATTTTTCTACTGCAACAGAAAGGATGCTTCAACATCCTAGTTTTCTATCTGCACCAACAGATAAGGATGTTGCAACACCCTTGTTTTCCTGCTACTACTAGAAGGAGGCTACAACCTCCTTGACAGGCTTCGACCTGCCACTAGTACCACCCAGCTTCCTTGATATTTATAACTTCTTGATTTTCTACTTGATTCATGAATCCTGGAAATGCTTCATGTTGTTGGTCTCTCCATTTCGCTGTGTTCTGTATTGTAAAGACATATTTCTTCTAATTCGAAACTTCATTTAAATACCTCATTCATCCATAGGAACGTGCCTCTTCAAGCATCATGCCTTTTCAACATCGTATCCTTTCACTAAACAATTACATTTCAGTTTAATAAATAATAGATATTTGTTTGCTTTGATAATTATATTTAATTAATTAATCTCGACATCTCTTCCTCTTCTTGTGCGTGCATGTCTTCCTTCTTGCGGAAATCAATGTCAATATTCAACAAGGATTGCTAGGGTATGACAATGAGGGAACAAGGTGATTTGGAAGAGAGCCTTAGCAAAATGGGGGTTTGGAATTTTTGGGGTTTTTATAATAAGTGATGGAAAGACCATAGATCAATACCAATATCCACCTAGGGCAATGAAGTCAAGGTGAATCAAAGGGCAAGTGAGGACAAGAAGAACAAGAATTGGTCTGGTTCCTTCATATATTAGGGTCGAGACTAAGAAACACATGTCACATCAGCATGAGGGTAATAATGAAGTTCAAGGTCTATGAGAAGGAGGTCCAACAAGGGAAATTCCTAACCACCCAAGATCAACTGTGGAGAAAGCAAATACCCTGAAATCCTTGTCAAAGGAGCCAAAGTTATGCGAAACAAGGTTCAAAACACTTACCTAAACCATCGAAGGAGAACATGCAAGCGAAGAGCTCAAGATGCCCTCCTTTCAAGAGTTATTACAACTATTCAACTAGATCAATCTTTGAGAGGTTTGTAAAGCCTTAAACATTCCATCATCAATCCTTTAAGCACCAACATAGAACCAAGAAGAAGAGACTTCAAACATTGACAATAATAGATCCATATAGAAAAAACCCTTAATACCATAAATTGCACAAAAGAAAAATATATCGATGAAGCTCCAAATGAGAGAGAACTCTCAAATCCAACCATGAAAATGAAATGAGGAAGTGCATCTCTATTTATAGGAGAGGCTAAAACTTCATTTGCAATAAAATATCAATATTTTTCTAAGATCTAACCTAGGGTGGGGTAAAATATAATAAAATCTCCACTTCAAACAACTAATACAATAAAATAAGGTGGTCAAAGTTACTTGTACAATTCTAAGATACACGAGGCCCTTAATAGAGGTAAAATGTTCCAACAAGCAAGGATCATATGGTTGTCAATGATATCATGTGGCCTCCAAAGGCCCTCACAAGAAGCTTCTTCAATAGGCCAAATGCAACGAAACCCCAAGAAACATTTAGAAAATCTCCAAGTAACCAAATGATGTCTACAAAACCTTCAAAGGAATATCCACAAAGCAACTATAGGGCATGTGCTCTATGAAGTAAGATCCAATGTTAGATGCTCTTAATCATACACATAGCGCCTCCTCAACACAGATAGCACCTCCTCGAAATGTAAAGTTTAACAAGCAAAGTCCATGCTATACATCAAGTAAAGGAAAAGGTATTCACTAATGTGTTATTATATCTTCTCCATGTATTTCAATCACATGCTTTTAACATATTTTTCACTTCAACATATAACATATAATGTTAGAATGGACAACTCAATATTAAAACAAGAGTAATAGTCGCAAAACAACTAGTTGTTGCCATAAAATTATGTTATATGCTTTAACATATTTTCCACTTGGACATATAATGTTAGAATAGACAACTTAATATTAAAACACGATTATAGTTGCAAAACAACTAGTCCTTGCCATAAAATTATGTTATGTTTTGTATAAATAAAATTATGTTATATTTTATAAAATTGATCTTTCTTTTTGTATAATTGATGTATGATATTATATAAATGATTTTGTATAATTGATAATTATATTAAATTAAAAAAATTAAGTTTTAGTTTTTATATATTTTTCAAAGTTTGTTATTTTTAATAATTAATAATTAATTTTTTTATTCATAATTTTTTTTTGTTTGCTTCAATCTCCCTGACTTACGGGAGTGGCTTGCTGGAGTGGCTTGTGGTTTGAGAAACCACAACCCAGGGGCATCTAAGCCGTCAAAATCACCTGAGGATAGCACCCGACTTGGACCGCACCAACCTCAACTTGACTGGGCTTTTGGGTGTCACCCCCCAACTAAGTCACCCCTAAGGAGAATTGAACTCGGGTTGCCTTGCTAATGAGACCCACACCTTAACCGAGTGAGCTAGTAAGAATTGACAAGTTTTTTATTAATAATTAATAATTACTTACTATTTTTTTTTTAGTTTTAAAAATAAGGTTTAAGTTTTTAATTTATTTTAAATAATTAATAATTGATTGCTAAATTTTTTATTACTTATTAATAATTGCTTACTATTTTTTTTTAAGTTTTAAAAATAAGTTTTTAGTTTACTTTTAAATATTTTTAATATTTAGTAATTGCGTAAGTTTTTAGTTTTTAGTTTACTTTCAAATATTTAATATTTTTAATATTTAGTTTTTTAGTTTAAGTTGTTTTAAATTTAAATTTTAGTTTTCTATTTTTAAATAACGACGGGTTGTAATCCTACATTGATATTTTTTTTAGATATTAATAAAAAGAATTAGTTTTAGTTTTTAAGTTCTAAAAATTAGTAATTAGTAGATGCATTTAAAGTTTATAGAAACCAAAGTACATTGCATTTAAAAAATAAAAGAACATGTAATATTAAGGGACACTTGTGTACTTATTATGAATAACACAATGTACAAAAATGATAATATTCATTATCATTAATGAAACCTCTAGTACAAAGATCATATTGCAAGCTAAAAAAAAATTGAATTTTTAAAATTTAAATTAATATTTTGTTAAACATTTACACATCCCATGAGAGTAATTTATCAATTCATTACTTTAAGTCAATCATAAAATAACAAATAACAAATTTTAAAAATTTTACAAAATAATTTATATTTTCAAAATATTAAATTAAATATATAAATATTACAAAACTTTGAAAAACATTATAATATTTTTTGTAGTATTATAAAAATCAAACTTGGTAGCAAATAAATGATACAAATTTAATTTGATAAAACGTTGTTGCCCCTTTACGCGGGTGATCCCACGCAAATGAAACTAGTCAGCCTCTCCAATAGACATATGTTAACAATCCCTTAATGTGGACACTTTTCTCCATACATCATATCCTCATGCGACCAGTGATCAAATTTGAAGGGTGGGTCTTAATTTTATTGGAAGGGCATTTGTTATTGGAGCCCTTCAAAGATGAAGGGCAATTTAAATAATTATACTTCAATTGACAAGTATAAATTAACTAAACCCTTCCCCCCCAAAAATGCAAAAAACAAATATTGCCCATCCAAATTTTTACAATCTTAAACAATTGAGCACTCGTTAATATTTATATGATAAAATGGTATCTTTTCAATAAAACCGAATTTGAACACATTAATTTGACATATATGTAACATTAATTTTACAGTTCATTAAAATAAAAATCGTTTTGTTGTATTTTCCTAGGTTAGACCACACTTCATTATACAAAAAACTACTTAGACTATGCAATAACCATATTGGGGCATCTGCATGATCTTATGCATAGTGCAAGACGTTGTAACTAGAAATAGTCTTAAAATAAAACTAGAACTATGAGAAAATTACTTATTGTTAATTGTGTACAAAAACAAGCCACTAAGCAAAACGAGGCTATAATAAACCTACAACCAAAATATACATATAAAACCAACCAAAACCTTAATTCAAACCAGAGAGAGGGTGATCATCCAAGCTTGAGAGATGTAAGAATGAAGGAACCAAAACAACAAAATAAGTTTGTTAATGGCTCGATTTGCGAAAATTCTAGATACATGAGTAATTAAGAGCTCGAGGCTCTAAAATTTGATGTGTTTTTTACCAATCCATGATTCGGTCAATTCATAGTCATTGGCATGAAATTTAAGTTATTTAATGAAAGAATTAATGTATCTACCTCTATGTTGAAACTGTTTTCCATGATAATGCGGGCCACTGCCCTCCTTATTGTCTTATACCAAAAGGCATGAGAATGAGGAAGAAGACATAAAATTATGGACTTCACCATCAAAGAAGCCTTACAATCACATTGGTAAGGAGTGATAAGAAGATCACAACAATCCAACGTGTCAAATCTCAGATGATAGTGTCAATTAAAGACTTTAAAAAGGTAACTCCCTTAGTCATTAATTAATAAAGTGAGTAAGTACTCTATAATTTTAAATTCACTTTATTAAAATGTAAAGTCATGGTTTATCCTAAGTTCACATTTAATGAAAAGTCAAAGTGAGTGATTAATTAAAATGGGTGCTCACTTTATTAAATGACATGAAGAGCACTAAATGTCATTTATTATTTATTTAATGGGCATTTATTGTGAACCCCTCATCTAATCTAATCTAATCTAGACCATTAGATTCAAAAGATGAAGTTGCCATGAACAAAAAGGCTTGGGGGAAAGGAAACCTAATTAATTATTCACATCCAAGAGAGAAGTTTTGGAGAGAAGAAGAAGAGCAAGAGAGAGAGAAGAGAGAGGGTTTTTAGAGGGATTCCAAACCAGAGAAGAAGAGAATGAAGGTGACTCAAATCCCAATGAGAGGGAGTGTGGGCACATTTTCCAAGGAGAATCCGTACAACAGGGGGTCGTACAGAAGCATTCTGTACAACACCCTACAACATAGTTTTCAAGGCATTAATTGCATCCGTACAACATTTATTGTTGTCAGTACCGCACATATTTCAAGGTAAATTTATGTCAGTCTGTACAGTACCGTACAACACAATTTTCAAGACATTTTGGCATGAAAAATTTAGGAGGTCGTACTATGTATTTAATGTTGTCTGTACAGTTCTGTTTTGCTGGGAACGAATACCGAGAAGGTTGAGATAAGTACAACTGTTGTATTTCTTTATTTATCAGAAGAAAAATAAAATCTCTCTCAGTCAGTTTTTCCCTTTGGGGTTTTATCCTGGACCAATTTCGTCAAAAATATCTATGTCTAAATTTTATGTGTTGGTTGATTTAAATTTATGAGTATGAGTTTATTGGCTGAAAGTTAAAATTTTCTAAGTTGTTTATGTTGGAAAAAGAATCTCATGTGTTTCAATTTAGTCATTTTTAAGTTTAAAATGTGCATACCGGGGTTTGGGCATTAAACCATATGTAGAGAAGCTATCAATCTTGAAACCGGGTTGGGGTTTGAAAATTTTCAGACTTGATTTGATTAATGTGGTAGCACAAGGTAGTGTTTAGGTAGCCAAGTGGGGGGTCGTATGATGTTTGAAGGGTGTGTCCCCATGGTAGGTTATGTTTTGTCATCGGATGTTGTTTGCATAGCATCTAGGCGGGGTATGTGGGGTCTTTGGTCTATGTGATACCATCTCCTCTCCCTTGTTGTTTCAGATTTGCGGTTCGATTTTATTCAGGAGTATTTCTATGGCTTGGAGGTTGGTGGACGGGTTCGTTAGGTGGAAACGATAGGGCAGTTGAGCTAGGTAGGACATCGCCTCTCATTTATTTTGGAATTGGCACGATTAGGGAGTGTGTATTGCAAAGTTGTCGTGGTTTCAACCTCGTTGATTAAGTTAGAAGGATATCATTCATTGGCAGGACCTTTGGGACCTAGGGGCCTGCTTGTGGAAGGAGTGGAGAAAACTTGTGTAGGAGTTTCGACTCAACATAGATTTCCCTTCAATCATGGAGTTGCACACCCCCTTCTAACCTTTGCGTTGTTTAAAATGAGCATCAATATGCCTGGGCACTTTTGGCAGGATTGGTGGTGGAGTTTTTGCAATTACATTACTTTAGTATGACTCGTGTTGTTTATATGCAACAGTTCATCAAATTCAACCCCTCTCGCTTGTACTCAATGCAAGGTGGGCACTATCAAATCTGAAGGTTTGTTGGGTTTGTTGGTTGCACAATGTTTGGTCGGTACGACTTTCTTATAAGTTGTGGGTGTTTGCTTGGTTTATTTTATTAGGGAATTTCGTCCAAGGTGAGGATGGCTAAGTCTAGACTATTAAATGGTCTTTGCCTTGGTTTTTAGAGACCATAGATGATCAAACACATTTTCTGGGACTACATATTTGCTAGGCAATGTTGGGGATTTGTGGAGGATCAACATTCTGGCTTCTTTAGAATAAGCTCTGTTGGAGGGATGCTATTTTTGGAGGTGAGCCACTCTTTGGGTTGTGTCACTGTTTATCGATTTCTATTTTGTTGTGCTTTCGAAACTCAGGTGCAAGTATGTGTTTGAAAAAGAGTTAGTACTATTTTTGCTTTTGTTGTTGTATGGAGAGATGGGGCAAAACATCAAATACAAGCTATAATATGACCCAAGGGGGATCATATATAGGGTTAAATGCATATAATATGATCCCAAGGGGGGCATATAATGGGCTAAATGTATATGTAATGGGTCGGCCTAATAAAGGGTCCTCATGTGCAATGAGTGGACATGTATATATAAAAGTAATGTAGTCATTATTTAGGACATTTGAAATGATTATGTGAATGTCTTATGTGATTAGTTAATTGGAGAATGATCTCCTCTTATTTAAAATTTTATGTGTAACTAGGTACCTTTTCATTTAATAACATTCTAAGCTAACTATTACTTAGGCACCTTTTCATTTAATAGCATTCTAAGCTAACTATTAATTATACATACATTATTTGTACTTATGTTTATTACATTGCCACACTCAAGAATGTTTCATCCTTGAAACGTCATAAATTGATCAACTAAATGCTTCTCATCCTCTTTTTTTTTCTAATAAATCTTTTTTCTTCTTCTCTATTTATTTATCTCTTATTCCACTCTTACCATCAACCTCACTTGATATTTGTAAAAAAAACTAATATATTTCCCCACACATATATATATATATATACTTTCTCATTTTTAATAAAAACATAGGTATTAATTTGTAATACCTTTTCTCCTTAAAAAAAACTCACGACATGCTTTAATTCTTCCCACTAACACTTTGTCCTTTATATATACTAATTCCGCTTATACTTCGTCCTTTTTAATGATAACCTAGGTATTAATGTAACTCTTTACTTTTTTTTTTAACGACTATGACCAAAGATATAATAATTGTATTATACCTTTTTCCTTTATTATCTCTTTATGGAAGTATTAAGGGTTGGGTTGTTTTCTTTGGGAACGGACACGACCTCTCATAGTTGTTGGTCGAGACAGGTCCAAAATTATCCTTTCCACTTTGATGAATCAAGAATGAATGTGCCTTGTTAAAACCTCTAATTTGGAAGAGTCCATTGAGAATAATCGTGTGAGTACCATACAGAGAGTTAATTCCTTCTTTCAATCTTTTTCAGCACGACTTCGGCTGCATCGACATGGTTATCTTTACAAAGAGAAGAAACGAGTTTCTCATTAGCTTGTCTCCTGGCAGAAATCTCTAGTTTCTCGATCATTTCCATGATTTCATTAAGCAAATTAGGATCATCATTACTTATGGTAGCAATTGAGAATGTTTTATCAGGATAACTGCAACCGTCTTCTTGTTCTTCTCTACTTAGGTTTTGTGATTCACGATTTTCATCCTCCCTCAAGACTGCCTAACATTCCTCAGGGATTTGAACGGCGGTCGTTGCATACGTTGAGAAAAAATTATGTCTCAAAATGACTTCTTGAGAACGAGGAAATCCCTTATCGTTCTGCAACCCACGCTTATGACCTATAATCGTTGCAGTCCCAAGTGCACGTTTCAAGTCTAAGGAATATAATGCTAAAAAATTATATCCTTTGGCTAATCGCGCAGCAACCGCATTTGCCTGCCTCCATCCAAGCTCATTCATTTCTGACTCTGATTGCCCCTGAAATATACCAGAGGCATTGCATATTGTCTCTCCATGGCGCATAAAAATGAGCTCTCTATCTGTCTCAGGAGTTTCTCTTGGAGGAGACTGTAAACATGAACTCTCCATAAAATAGGGATTTAAATAAGCATCGAACAATTTCCCGGTGACGACCTTGATTGTATCATCACTAGGCAGGATATGCACATGTTTGTCTTTCTTTACAGCCAGGCACTGGTGAACCGAAACAACATCACCGTGCTGCAACATTGAGTTTGAACGCACGACCTTGTTCATTCTAACCCTGGGCTCTTCGTATGTCTCATCGACAAGGGTGATACAAATAGTATCCTTCCTCTTCTTTCCCTTGATATCAATTGTATTCTGCAGAACAACCGTAATTGTTTTGTGGTGTCCGATGCAAACTGACCACGGAGTTGTGGTTGCTGATGGCCTCATCGACAACAAGGCGATTGGCAGCCTCTTTCCGCTCCAAAAGAGACGTGTTGTAATCCCTCGTGGTTCCTTTCGACTCTAAGATTATGATATGATATGCTAATTGGTTGATGTTTTTTTTTTATGGTTTCTTCTTCTTTTGGGATAGGCTCAACCTCTCGCAATTCAACCTTCGGATCTTAGCTGATTTTTATTACTCTTGTAACTTTCTTTTATTTCTTTTATTGATTCACGAGTTTCGCCTATCATTGCCTTTGATTTATGATCCCTTTCACGGTCCCTTTGGATTGCATCGTTATTTATTTTTATTAATTCTTCTACTAGATCCTGAATCCTTAGTATATGTATGTGCATTGACATAGAACCGCTCTGATACCAATGATACACTCAAGTGTAGAAGCTTGAATATTAAATATACAAAAATGTATAAAAGTATATATATGATATTGAATAAAAAGAATGATGATTACAATGAGAAAATGACTTGAGTCTTTATAGGTTATTAAGGTGACCTTTAGTAATAGGTTGTGTCTACCTAGGCGCCTTTTCATTTAACAACATTCTAAGCTAACTATTAATTATACATACATTATTTGTACTTATGTTTGTTACATCTACCAGATCTGAAGAGCAAAGTTCAGATTTGTGGCTATTGAGCTTAGATCTATCAGATCTATGCTTTCAGGTACGTTTGAGATCGTGAGATCATGGCTACAAGGATGAGGGATGATAAGTATGATCAGGTTACTTGCACTTCATGCACTTCGACATGTAGATGAGTATTCTACAGAAGAGATTGGCAAAGAGTTGGCTCTTCACACATGTCAGTCATTGAGTGCTTCTACTTCTAGTGTATGGTATAGACAGTGGGGCCTCCAGCCACATGACTGGTGTTCGAGGGTACTTTACAGATCTCGCCGAGGATGGCTTAGATCTTGAGTTTGTACTTGGAGACAATTCTACTGTCAAGGTAGTTGAAAGAAGAACAATATCCTTCCAGAAAGAGTCTGGAGAGTCTATGAGAGTACGTGATGTCCTATATGTTCTGGGGTTAAAGAAGAACTTGATTTTGGTTTCTACTATTGAGGATCGGGGATTGTGGATAATTTAGAGATGGAAATGTTCTAGTTCATCCCAAGGGATCCAGAGAGACCTCAGTTGTGAGGATTGGAGTTCGTAGCTGAAAACTCTACAAGCTTAACTTTCAAATTCACCATGCGTTGACTCATAGAAACCAGAATGATGATTATGATTTGTGAGATATGGCATAGGAGAATGGCTCATTTACATCATCCTGCCCTGAATATTTTGAGGGAGATTGTGACAAGTATGCTACACTTTAGCACAGAGCACTGAGACGTGTGCAAAGGATGTGCTCTTGGTAAGTATGTCAAGATAGTCTTTCCCAAAAGTGACCACAAATCTACAGGAGTACTTGATTTGATTCATTCCGACCTTTGTGGTCCGATGTCCACCACATCATTGAAGGGTTACGAGTACTATGTATCCTTCATTGATGACTTCTCCATGAAGACGTGGATTTATTTTTTAAAAAGTAGGAATCAAAAGAAGTCTTGTAGAAGTTCCAAGAATTCAAAGCGCTTGTGGAAAACCAAACAGAAAGGAAGATCAAGACCTTGCAATCAAATAATGGAGGTGAGTTTACCTCCAAGGAGTTGAATGAGTTTTGCATTTAGGAGGGCATTAAGAAGCAATTGATAGTTCCCTATACACCTTAGCAAAATAGGGTTGTTTAGAGGAAGAATAGGGCAATTGTTGGTGCTGCTAGATCTATGCTGCATGATTAGGGTTTGCCATTTTTCCTTTGGATAGAGGCATGTAACACGATTGTGTCCATTCAGAATAGGAGTCCTCATAAAGTCTTGGGGAGCAAAACTCTAGAAGAGGCATTATCGGGAAAGAAACCTGAGGTTGGGCATTTCAGGATTTTTGGATGTCTGTCTTAGTCTCATGCCCCTTCAGAGAAAAGGAGAAAGTTGGAACCCACAACTGAAAGGGGAATCCTTGTTAGATATGACGAGACTTCAAAAGCCTATCTAATATACATTCCTACTCTAAGGAAATCGATTGTGAGGCGGGATGTGAAATTTGAGGAGGAACGGGCTTTCAGGAAGTCATGTGAGTCAAAGAAGGGAAAGCAGCAGGTTGCTACTTCACAGGATGATACAGGTCAGAGTGTTGTCCCACAATGAACAAGATCCCAAGTATCCGGGGTGACAGGTTCTCAGATGAATGTTTCCACAGGTATAGAGGTAGGAATTGGTGTAGGATCTCAGGATGGTGGTCAACTAGGATCAGGGTCTCAGATTACAGGCTCTCGGGATACAAGGTCGACGACTACAGGTACTTCTACTTCAGGTATTCAGTCTAATATAGTTTATTGGGATGAGGATGAGCATTTCTCCTCTTGGGAGGTTACCTCAGGGAAGAGGAAGCCCAAGTGGCTTCAAGATACCTTGAAGGAAGCTTAGGCAGTTGGGACTCCCAAGAAGAATGTAAGAGAGAAAGGTGCCCCAGAGGTTCTGTAGTTATTTGGCTATGGTGATTAGTATCAGTGAGTCAGAACCATCTTCCTATGAACAAGCAGCGGGTGAGCAGGCTTGAAAAGATGCCATGTTGGAAGAATATGCTTCCATCATGAAGAATGATGTCTGGGAAGTTGTTCCCACACCAGAGGGAAAGTTAGTTGTGACATCCAGATGGCTCTATAAGATTAAGCATGCTGCAGATGGAAGCATTGAGAAATACAAAGCTAGATTTTTGGCTAGAGGTTTCTCGTAGGTAGAGGGAGTTAACTATGATGAGACGTTTGCTCTTGTGGCATGATATACCTCCATTAGGACTATGACTTTCGTTGCCGCAGAGATGGGTTGGAAGATTCACCAGATGGACGTGAAGACAACTTTTCTCAATTGACTCATAGAGGAGGAGGTGTACATTGAGTAGCGAGAGGGCTTTGAGGCCCATGAGAGAGAGTTTCATGTGTGCAAGCTGAAGAAAGCCTTGTACGGTCTGAAACAAGCTCCTAGAGCCTGGTATTCTAGGATAGATACTTGCAGCAGTTGGGTTTCCAGAAGAGCGAAGCTGATCCCAATCTCTATTTTATTGTGGTAAATGGGGATCCCGTAATTCTAGTTATGTATGTAGATGACTTGTTCATTACAGGAATAGATAAACTCATCAGTGGTTGCAAGAAAGACCTTGCTTCAGAGTTTGAAATGAAGGACATAGGTTTGATGCACTACTTCTTAGGCATCGAGGTTTGGCAGGATGATGGGCATATCTTTCTGGGATAGGGCAAGTATGTGTCTGACATTCTGAAGATATTGGATATGCAGGATTGTAGGCCTATGACCACCTATGACAACCAACTCGAAGAAGCTGGTAGCTTATGAGGGTGAGTTGGTTGATCCCACCAGGTACCGTCAGCCTATTGGATCCCTGATGTATATGGTCAACACTAGGCTAGATCTGAGTTTTGCTGTCAATACCTTGAGCTAGTATATGGTGGAGCCCAGAGATATTCACTGGGTGGCAGCAAAACATGTGCTTAGGTATATCAGAGGAACAACTGAGTATGGACTGGACTATGTGAGAAAGGGTGGAGTACAGTTATTTGGTTTTTCAAACTCTAACTAGGAAGGTAGTGCAGGTGACAGAAAAAGCACCCCAGGGTGTTGTTTCAGCTTTGGGATCAGCAGTTGTGTCTTGGTTTAGCAGGAAACAGAAGTTTGTGGCACTGTGCTCTGCAGAGGCAGAATATATGGCGACCATTCTAGCCAATTGCGAGGCCATTCGACTTCTCAAGATGTTGGTGAGCTTATTTGATCAACAGTTGGAGCCTACTGTGATTCACTATGATAATCAGAGTTGCATAAAACTCTTAGAGAATCTAGTATTCCATGATAGATCCAAACATATAGAGATTAGATATCACTTCATTCGAGATCATGTTCAGGGAGGAGCAGTTGAGCTTCAGTACATACCTACGAATGAGTAGGTGGCGAACATTCTCACAAAGTCCTTTATGAGAACAAGTTCGTGTACTTCAGAGAGAAGATGGGAGTGGTTCATAATAATTGCCTAGTTAAGAGGGAGTGTTGAAAAGTTAATAGAGATCATATATCACTTCATTCGAGATCATGTTCAGGGAGGAGCAGTTGAGCTTTAGTATATACCTACGGATGAGCAGGTGGCGAACATTCTCACAAAGTCCTTGATGAAGAACAAGTTCGTGTACTTCATAGAGAAGATGGGAATGGCTCAGAATACGTTTCTAGTTAAGAGGGAGTGTTGAAAAGTTAACTAGGAAAGTTGTTCTTCAGGATGCATGCAAAGTTTTGCATGCACAACAGTAAATTAAAAGGCATGCAAAAAGTGAGTTTTTGCATGCACTCATATTAGGGTTTTGGTAACCCTAATTGACCAGTGAGATGTTATAAGGAGGTAGGAGGTCACCGAAAGACTTACTTTTAACAGATAGATCAGAGTGAGATCAGTTTGGAGAGGTGTGCGACTTTGCTCAGAGAGGGGGGCGCACTTCCTGAGGAGAGGAGGACATTTTGAATCTAGTTTGAAGAAGAACTGTGATATTTCCAGAGTAAGTCTTCTTCGTTGTTTGAAGAAGAACTGTGATGATCAGAGATCAGATCGGATGAGATTTGATTTAGAACAAATCTTCGACGGTTGAAGAGAGGGCACACTTTTCCATGCAGAGCAGCAGGGGCACATTCTACATTGAGCAGTAGCAGGATTTCATCCAGGACATAGTAGATCAAGACCATGGAGTATAGAGAGAGGAGGTACATCCTGAGACAGGATGAGGTAGATCAGAAGTATCAGATCAGAATTGATAACAGGGGGGCACATTTCCCAAGAGCGGTAGTTGCAGCTATTGTAGATCTCGGGTTTCAAAACCCGTCAGGTTCGGTTATTGTATTCTGAAGAGTTGTATGTATCCATCTTATTCTTACTTTGCTCTGGGATCGAGATTGAAGAAAGCCCCAATCGAAGTTGGTTTTCCCCATTGGGGTTTCCAGGGTATATCGTGAGTTAATGTGTGATTGTTGTTTATTTTTGGTTAAGTGTTAAGAGATATGGTAGTATTTTTGTCTTAAAGTTTTTATTGTGTATTTGGCTTAGAGAGACTCAAATCATTGAGATCTCAGGGTTTCCAGAGCGAGTAGTGACCTTTGGATAATATTAACAGAGAGAACCCGTAGGTGTTGGGTCCTGAGCCTAGGTGAGTTTGGGAGTTTGAAGCCTCAACCTCTCTGGTCGGTTGCCCCCGATGTTTGGTCCTGATTGTGGATGATTCCCTCTAGTTGACCCCATGCTTCAATTTTGGGTCAGGACTACCCGCTAGTGTTGTGACATGAGCTAAGACTGGCTAGTTGCTTGAGTCGTGTTAGATAAACTTGAAGAAAGTGACCCTATCATCATCACACTGCATTATTATATCCTGCTATATCTTGTTAAATGCAAATGAAATGAAATGCTAAATACCCTAGATGAAAGCTGCAACTAGTTGTGTTTTTAAGCACATGTAAAATCCGAAGGGTCATATGTGAAATGGACCAAGTAAAGCAGACACACATAATTGAATATCTAAATGACTGTTGGCCATGATTTGATCTGATGATTATTTCCCACGGAGCCTATGGGTGTGGATGTGGATGGAGCAAGGGACAACTAATTCTAAGTGTCCCCTAGAACCTCAGAGTTATGGTTGACTGTGCACCTAGTTACAGTGGTTCTAGAAAAGATCCTCATGGAGCTTGCATTAGGCTTGGATGTGAGTTATAGGGAACTTGTTAAGGTTGAAGGGACATTTCTCAATCAACTTACCCATTTGTGAGACGTCGCCATTCCCTAGTGTTATCTATCTTATGCATGTCACTGTGGATCCCCTCTTGTCCCTTATTTTTCGAGAGATCACTATGTTGAAGTCAAAAGTCAACTCCCATGTTCCTAGCCTTGTTTCATTCACCTCACCCATCATAACAACCCGGTTAAGTTTGTAAGTGAGCATATGTAAAGGGCTTCATGAAAGATCATGCATCCTACTTAAACACAAGTTATATTATTTCTATTGATTGATCGATATATCACCATTGACATGTTACTAATGTATAGTTGGCTAACAATATGATTAAGAGAGCATATTTTACCGCATGTGCCTGGAGATTCATGCACTTTGGCTCAGTTATCAGTTTTTGGTCATTTTTGACCTGATCAACTTTCTTGACTTGGTCAACGAACATGGCCTCGGGGACAAGTATCATTACATATGTCCCAGTGTTGCTTTTGATGCCTTTGGAGGCTAGTTTCATCATTCCAGTGCTTTAGAAATACAAATATTGGTTCAATGCAGCGATTGGGTGAATTTTTAATGAAGTGAACCAATTTTTATTAAATTTTGGAAAAATTATTTGAAGGCCTTCCACCAAAATCGTTTTTAGGCTATGAGTAATGAGAATTACCAGATTGCTCTATTTTGGAATTTTTGGCACAGTTATATTTTTATTCCGGGCAGCGGAAGATCATGTTTTTGGCATATTATTGTTGATGTAAATGTAACTTCAGAAGATATTCATTTGTATTTTATTATTATATTATTATTGTACTTTTATTGTACCTCCGTCAGAGATGTTTTTCCTCCGTTCGGGGATGTCATTATTGTATTTGGTCATATTAGAATATCGAGGTAAAACCTCCATTGTTAGTCAGGGCAATAGCTCCCCAAAGGTCAAATGTAAATTGTATTTTTGAGTCTCACTAGGAGAGTTTGGCCCAGTTAGGTAAGTGAGGTCGGCCCCATTGAGGATTTAGGTCCCCCACACATAAAGTATAAATAGTGTCACTCTCTCATTTGGCACTCACACTCACTCAAGCAAGTTCGCACCGAGTGAGAGAGAAGACAAGTTCGCTGGAGGAGAAAGAGAGAGAGCTGCAGAAGACATCTTATACTTTGGGTTTTCCATTTTGCTTGATATTGTACTAGTGACGAATCTATCTCTGAGGAAGTTGCGCGGTTTTCTCCTTTATGGTTTCCCCAAGGAAAATTCTTGTGTCTTTTGTGTTTTGCTATGCTTATCTATCTTTCAATATAAAGATCTAACTAAATTGAATTAAAGTGCAAACTCTAACAATTATATGGTTTATAGAGGATATTCAACAGATAAATTAAATTAATTAAAGTGATCATGGTTTAGGAAATGGAACAAAGGGTGAATGAATGGCAACGTTTTGACTTGGATGTTATTCTTCATGCTCCAAAGGGTATCCAAACCCGATTTTTGATGTATTATCATGTTATATCATTTTATTATATGTATTCGGGCGTTATGAGGCAATTCGCCCCCGTCATCTAGTTGATCCATGTAGTGAGTGTGAGATTAGATCTCCACCATTGATTATCGTTGTATTATCTTTTAATCTCAACTGCTCATTTAAAAAGTGGTTAGGGATTTGGTCTCTCTAAAAACTATTTAAGAGAGGAGACCCCTCATTGTAAAGTGACTTTTGGCTTTGAATTACTGGAAATAAAGAAATCTTTTGCATCAAATTTTTGTGTCCATGGTTGAATGTGAGATGTGGTGACTGAATACTAGTCTTCTCTTGCACTGTTAGATGTTTGTTGTACCTTTTGTATTTTTTGTAGATCCATATTTGATTTGCAGTGGGGAGGTCGATTTGGAGAGGGGCGCACTTGCAGAGGGAGCTTGCCTTGTTTCTCTCTTTTGGATCGGGGGTTTTTACAAGGAGTGAATTTGTCTTTGACCATTTACTCATCATTTATCTACCTCTTGGTGTTTCATCACTCATCTATTTGCATTACTGATTGGTTCATCCTCGGCTGTGCAGGTTAGGTGGGACACATTTGGTTCTCTGGACGTTTTGTGGATGTGGGTACGCAAGCTCTTCATTTGATCTTGTTGGGGCTAGTCTTCACCATAAGACATTCTTCTATGGGCATCAGGTAAATGATTGCATCTGAAATTCTTTAGTTTGATTAATTTATCCATTGGTCTAAGCTACTGCTGCATTTAAACCTTAATTGCTATAACTTCTAAAAATTCTCTAGCTTAAATGGTTTGGAATCTTAGCAAAAGATTTTTGGATTTTTATCTTTAGGCCTAGCCCGAAGTGGGTTTCCTAGGGCATCACCCCTAAGGGACTCCATCTTGCCCAAATCCTTAGGCACTGATCTCTAACCCTTGAGCCCTCTTTGATTTTGCCATTTTTCCGAGGTGTTTGAGTTTCAATTCTTGCTTCTGAGCTAAGACACTATCAAATATATCACTAAGCAGTGTTAAAAAGACCTAATTCATCCAGATCTACTATCTTGGACCATTTTACCTAATTTTAATTCACGTTTCCCAATGCAGTTAGATTTGATCATTTATCCTAGCACTTACATCCTAGATCATCCTTGATTTCTAAGTCATTGTATCTAAATCATCTGAAGTCAATATATTATCTTCTTTAAGCCTCTGGAGTGACTTCATCCCTTAGACCTAAGGTTTCCATCTTTCACCTCTCGTATTCGATTGCTTAGTCTAATTTGGTGATTGGATTAGATCTCTCATTTCAAGAGCAGATTAGGGTCTCCCCCTATTATCAAGGCTTTGATAGCATAAAGCGAAGAGTGCCCCGGTTGGCATGACAACCAATCAATCTAGGGATCGAGGCCCTCTTAGGTCACCTCTTTCGTTGCCTAGTCCCTCTACCATCCTTGATAGGATCATCTTTAGGGGCAACTACAAGTTGTGTGATAACAGGAAGATTCTAAAAGTGCACCAAAAAATACTTGAAGAAGTTGAGCTCCAGCTTGAAGATGAACATGTCAAATATGAGGGCATTATCTCAAAGGCAAGAGTGATCAAAGACCAAGCACAATGGATAAATGATGCAATTATATTTGAAAAGAAGACTGATGACATGGGTGTGCTGAAGGAAGAGAAACCATCAAGTGCGAAACCATATCGACATCCTCATTACCAAGAAAGCTTCCAAGAAAGGCAAAAAGATATACAACGACACTATCAAGGAAGAAAACGGAATACTCAACAATATTCATGGAACAAGGCACCATAAAACTATTATTCGACGAGATACTATCAGAGACTAGAAATTACAACAAATTGGAGAACAATCACGACACAGAATCAAAATTATGCAAAAACCAGTTATCAAGGGTTCAGACCAATAAGAATTGAATTTGGATGGATGGATCATCATCAATGGCAACAAGAAAGCATGAATATAAGGAAATTCCATTACTTGGTTTCATCACATGTAAAGCCATTAACCACAAAGCTTTGAGGACAAACCTTTTCGAAGTAGGGTACTATGATATGAGCCAAGGGGGGTCATATATAGGGTTAAATGTATATAATATCCCCAAGGGGGCATATAATGGGCTAAATGTATATGTAATGGATCAGCCTAATGAAGGGGCTCATATGCAATGAGTGGACGTGTCTATATAAAGGTAATGTAGTCATTATTGCTGACATGTGAATGTTTTGGGGTAATTGGAGAAGGATCTCTTCTTATTTAGGGAGTTATTGTGTAACTTATCTTTCTTATCTATATTGGAGTTGTGCTCCACATTTACATTGCTGTACAGGGTGTGTACTCTTGTCTCTTATGATAATTTTAAGAAATTTATTCACAACAAGCTATGGGAGCCTTGTTTATCATGGATGCCAAAAAGTTGATTCTCTTGTATATTCTGATTTTATATCTGCATTGGTGACTCTTTGGAAGAGGTTATGATAGGCATTGTATATACCCTTCTGCTGTTTGTTCTTTGTTTGTAAATGCGTTTTTGTGAATATAAGAAGTTTAAAAAAAAAAAAAAGAGTATGTACAATGAGAAAAAAAGAAATGTTAAAATAGAAAACTAGTATGTGCCAAGACTAGTAGCATTGATTGCACCCATTGTTTCCAGTATATGTGCATGTTTTCTATTTTTTTTGTTTCTAAATATTTGATCCAATCTAGCAAAAGCATATCACCAATCGATTCTTGAGAATGTACACAAAGAAAGGAAATATATTTATATCCTTCAACAACCAGAAAAACGTTAATGGGATTGGAAGTTACAACAATCATTATAGCGTGAGAGTGCATAAGGCATCTCCAATCTAAATAGCTTAAATCAAATAGATAGCAGAAAGAATTACAAATAAAAACATTATAACTGTAGACCAATGAGAGGTTCACTTGTCATTCCCAACCACTATCAAGTCGCCCTTATTTGTCAAGTTGTCTCAAGATATTGGACTCTTGATTTACTGATTTAGATTTTGAGCTAGTGAGGACATGAACTCAACTTTATGCTTATCAGGCAGCCACTCTCTCACTCTGGCTTGGGAGACCTACACTGTCTTCTTACAAGTCTGCACAGAGGGCTCAAATGTAACTTCTGAAGGACCTGCTCAATCCTGGGCAGTAAGTAATAAGTTGTATGGAAACTACTGAAAGGGTGGCTGAGGCAAGTAACGCATGTTCTACTATTTGGCTCCAATCTATACTATTGTAGTGTTGCAAATCAAGTGCTTTGTGTACAATAACTTAATAAGTCTAAATTCTTCAACTTATCATAGATTATGCCTGTAAGTGTTTGACTAGTAGAGACATCAAAAAGGTTCCTTGAAGCCATTTATTGCCAACAAGGGACATTTGGCCAGCAACTTGGTATAGGTCATCCACTATGAGAGGCAAATGATCTCTTGAAGACTAGATAACAAAAATAGTAACTTTGAATAATTGCTCAACATTGTTCTATGGAGAAGATAATAACTGTGATTACCCCCTGTACTTGTGATTTTGTTTGATTAATTATTGTAAACTTTTATGGTAGCAGGAACTTTCTGGCATCATCAAGTTATCTTCTTATACAACATTTGGCATTTTCAAATGCCATAAGATGTTGGGGGTTCCAAAAAATGGGGAGATTGTAACTGGTAAGTTTGTCATGTGGGCACTGGAGTCTTAAACTCTTATTTCTAGTCTTTGTATTTACCAATGCCTTTTTTCTTTATAGATTGGCAGCTATGTATGAGTAAATGCCTGCTTCTGTCATTGCTTTGTAAGTCAGAAGGGTGCCCCTTTTCACACTAACTGTTTGCATTCTTTGTAAAAGAAGAATATATTGCTTTGGATGACAACAAGTATATGGGAGATATCCTTGTGGAATTTAAGGCAGCTGAAGAATGTAGTAAAGGTGAAAACCCAAAGTTTAAGATGGTCTTCAAAAAACGCTTGTTTCAGGATTCTGATGATTCAATAACAGAACCTATGTTTGTACGGCTATTATACATCCAGGTACATGATAATTTGTCTTTTAAAACATCTATTAGAGAAAGGTTGTGTCCAAACGATACGTACATTACTACATGCCATTTGATTTTAAGGTTGGTTTGCTTACTGTTAGCTTAAATTTTGATGAGTTTTTATTATGCTGATGTCTTCTTCTGCTGGAATGCATCCACTTTCCATTCACTGAAAATATGTGAATATTAACTAACCTGCCGACTCTGGTGTAGGCTCAACATGAATACTTGATTGGTAATTATCCCATTGGAAAGGATGATGGGATACGACTAGCCGCACTGCAAATTCTGGCTGAAATTGATGCTGTTGAGAATCTTGAATCATCTCCGTAAGTCATTTTATTAATTGAAAATATTTTCAGCCTCATAAAGTAGCCAGAGTCTTCATCTCAACTAATAGATTCAGATTACTGTACTTTCTGCCAAGAGTTATTGTGGCAGTTTCATGTAAATCCAGGAGCCAATTTTATTGGAGTTGTTAGAGAATTTTCTTGCACATTCAGCAGCATGATCGTGACCTTAACAGTTATATTGAAGTTGTTTTATATTTTTGTGAAGAAAATAGGTGTTGCCTTAGATTGAGAAGGAAATGATTTGGTATAAGAATTTAAGTAGTCTGGATAAGTTTTGATATTAAGCCATTTTAGGCCTCTATGAAGTTAATCTACAGTTTATAGAGGTACTCATTAGAATGATGGCAATATAATCTGCATCCTAAGTTTTTTGTAAGGCAGAATTCAACTTGTGATTTCTGTAGTACATCAATTAACCATTTTTGTTACCTAATCTTTTATATGTATATGCAGAGATTTGCCTGTGCTGGTTGATCGATACCTTCCAAGACAGTTGGCATCATCAAGGGAAAGAAAGGAATGGGAGGCAGATGTGTTGGGACAGTACCGTACTGTAGTATGTTCAATGTTTTCTGTATCAATATGTTATTATTCACTGGGAAATTGCATGCGATAGTATATATGTTCCATTCCTATGAAACAGAAACATATAGTTCTATAAAATAGAGTAATGTTGCAGAAATGCTCCTAGTGTAATCTTTCAATCATCTTGTGTAGGTGCATTTATCTAAAGATGATGCAAGACAGCAGGTGTTGCATATTCTCCGTGCCTTACCATATGGAAATTCCATATTCTATAGTGTTAGAAAAATGGAGGACCCAATAGGGTTATTGCCCAGTCAAGTTATTCTTGGTATCAACAATCAGGGGGTTAGTATTTCTTACTTTATCTTTGAAGAACTACCATACTTTGTTGAATTGAAATCTCATTGTCTTCTTTCATTATTCAAAAGTCCCAGTAAAAATTGCAAGGACATAATTTGATGTGATTTAGCTAGTATGCAAAATAATTGTGTTGCCTTTTCATGCAGTACTATATTTTTAGCAATCCCTGTTCTCTAAAAATTCTTACATATCTCCTGTTCACGATATTATGAAGGGAGCTGAAGTTCTCCAGAAAAAAATTATTCTGAGATAAAGTTGCATGAAAAATGCTTTAGGGAACAGAAAAAAATTGAATCCTTGTCTTCAGAGAATTGAAAGTACTCCCAATGTGTATGAGAATACCAATTTATACAAACTTGTGTTGATGTAATTGTAACTTCGGAAGATATTCACTTGTATTTTATATTGTTATTATTATTGTATTTTATTTGTACCTCCAACGGAGATGTTTATTCCTCCGGTCAGAGATGTCATTATTACATTTGGTCATGTAAAGTCATTGAGGTAAATCCTCCATTGTAAGTCGGGGCATTAGATCCCCCTAGAGTTAGTTGTATTAGGGTTATTGAGTCCCCTAGAGAAGTCGGCCCAGTCGGGTTTAGCTGGGGCCGACCTAGCAAGTGAAAAAGGTCAAGTGAAAGTAAAGTATAAATAGAGAGCAGGGCTCTCTCATTTAAAACACACACTCACTCACTCAAGTTCGCATTAGTGAGAGAGAGAGTACAAGTTCGCATAGGAGAAAGCGAGAGGAGCTGCAGAAGACCATCTTGTTTTGGGGTTTTACTTTTGTGATATTGTATTGGTAACGATTCTATCTCTGAGGAAGTTGCAGGGTTTTCTCCTTTATGGTTTCCCCGAGGAAAATCTTTGTGTCTCTTGTGTTATGCTGTGCATGTTATTCTTTCAGTTAAGATCCTAGATAATATTGATTAAAAGTAGAAAAACTAACATGGTATCAGAGCTAACCTGAAAAGAAGACATTATGCAGTTGCGGGAAGCTAGGGCTTCTAAATTTTGGGTCTTCTCTCCACAGATCATCAAGGAAAAGAGGCTAGGATAATTTGCCCTAGGAGGGTGCATCTTTCTATCGAAGCAGAATTGGATTCTGAGAATTTACATTTTTTGGCTCGTCACTCCTACCGGAGGAAAACTAGGGCATCATATATTTTGGGTTTCTGTTCACTAATTTGGAGAAGTGAGTATATTGGGAAACGTGCCTTGAGGAGGCGCATCTATCTGTCCAATTAGAAGTTCCAAATTCCAAGTTTAGAAAATTAGGGTTTCTCTAACAAACCCTAGGCCAACCAGCTCCAGAACTAGTTTGGGCATCTAAAAGTGGTAAGACCTAAAAGATTTGCTATTTCCATTTGAAGTTCTCATTAAAGATGCCTCACCACACCAAGCTTGAGGATAAGCTTGAAGGAGCTGATAACTTCCGAGCATGGAAGTATATGATTGCACTTGTTCTTAAGAGAATGAATTGGAGAAGTATGTGAATGAAGAGGTTCCAGCACCAAAGGGAGATGAGGCTCAAGCCTTACATAAGAAGAACTTGGTTAAGGCCAAGAGAATCATTGCAGATTCCATTAAGGATCATCTCATCCCACATGTGTCATCTTTGAAGACACCTAAATAGATGTTTAATGCTTTGACAAGGAAAGAATATAAATCAGAAGATGACCTTGAGGAACCAACTCAAGAATGTAAAGATTCAAAATGCAAAGACCATGCAGTCTTACTTTACAAGGGTCTCTCAGATCAAGGAGCAACTTGAAGCTATGGGAGAAAAGGTAGAAGAAGGAGAAATTGTAATAACCACCTTGAATAGTCTCCCAAGATCACGGGACTCATTCATTCAAGGGATTTGTGCTAGAAAGAAGTTAATTGTTATCACACAATCTCTAGCTGATGGATAATGAGTGTCCCAATAGGGATGGCAGAGGGTGAACAGCTAGAATGGTGTAACCAGCAATAGCTAGGTCCTCTGCTCAAGGTGTTGAAATCTTGACAAAAAACTCAGAAATTTAGTGCACCTAACAGCCAACTGAGAAAGATGTCAAATCTGAGCTTAACTCAGCCCAAACGCTTAGCACAAATCTGATATCAGTCTTCAATCCTCATAAAACAAAACACATATCACATGCATGTAAATTTCATGCTTTTGCAAGCTTATACACTGTAACTAAGTAAAATTTGCAGCGGGATAAAAAATAACTCAAAATCAGCAGACTGTAAAAAGTGTTCAACACATTAAAACACAGGAATTTTTGGTCAAATTTGACCCTGGAAAAACCCCCGTCAACCCTTGGGGAAAACCAGTCTTAGAGAAATTTATTATTAAGCAGCAGTTAATCTTAGAAGTACAACAGCTGAAGAGTACAGCAATAATCCTCCAGTACAGTGCAAATGATTTATCAAAACTGAGCACAAAAACTACCTTGTAAACTGTGCAATATTCTGCCTAGGAAAACGTGCAAGCTGTGCAGCCCAAGACAGTCACCATGCAGTTCTGTTCACATCAACTTCAGCGCTCAGTCAAATCTGCAGTATGGCCTTTCTCTGCTGTACGGAATTCTCAGCAATAAATGCTGTCTCCTGTCTTGAAAATAGTGCCCACTTGGATTTGTTTTGTGTGCAGTCACCTACAGCAGTACGGCCCCTCTAGAAAATCATGCCAGCCACCTGGGAAATCATGCTCAGTTTCTCTCCTCGAACTCAGTGCTAGCAATCTCGATTTCTGTGCCAATTAATACCTGGAAATGATATCAACTGTACGGCCTGCTCTTGCTGCTGCCCTTCTCTGCTGCTGAAATAAACTTCTCTAGGAATGTGGGCTCATCTCCAAGCTTCCTCTCCTTGGAATTCAAGCCACCCTTTCTCTCCAAAGAATCTCTCTTTGAATGCGCCCTCACCCAAAACTCTCTCTTGGATTGTTTTTCAAAAAATGAAGTCTCTTGCACTTTTATTTACCCTATTAGGGTTTTTCTCATGACTTTTCACTTCAACGGACGAGATTAGATCTTGGCCAAGAGATCTATGGCTGGGATCTAATCTCTCGTTCACTTAAGTCTCCTAAGTGAACTTTAGAAAACATTTTTCTTTTTGAAAAGTCACTTGACCCTAAATATTTAAAAGTACACTTTATGACTTAAAGTCACTTTAAAAACATATTAAAGTACAACTCACTTTAAAATCATAAAGTCACATCAAAAAGGTACTTTAATAAAAAAACTCATTACTAAAGTCACTTTAGGAATATAATTGAGACTTCAAGTTATTGACCCCTACACCTAGGCACCTGATGCAGGAGTGCCACCGAGCTATCAAATGCTAACACAAGGAACGGAAGTCACACCGGACAAGGCTACTGTCACTTTAGACAATGCACGTAGCCAAGTCAGGGGGGAGACCCCGCTCAACCAGTGATGGTTGAGAGACAAAACACAGCCAAATCCCCAAAGATAGAAGGAAGTGAAGGGAGGAAATGAGTGTTGATTTAGGTCCTAAGTCTAGTTCTAGCCTGTAGGTGGACACAGATAGCAAAAATGGGAGTGATGTAGAAGTGACTAGCAATCAAATGTAGTGAGATAAACTGATTAAATTAGTGATTGTGTGGCTAAAATAGACTAGGGACATACATTAAGCTAGAAGTGAAGGAATGGATTGGTGTTGCCCAAAAAGATGAGTTAAGCAGTGAAATGACAAACTAGGGCAGCAATAAAACAGTGATTTAAAATACTTCTAGCACTTGGTAGTTTGATTTCTGAAAGTAAAATGATGATTTAAGACCAATTCTAAACTACCTAGAACCCCAAACTGACCCAAACAAGCAGAAGAGAAAAACGCCCCAGGTGAGGCGTTTTTGCTAGGTAGACCAGTGCTAAATCTATGGGCAAAAGGAGTCTAAAAGACATGAAACTTAGGATATAGCCTTTTAAGGGTGTTTCATTAGTGGGTTTTGAAGTAAAATAAATTCCTACGGTGAAATCTTAAGTTTTGTATTTTTATGGGTTTTTATATGGAATTTCTGCTCAACACACACAATGAAATTTAAAATGCAAGAGACCAGCAAGAAGGACCTACTTGAGAATGAATAGATGGACGAGATTGCCGAAGACTAACCCTCCAAACTCAGTTGTTAAGCTACAGTGTGCTCCCTTTGGCGTTTTGAGCTCCCAGTGGCCAAATCCGCCCTAGCTACCTGCCAGAAACAAGATCAAGTCAGTGTGTGCAAAAAATAATAAGAGAAACCAGCAAGTAAATGACTGAAAATGAAAGGAATTGAAAGGCAAAAATGCAAAGACAACTCCTGTTATCACATATATAGTAGCCGGGCTACCATACATTATTTTTCTCATTCCAGTACACTATTCAGCCAGTTCCCTTGCATTTGAGATGCCGAGATGAGCATCTAGATCGGATCACTATCAGATTGTGGACAGCAGTTATATTCCCCATGCCATGACTGAGTTTCAGGACACTCAGAGAGATGCCCGATATAGCCATTATGCCATTGGTACAGAGCAGACAGTAGCGCCCAGAGTTACAGCAGCAGTTCTAGAGGACAGATGATGGTACAGGTTGATGTGCATTCAGGTATATGACTCAGCAGGTATATTATTGTGTTATGGTTAGATTGCTTTTATACTTATTCTTATAGCATGTCTTAGCACTTAGTGTCATGATTTGGCGATCATATAGATACATGGACCTGGTTGACCTATTATTTATATTATATTGTCCCTACTCAGACTTAGAAGTTCACTATTCATACTCATTGGTACATACCCTCCCTAGGGAGAATAGAGGTGATCATTACACCATACTTTGGCTTGCTAGTGTTGGCTCCATCATTTCATTGTCTTCATCCATCCGTGGCCTACCTTTTAGATTATTACCTTGATTTGCTACTTGACTAGTGACATGGAGGACCTTTCCCCACTGTAGCCTCTGTACTGGATGAGCTTCCCTGTTTATTGTGTCTCGGCTCTGAGTTGGTGACAAAACTTACCTATGGTGAGTTGGAGTTCCTTGAGAATTCCCCCTAGTCACTAAAGTTGTGTTGGCTAAACCTGAAACTTTTAGTGCCGCCATCAATACAAAATCTGGAAAAATCAAATGCTATATCTTGTATATGAAAGAAATGCCAAATGAAAATGGCCATGAAAAATAAAATGTTATATCTTTTGGAAAAATAAATACCTAGGTAAACAAGCTGTCCATGACACACCTAGAAGTGCTCAGGTAAACAAGTGCCTTAAAAACACACCTGCAGCAGAAAGCCTAAAAATAAATGTAAATCTATGCAATGTGTTTGTAAACACACATAGATCAAGGCTATGGAAACCTCAGGCCCAAAAAGCAATGGAACTTAAATGTTATATCTAAACAATTGCTGGCCTTGCTTGTATTATGGATTGTGCGCATCTGTGAAGGTGAATAAACCCTCTTTAAACAACTCATCCATTTGTGAGACACTGCCATTCCCTGTGTTATTGCTCATTCAGTATATACTATGGTGTGTCTTCCCTTTCCCTTGCCAAAGTGTCACAAAGTCAAGTTAGTCAAGTCATCCCTTAGCCTAGCCATTTATTTCAGCCTTCACCCTTCACTAGCAAATTGATCACAACTATGAAGTGAGTATGGTCCTGAAAGTCTAGTCTGAGTAATAATAATAACTAACGACACTATATATTTGGATTTAGATCGCCAGTCATGATTACTCTGTGTCATAGAAGCTATTTGAATAAGTTGTAAAGCATGTATTAACCTTGACACCTTGCAGCAGCTATGGATGATAGTCTGAGTTGTATTTGGTCTTGGTTAGACCTAGTTTGACCATGGAGGACCATGGGACATGAGATGTTGGACCTTATGATGATATGGATAGATGATATATGGTCCATGTACACATACAGGATGATTCTATGCAGCAGCTACAGGGTTATGATGATGATTCTTGGGATACAGCAGTGTTTGGTCATTTACAGATCATTATTATTGGCCTTGTTCCGGTACATTGGATGTTTATTTTGATCATGCACAGATTCATATGGTGTATGAGTACACATCTTGGATAGATTTGGACCTTCTGAGTCCAATGGGACAGTTTGTTTTCAGTTCCGGGCACTTACAGTGATGATTGAGCCTCAGTAGGCTGTCCTAGTGCAGTTTTGGTCTATTGGAGGCCCTGTCGGAGCAGAGTTGACTTTTATCCAGTTGACCTAGGGCGCTGATGATGGAGGGGGTGGTCCAGCCACTTGTTTTTACCATATTACCCCCCTCCCGGACACATTGGCACCCTCACCTTGACAGCGCCATCACTCCAGGAGGCAGTTTGGGCAGTTTCACGTTTCCCGAGGCATTTCAGGATTGGTAGAAATGGCTATTGAGGAAATCGATTTGGGCTACTGAGGCAAAGTTATGGCATGGGATGATCAGTGGTGATAGATCGGGACCTTCCACACCTCCTCCTGCAGTTTCAGCTTCATCGGGGCCCGCATCCATCACTTATGGCACTTTTTGTTGATTTTTGAGGTCTTTTGAGGACCACGACTTCACCTTGGAGGACCACGACTTCACCTGGGAGGCACGATTTGGTACTGTTATCACATATATAGTAGCCGGGCTACCATACATTATTTTTCTCATTCCAGTACACTATTCAGCCAGGTCCCTTGCATTTGAGATGCCGAGATGAGCATCTATATTGGATCACTATCAGATTGTGGACAGCAGTTATATTCCCCATGCCATGACTGAGTTTCAGGACACTCAGAGAGATGACCGATGTAGCCATTATACCATTGGTACAGAGCAGACAGTAGTGCCCAGAGTTACAGCAGCAGTTCCAGAGGACAGATGATGGTACAGGTTGATGTGCATTCAGGTATATGACTTAGCAGGTATATCATGGTGTTATGGTTAGATTGCTTTTATACTTATTCTTATAGCATGTCTTAGCACTTGGTGTCATGATCTGGCGATCATATAGATATATGGACCTGGTTGATCTATTATATATATTATACAGTCCCTACTCAGACTTAGAAGTTCACTATTCATACTCATTGGTACACACCCTCCTTAGGGAGAATAGAGGTGATCATTACACCATACTCTGGCTTGCTAGTGTTGGCTTCATCTTATCATTGTCTTCATCCATCCATGGCCTACCTTTTAGATTATCACCCTGACTTACTACTTGACTAGTGGCATGGAGGACCTTTCCCCACTGTAGCCTCTGTATTGGATGAGCTTCCCTGTTTATTGTGTCTCGGCTCTGAGTTGGTGACAGAACTTACCTATGGTGAGTTGGAGTTCCTTGAGAATTCCCCCTAGTCACTAAAGTTGTGTTGGCTAAACCTGAAACTTTTAGTGCTGCCATCAATACAAAATCTGAAAAATGAAATGCTATATCTTGTATGTGAAAGAAATGCCAATTGAAAATGGCCATGAAAAATAAAATGTTATATCTTTTGGAAAAATAAATACCTAGGTAAACAAGCTGTCCATGACACACCTAGAAGTGCTCAGGTAAACAAGTGCCTTAAAAACACACCTGCAGCAGAAAGCCTAAAAATAAATGTAAATCTATGCAATGTGTTTGTAAACACACATAGATCAAGGCTATGGAAAACTCAGGCCCAAAAAGCAATGGAACTTAAATGTTATATCTAAACAATTGCTGGCCTTGCTTGTATTATGGATTGTGCGCATCTGTGAAGGTGAATAAACCCTCTTTAAACAACTCATCCATTTGTGAGACACCGCCATTCCCTGTGTTATTGCTCATTCAGTATATACTATGGTGTGTATTCCCTTTCCCTTGCCAAAGTGTCACAAAGTCAAGTTAGTCAAGTCATCCCTTAGCCTAGCCATTTATTTCAGCCTTCACCCTTCACTAGCAAATTGATCACAACTATGAAGTGAGTATGATCCTGAAAGTCTAGTCTGAGTAATAATAATAACTAACGACACTATATATTTGGATTTAGATCGCCAGTCATGATTACTCTGTGTTATAGAAGCTATTTGAATAAATTGTAAAGCATGTATTGACCTTGACACCTTGCAGCAGCTATGGATGATAGTCTGAGTTGTATTTGGTCTTGGTTAGACCTAGTTTGACCATGGAGGACCATGGGACATGAGATGTTGGACCTTATGATGATATGGATAGATGATATATGGTCCATGTACACATACAGGATGATTCTATGCAGCAGCTACAGGGTTATGATGATGATTCTTGGGATACAGCAGTGTTTGGTCATTTACAGATCATTATTATTGGCCTTGTTCCGGTACATTGGATATTTATCTTGATTATGCAGAGATTCATATGGTGTATGAGTACACATCTTGGATGGATTTGGACCTTCTGAGTCCAATGGGACAGTTTGTTTTCAGTTCCGGGCACTCACAGTGATGATTTAGCCTCAGTAGGCTGTCCTAGTGCAGTTTTGGTCTGTTGGAGGCCCTGTCGGAGCAGAGATGACTTTTATCTGGTTGACCTAGGGCGCTGATGATGGAGGGGGTGGTCCAGCCACTTGTTTTTACCATATTACCCCCCTCCCGGACACATTGGTACCCTCACCTTGACAGCGCCATCACTCCAGGAGGCAGTTTGGGCAGTTTCACGTTTCCCGAGGCAGTTCAGGATTGGTAGAAATGGCTATTGAGGAAATCGATTTGGGCTATTGAGGCAAAGTTATGGCATGGGATGATCAGTGATGATAGATCGGGACCTTCCACACCTCCTCCTGCAGTTTCAGCTTCATCGGGGCCCGCATCCATCACTTATGGCACTTTCTGTGGATCTTTTGGGTCTTTTGAGGACCACGACTTCACCTTGGAGGACCACGACTTCACCTTGGAGGCACGATTTGGTACTTTCATGATTATTTATTGGTTATTGTGCCATGGGGATTGACCAAGGAGGGATAAAATTACCCCTTGGACCCACCATGAGCCTCTTATGATATTTTGTCATCATGATGTGGTGGGATTCCCCTCTCCTAGGGCGACTTTGTCCACTTATGTTATATTTTATGTGTGATCCATGTATTATGTTGTTGAGCTCATCTCAACCATTGATTAGACATTTGTATCTTTTAATCTTAGCCACTCATTCAAAAAGTGGTTAGGGTTTTGGTGCCTCTCCTTCCTATTTAAAGGAGAGAGCCTCTCATTGTAAAGGGACTTTTGGCTCTGGATTATTGGAATAGAAAATTATTATTGCATCTATCTCCAATGTTGTGGTGAATGTTTTTGGTGTTCGTTCGTTGGTTCTTCCTTTGCACTGAGTTATTGGAGATCTTGTTTGCCATATCTATTGTACCACGATTTTGCATCTACAGGTGGAGGCCGATTTGCTTGGAGGAGGAGGTATTGGTAGGGGAAGACTCTCCCTACTTCTTCTTTGGAGCTCTTCGTTGGTAACAGGGAGTATTACTGTCCCAGGACCTTCTATTTCATGTTACTATTTGCATTTCTCTTGTATTTCTTCCATACTTGATCTTACTGATTGAATTTCATTCCTTGGTTTGACAGGTAGAGGAAGGCGCACTTGTGGACTAGGGCATCAACTTGGCAAGCAAATCAACAATCTCTCATTTGATCTCTGCGGGAATCTTCCTCAACATCAAGGCATCTCAACCACATCATTCAGGTATGATCTCAAGGTAAGTTCTATCTCAATAGTCTATCCAATTGTCAAAAACTCTTAAAACCCTAATTAATTAAAACCCCAATTTTGCATTTTCTTAGATCTACTGAGATCTAGTGGGTTGTTGGGCATGATATTGAAAACCCACCTCTATAGCATCCACGGCATCCCGGATCTATAGTTTGGTGAGGATTGGCTTCCGTTTGACCCCTCTCCCAAGCCAACTTAGCTTCTCCCAAGGAAGGCGCACTTCACCATTTGAGCTAGTTGACCTAGATCTAGAACATGGGTGTTTGAGATTCCACTTAAATTGACATCTACACATCAAATAACATACACCCAGGTTGTCCCTTTCTTGAAATTCACCTTGTGGGCCCCATTCCACATTTTAAGGGTTTTAATCCCCATTTTGGACCACTTGGAACACTTAAACTCAGATCTACTAAGATCTAACCGGTGGATTGCCACGAAATTATAGATCCATACCCCTACTTGACTGATCTACCCGGATCTAAAGTTTGGATGCCATCCGACATGATTTGACCCACCTAAACCCTGATTGAAGCCTCCTTAGGGAAAGTCGCACCACCTTGGAGAAGTGAGTTCACTCACTTCGAGGAACTGGGTACTTGAGATTTTTGGAGATCTAAAACCGGAATAATTCAAAACCTAGGTCTAGACTGTCACTTTGCCAAATCATGCCTTGGGGACTGCATTCCTTGTTTTAAGGGATTATGGTCCACTTGGGTCAAACCTAGATCTAGACACATTTAAACATCAAGACCTATACTGTCCACTTATCTCATGTTGTAGGAGTCCTAAACCATAAGTCAACCCTACTTTGACTCCACTCCCCAATTCCCAAGGCACTGGTTTATCTCCAAGACAACCCAACTCTCCTAGATTGTTGGATTGACTTGTGGTTTGACTTTGCATGGTGAACTATACCTTTGAAGACATCATGAACCATAGTCAAGATTGTCTCATGTACTAGTTAGCCCCAATCTGACCCCTAAACAACCCTGCATTGGACACGGTTCCCAAGGCAGTGGATCTTTGACATTGACCTAGTACACTAGCCCTAGATCTCACTTTAAACATTGTAAGTCACTTTCACTTCAACTATGAACCAAAGCTATACCTATTAAACCCCTCACTTGGCTTGTGACTTCATCCTTAGGTCTAGGATAAACCATACACCTAACTTCAACTAGAAATACCCTGATTTGGTGTCTTGGTTTTGATCTCTCCTGTCGGGAGTAGATCGGGTCTCCCCCTTTGTTGTCTGGGCTAGATAACATAAAGTGAAGGTTGCCTCGACTGGCGTGACAACCATATATTGGAGGTCGAGGTGATCGTGGTTGCACCTATTGAGTTGCCCTTCCCTATTGCCATCCATGACTGGATCCATCCATAGGGGTAACTACATCCTAGGTGATAACATTTTGGCGCCGTTGCCGGGGAAGGCATAGGCTTACCCTGGGCCGACATATTATTTTTGTTAAAGCTCTCCTCCCCTTTCTCTTTGCCTAACATTTTGGCGCCGTTGCCGGGGACGCAATAGGCTTACCTTGGAAAAGCTAGTAGTCCTTCCCGCATATACAACGACACATATCTTGGTAGAAGAGTTAAATCTACCTGGCGACTCCCAACCGTGACTCCGCTGAGGAGCGAGCTCATTTACATCCTTACAACACTAGAATTTAGATAGATCTTATGGGGTGCATCATTTTGTTTTTAGGTTCTTGAATTAAAAAATAAATATAAAAATATAAAAAATAAAAAATAAAGAAAATTATTATCCATGGCTGCTTCTGAGCGACCTAGGACTTTTGGTCGATTGAAAGTTTTTGACTTTTCCAAAATTGTTGGGTATCCTCATCATATTCCTCATCAAGCCTATGAAAGGTTGCCTACTTTCGATGGAAGTTATGAAATCTCTGCTAGAAGGCACCTTGAAAGATTTCGGGAAGTTCTTAATGAGTTATCCATAACCCATGAGGATGTGTGTATGAGACTATTGGCTTCATCTTTCAAAGAAAGAGCTGGACTCTGGCTTTCGAATTTGAAACCCAATAGCATTTCTGGTTATGACATATTTGAAAACAAATTCCTAGAGGAATGGGGAAGTGAATTCGACGATATGTATCTTTCAAATCAAATCCAAGATCAAAACCTTCCCCTTTCCGATCCTATTGTTGAATCATTTAACAATCAAATATCAAGTGATTTGTCAACATCCGGAGATGACCTTTCCTGCCCAATTTCTTCTGATGATAAGTCTTCTACTTTTGAGTCAATCGAAAGTCAAATCTTTAATCATTGTACAAACCGTAAGTTTTCAAATTGCTTTTTAGGTAGCCCTAGTCCTGATCATGAGGGAATTTCTGAGGATGAGCTCTTAGTTAACAGGTCTACTGAAATTCCTCCCTCAAAGAGACTCGTTAGTCATTCTGTATTTAGTGATCATTCAATTCCTTATCACCTTATTGAAGAAGAAGGTAGGGACATCGACCAAGGTCCTTTAGTGGTGACTTCACATGATCCTTGTGCAAATAATCAGGGTGTTTTAAATGAACTTGTTAATTTCCCCCCTGACAAATTAAATAAAAATGATCATTTATCTTCATATGAATTTAATGATGAATCAATAGAATTGCAATCTCAAGATGAAGATGAAATAATGAATCACACTAGATGCTTTAATCATTGTTCCACCTCTTATAATGAGTCTTTAAATTTTGCCATCCTTAGTCAAGATAGGTTCATCAATTTCTTAGAATTAGAATCTTGTCCTCAAGTTGTAAATATTAAATTTGATCAAAAGCTTGAAATTATTCCTAGAATAAAGAATATTTTCTATTATCAAAATCCAAGGTCAAACTTGTTTATCCATTTGGGAGAATTTTCATATTTGCAATCCACCCTCCCTTCCCAACTCTTTCAATCATTTTTGGGTTGGTGCTCTAGTCAATCTTTTGCCTTGGAAATTTTTAATAGGAAGTATAAGCATGATTACATGTTTGGAGAAAAAGCACTTCATGTCCCTTTTCAGTCACTTTGGAACCATAATGTATGTTGTCAAGTTATCAATCATTCTTGGTGGCTAGAAAAGGTGTTTAAAGATCAATTCCATATTTTCTCCATTTTTGAGCATCAAGTGGGTCTGACTTTGATTTTCAGTCTTTTAAGCTTTAATTTATCCCCACTTGAATTTTTGATCGTCAGTCCCAAGGAGAATCAAATTGAATATGTAAGAGAAGTAAATGAACAAGTTAATCTATGTGAAAATGAATCGAATCACATGTCTTATGTCCTTCCTCTATCCATCTATGAGTTTAACTTGCATAAATTTTATGATCCTATCAGTTCTTTGATGGAGGATGTTTGCATCAGTCAGTCTTCTCCTTGGCATAATTTCATATTTCATAATTCAAACCATTCTTCAATTTATGAACAAATCAAGAAGACTGTGCCCTTAAATTTGTTGATCTTTAGCCCAATCTTGACTTGTTCTATTATCAAAAATCAAATAAGAATCATTAACCTATTTGATGAATGGTTGCACTGGATTTATGATTTTACCTAACATTTGTGATGACTGGTTAGATTAGGGTAGGTAGGAAACAGAATAAGCCTACTTGGGCAGTAGTTAGTCTTTTTAGCCATTGAGTCTGGCACCTTCTTAGTCTCTAAGCTCCTTTGTAAGCTTCTAGTTTAACTGAGTACCTGTCACTTTTTCTTTTCCTGCACAATAAATTTCAAATTTTGCAAAATTATGTTAGTAGTTTAATTTACTTTCTGCATTTATACTTCATGCATTTATATTTCTGACATAGAATAGATTTTATTTCAGTTGGTTTTATATTTTTCCCACACATGCGGCATGAGGTATTTTTGGATGTTTGTGAATGCAGAAAATAGGTTGCAAGAATAAAAGCTGGAAATAAAATGGTAGAGTGCTGATCGTGGATTCGAGTAGCAGAGTTCGAGGACCAGAGATTCTGAGGTTCTCAAGCGCTCATTTCAGCAGAGCACTTGTCCCAGCCGGAGCCAGATGTTATCACATATATAGTAGCCGGGCTACCATACATTATTTTTCTCATTCCAGTACACTATTCAGCCAGGTCCCTTGCATTTGAGATGCCGAGATGAGCATCTATATTGGATCACTATCAGATTGTGGACAGCAGTTATATTCCCCATGCCATGACTGAGTTTCAGGACACTCAGAGAGATGACCGATGTAGCCATTATACCATTGGTACAGAGCAGACAGTAGTGCCCAGAGTTACAGCAGCAGTTCCAGAGGACAGATGATGGTACAGGTTGATGTGCATTCAGGTATATGACTTAGCAGGTATATCATGGTGTTATGGTTAGATTGCTTTTATACTTATTCTTATAGCATGTCTTAGCACTTGGTGTCATGATCTGGCGATCATATAGATATATGGACCTGGTTGATCTATTATATATATTATACAGTCCCTACTCAGACTTAGAAGTTCACTATTCATACTCATTGGTACACACCCTCCTTAGGGAGAATAGAGGTGATCATTACACCATACTCTGGCTTGCTAGTGTTGGCTTCATCTTATCATTGTCTTCATCCATCCATGGCCTACCTTTTAGATTATCACCCTGACTTACTACTTGACTAGTGGCATGGAGGACCTTTCCCCACTGTAGCCTCTGTATTGGATGAGCTTCCCTGTTTATTGTGTCTCGGCTCTGAGTTGGTGACAGAACTTACCTATGGTGAGTTGGAGTTCCTTGAGAATTCCCCCTAGTCACTAAAGTTGTGTTGGCTAAACCTGAAACTTTTAGTGCTGCCATCAATACAAAATCTGAAAAATGAAATGCTATATCTTGTATGTGAAAGAAATGCCAATTGAAAATGGCCATGAAAAATAAAATGTTATATCTTTTGGAAAAATAAATACCTAGGTAAACAAGCTGTCCATGACACACCTAGAAGTGCTCAGGTAAACAAGTGCCTTAAAAACACACCTGCAGCAGAAAGCCTAAAAATAAATGTAAATCTATGCAATGTGTTTGTAAACACACATAGATCAAGGCTATGGAAAACTCAGGCCCAAAAAGCAATGGAACTTAAATGTTATATCTAAACAATTGCTGGCCTTGCTTGTATTATGGATTGTGCGCATCTGTGAAGGTGAATAAACCCTCTTTAAACAACTCATCCATTTGTGAGACACCGCCATTCCCTGTGTTATTGCTCATTCAGTATATACTATGGTGTGTATTCCCTTTCCCTTGCCAAAGTGTCACAAAGTCAAGTTAGTCAAGTCATCCCTTAGCCTAGCCATTTATTTCAGCCTTCACCCTTCACTAGCAAATTGATCACAACTATGAAGTGAGTATGATCCTGAAAGTCTAGTCTGAGTAATAATAATAACTAACGACACTATATATTTGGATTTAGATCGCCAGTCATGATTACTCTGTGTTATAGAAGCTATTTGAATAAATTGTAAAGCATGTATTGACCTTGACACCTTGCAGCAGCTATGGATGATAGTCTGAGTTGTATTTGGTCTTGGTTAGACCTAGTTTGACCATGGAGGACCATGGGACATGAGATGTTGGACCTTATGATGATATGGATAGATGATATATGGTCCATGTACACATACAGGATGATTCTATGCAGCAGCTACAGGGTTATGATGATGATTCTTGGGATACAGCAGTGTTTGGTCATTTACAGATCATTATTATTGGCCTTGTTCCGGTACATTGGATATTTATCTTGATTATGCAGAGATTCATATGGTGTATGAGTACACATCTTGGATGGATTTGGACCTTCTGAGTCCAATGGGACAGTTTGTTTTCAGTTCCGGGCACTCACAGTGATGATTTAGCCTCAGTAGGCTGTCCTAGTGCAGTTTTGGTCTGTTGGAGGCCCTGTCGGAGCAGAGATGACTTTTATCTGGTTGACCTAGGGCGCTGATGATGGAGGGGGTGGTCCAGCCACTTGTTTTTACCATATTACCCCCCTCCCGGACACATTGGTACCCTCACCTTGACAGCGCCATCACTCCAGGAGGCAGTTTGGGCAGTTTCACGTTTCCCGAGGCAGTTCAGGATTGGTAGAAATGGCTATTGAGGAAATCGATTTGGGCTATTGAGGCAAAGTTATGGCATGGGATGATCAGTGATGATAGATCGGGACCTTCCACACCTCCTCCTGCAGTTTCAGCTTCATCGGGGCCCGCATCCATCACTTATGGCACTTTCTGTGGATCTTTTGGGTCTTTTGAGGACCACGACTTCACCTTGGAGGACCACGACTTCACCTTGGAGGCACGATTTGGTACTTTCATGATTATTTATTGGTTATTGTGCCATGGGGATTGACCAAGGAGGGATAAAATTACCCCTTGGACCCACCATGAGCCTCTTATGATATTTTGTCATCATGATGTGGTGGGATTCCCCTCTCCTAGGGCGACTTTGTCCACTTATGTTATATTTTATGTGTGATCCATGTATTATGTTGTTGAGCTCATCTCAACCATTGATTAGACATTTGTATCTTTTAATCTTAGCCACTCATTCAAAAAGTGGTTAGGGTTTTGGTGCCTCTCCTTCCTATTTAAAGGAGAGAGCCTCTCATTGTAAAGGGACTTTTGGCTCTGGATTATTGGAATAGAAAATTATTATTGCATCTATCTCCAATGTTGTGGTGAATGTTTTTGGTGTTCGTTCGTTGGTTCTTCCTTTGCACTGAGTTATTGGAGATCTTGTTTGCCATATCTATTGTACCACGATTTTGCATCTACAGGTGGAGGCCGATTTGCTTGGAGGAGGAGGTATTGGTAGGGGAAGACTCTCCCTACTTCTTCTTTGGAGCTCTTCGTTGGTAACAGGGAGTATTACTGTCCCAGGACCTTCTATTTCATGTTACTATTTGCATTTCTCTTGTATTTCTTCCATACTTGATCTTACTGATTGAATTTCATTCCTTGGTTTGACAGGTAGAGGAAGGCGCACTTGTGGACTAGGGCATCAACTTGGCAAGCAAATCAACAATCTCTCATTTGATCTCTGCGGGAATCTTCCTCAACATCAAGGCATCTCAACCACATCATTCAGGTATGATCTCAAGGTAAGTTCTATCTCAATAGTCTATCCAATTGTCAAAAACTCTTAAAACCCTAATTAATTAAAACCCCAATTTTGCATTTTCTTAGATCTACTGAGATCTAGTGGGTTGTTGGGCATGATATTGAAAACCCACCTCTATAGCATCCACGGCATCCCGGATCTATAGTTTGGTGAGGATTGGCTTCCGTTTGACCCCTCTCCCAAGCCAACTTAGCTTCTCCCAAGGAAGGCGCACTTCACCATTTGAGCTAGTTGACCTAGATCTAGAACATGGGTGTTTGAGATTCCACTTAAATTGACATCTACACATCAAATAACATACACCCAGGTTGTCCCTTTCTTGAAATTCACCTTGTGGGCCCCATTCCACATTTTAAGGGTTTTAATCCCCATTTTGGACCACTTGGAACACTTAAACTCAGATCTACTAAGATCTAACCGGTGGATTGCCACGAAATTATAGATCCATACCCCTACTTGACTGATCTACCCGGATCTAAAGTTTGGATGCCATCCGACATGATTTGACCCACCTAAACCCTGATTGAAGCCTCCTTAGGGAAAGTCGCACCACCTTGGAGAAGTGAGTTCACTCACTTCGAGGAACTGGGTACTTGAGATTTTTGGAGATCTAAAACCGGAATAATTCAAAACCTAGGTCTAGACTGTCACTTTGCCAAATCATGCCTTGGGGACTGCATTCCTTGTTTTAAGGGATTATGGTCCACTTGGGTCAAACCTAGATCTAGACACATTTAAACATCAAGACCTATACTGTCCACTTATCTCATGTTGTAGGAGTCCTAAACCATAAGTCAACCCTACTTTGACTCCACTCCCCAATTCCCAAGGCACTGGTTTATCTCCAAGACAACCCAACTCTCCTAGATTGTTGGATTGACTTGTGGTTTGACTTTGCATGGTGAACTATACCTTTGAAGACATCATGAACCATAGTCAAGATTGTCTCATGTACTAGTTAGCCCCAATCTGACCCCTAAACAACCCTGCATTGGACACGGTTCCCAAGGCAGTGGATCTTTGACATTGACCTAGTACACTAGCCCTAGATCTCACTTTAAACATTGTAAGTCACTTTCACTTCAACTATGAACCAAAGCTATACCTATTAAACCCCTCACTTGGCTTGTGACTTCATCCTTAGGTCTAGGATAAACCATACACCTAACTTCAACTAGAAATACCCTGATTTGGTGTCTTGGTTTTGATCTCTCCTGTCGGGAGTAGATCGGGTCTCCCCCTTTGTTGTCTGGGCTAGATAACATAAAGTGAAGGTTGCCTCGACTGGCGTGACAACCATATATTGGAGGTCGAGGTGATCGTGGTTGCACCTATTGAGTTGCCCTTCCCTATTGCCATCCATGACTGGATCCATCCATAGGGGTAACTACATCCTAGGTGATAACAGGTACTTTCATGATTATGTATTGGTTATTGTGCCATGGGGATTGACCAAGGAGGGATAAAATTACCCCTTGGACCCACCATGAGCCTCTTATGATATTTTGTCATCATGATTTGGTGGGATTCCCCTCTCCTAGGGCGACTTTGTCCACTTATGTTATATTTTATGTGTGATCCATGTATTATGTTGTTGAGCTCATCTCAACCATTGATTAGACATTTGTATCTTTTAATCTTAGCCACTCATTCAAAAAGTGGTTAGGGTTTTGGTGCCTCTCCTTCCTATTTAAAGGAGAGAGCCTCTCATTGTAAAGGGACTTTTGGCTCTGGATTATTGGAATAGAAAATTATTATTGCATCTATCTCCAATGTTGTGGTGAATGTTTTTGGTGTTCGTTCGTTGGTTCTTCCTTTGCACTGAGTTATTGGAGATCTTGTTTGCCATATCTATTGTACCACGATTTTGCATCTACAGGTGGAGGCCGATTTGCTTGGAGGAGGAGGTATTGGTAGGCGAAGACTCTCCCTACTTCTTCTTTGGAGCTCTTCGTTGGTAACAGGGAGTATTACTGTCCCAGGACCTTCTATTTCATGTTACTATTTGCATTTCTCTTGTATTTCTTCCATGCTTGATCTTACTGATTGAATTTCATTCCTTGGTTTGACAGGTAGAGGAAGGCGCACTTGTGGACTAGGGCATCAACTTGGCAAGCAAATCAACAATCTCTCATTTGATCTCTGCGGGAATCTTCCTCAACATCAAGGCATCTCAACCACATCATTCAGGTATGATCTCAAGGTAAGTTCTATCTCCATAGTCTATCCAATTGTCAAAAACACTTAAAACCCTAATTAATCAAAACCCCAATTTTGCATTTTCTTAGATCTACTAAGATCTAGTGGGTTGTTGGGCATGATATTAAAAACCCACCTCTATAGCATCCACGGCATCCCGGATCTATAGTTTGGTGAGGATTGGCTTCCGTTTGACCCCTCTCCCAAGCCAACCTAGCTTCTCCCAAGGAAGGCGCACTTCACCATTTGAGCAGGTTGACCTAGATCTAAGCGATGGGTGTTTGAGATTCCACTTGATTTGACATCTACACATCAAATAACATACACCCAGGTTGTCTCTTTCTTGAAATTTACCTTGTGGACCCCATTCCACATTTTAAGGGATTTAATCCCCATTTTGGACCACTTGGAACACTAAAACTCAGATCTACAAAGATCTAACCGGTGGATTGCCACAAAATTATAGATCCATATCCCTACTTGACTGATCTACCCGGATCTAAAGTTTGGATGCCATCCGACATGATTTGACCCACCCAAGACCGAATTGAAGCCTCCTTAGGGAAAGTCGCACCACCTTGGAGAAGTGAGTTCACTCACTTCGAGGAACTGGGTACTTGAGATTTTTGCAGATCCGGAATCAGAATAATTCAAAACCTAGGTCTAGACTGTCACTCTGTCAAGTTTTGCCTTGGGGACTGCATTCCTTGTTTTAAGGGATTGTGGTCCACTTAGGTCAAACCTAGATCTAGACACATTTAACCATCAAGACTTATACTGTCCACTTATCTCATGTTGTAGGAGTCCTAAACCATAAAGTCAACCCTACTTTGACTCCACTTCCCAATTCCCAAGGCACTGGTTTATCTCCAAGACAACCCACTCTCCTAGATTGTGGGATTGACTTGTGGTTTGACTTTTGCATGGTGAACTATACCTTTGAAGACATCATGGACCATGGTCAAGATTGTCACATGTACTAGTTAGCCCCAATCTAACCCTTAAACAACCCTGCATTGGACACGGCTCCCAAGGCAGTGGATCTTTTGACATTGACCTAGTACACTAGCCCTAGATCTCACTTTAAACATTATAAGTCACTTTCACTTCAACTATGAACCAAAGCTACACCTATTAAACCCCTCACTTGGCTTGTGACTTCATCCTTAGGTCTAGGATAAACCATACACCTAACTTCAACTAGAATTACCCTGATTTGGTGTCTTGGTTTTGATCTCTCCTGTCGGGAGTAGATCGGGTCTCCCCCTTTGTTGTCTGGGCTAGATAACATAAAGTGAAGGTTGCCTCGACTGGCGTGACAACCATACATATTGGAGGTCGAGGTGATCGTGGTTGCACCTTTTGAGTTGCCCTTCCCTATTGCCATCCATGACTGGATCTATCCAAAGGGGTAACTACATCTTAGGTGACAACAACTCCCTTTGTTGATACTCTGAAGAATTGGAGCAATTGTGGGGTTTCCACTCCAAAAACTGCGCCCTCCTCCAACTGTGCTCTTCACCTGCAAATCGTTGGCCAAGGACAAGATGGAAACAATGCACTAGCAACTCAACAAAGCTAAGAAAGACTAGATATCAGTCATGCAACACATATCCATCCATAAACTCTCAAGAAACTCGATGGAAAATGGCTCTATATCATCAAAACTCAAGTGTACAATGTGCCAAGAGAGGGAGAAATGGGAAAGCATCTCTCTTAAGTAGAGAATGCCTCCTCTCAAAACCTAATTCCCTCCAAAATGGAGGGTTGGGATCAATCCCCCATTAACCAAAACGAATGGAGGAGATCTCTCCAAGAGGGGGTGCGAATTGCCCAAGTGAAGCGCACAAGTGGAGGAGGGGTCCCTTGTAGGGCCCATACAAACATCAAAAACATGCTAGGGGGTGTTTATATGGTGTTTTAGCCCCCTAGCTAATACATCAAGGTCCCACACAACATGGAACATCCAAATCGAATTTGCCCAAGTGAAGAAAGACGCCCCCCATATGCAATTCATCCACCTAGGTGAGATGGGCAAGAGAGGGCCCCGCAATGCACAATATCATGTCCAAACATTACCAAATTACCTTAGAAACCACCCTTGTATTAGCCAGCCTTTGATTTTTGCCCTTTGCTATAGTTGCCTTTGTCAATTTTTGATTTTCCATGTATATTATTGCTGGTTTATATTGCTGAGGGAGTAAATTGGACTTTTGAGTATATTTAGTAGACCCGGATCGTCGAACCGTCTATTGCAATGTGATTGTGGACCCCAAAAATAGTAGAAATGGTCACTTGAACGACCACGATCCATCACTTAGGCATTATTTGCCCAAAATCCATGATTTTTAATTAAAACAGGTCATTAACAACCAATAATAATTAAAAATCTCATCGCTGCCTCAACTTTTCCAAATTCTGATGCTTGGAGGTTCATACAGGACCCCAAGAGAATACAAGTGACCAAAATTGAAATCTGGATTGCAATATTTTTTCGGGCCCATTTTTGGCCTAGTCAACGTAGTTTGACCAAGTCAAATATGGTCAACATGGTGCTGGCTGAATACCTGTGTGCAATATGAAGCGATAGGCTTCCTTATACATGTTAGTACATTACTAAACAATAAAATGTCAATATGGTGATAAAAAATACATAATATCTCAAAAACACGAGGCCCGTGGTGATGTGGGCCCACCACATCCAAAAGACTCAAACTGGTATGCACAACCTATAGACTTGACCACCTAGCTGACTTTGGGTGAGGTGGAAAATAAGGTGAAGGATAAGGGATGACAAGGACTAAGATCACGTGACCCTTTGGATAACTCAGGAAAGCAGGGTCCACTGAGATAAGCATACCATGACGGAACACGGGGAAGAGTGGTGCCTCACAAATGGGTATAATGCAAGGAAACCGCCACTGGTCATCTAACAAGTATCTCACAACTCACATCCATGCTTAAATAATACTCCGTGAGGATCTTTTCTAGAGCCGCCAAACTGGGTGTCCGACAAACCGTAACTTGAGACTCTAGGAGACAATCTTGAGCTTGTCCCTTGCTCCCTTTCACCTCCTTGCCCCGCAGGACTAGGTTAGGAAATAACCACTACAAAGCTGATATGTACGGCTGACCTGTGTCCATGTGTGTTTACATACACATTGCATGGATTTTACATTTACATTTCATACTTAGCCTTTTTGGCTGGATTTTACATTTATAATAGCCTTTTTGGCTTGCTTTACATTTCTTCATTTCTTCATCAAGGCCCTTTTGGGCTACATACATATCTCAATAGATATAATCAAGGTGCTCATACTACAGAGTAATGGGGGTGAGCATAAATGCTTCGATGACCAATGGGGAACACCCGGTGAGGCTACACACTCCTATACTGCATTGCAACATTGGGGGCAACCGACAGGAGCAAATCCTAGGTTTGAGAGTGCATTTCACACACTAAAGAGCCGAGGCACAAAAGACAGGGAGTCATGGCATACTCAAAGATCAGTGGGGAAAGGGATCCTCAAGGTCACAAATCAGAATCCAAGTTGGGAAAGATCAATCATGAATGGGTCGCATGGGTGGAGAGAGTGAAGGTGGATCCAACGTCAGCTTCCTAGGGGGGACGAACTAACCAAGTCTATACCAATAGTGGGAATGTGATCCGGTGTGCATAGACGGGCGCCTACAGAAGGGGGTGGACTAACATCACCAAGGGCCCAACAATACATCATAATGACAACTAGATCACCATATCAAACATCTCATGCAGAGTTAGTGTACTATCATGTATAAACAAGTCTAATCAACAACATAAATAGTAAAACATCAAATGCTATACCTGCCGCACCATATACCTGCCGCTGAAGCTGACTCTGAAGCTGGATCTATACTGAATCCAGGCACAAATAATAAACCAACAATACTCTGTGATACTCTCAATCAAAACAAGACTAGGCAACTGTCTCAATGGGCTTTTGTCAAAGCATGGCAAGGAAGGGTGACCCTGCGGTAAATGCTAAGTAACATGTCTGGACAATACAATAAAACCATCTGTCCCCATTGATATATCTGCTCAGGGCAATTTGAGCAAAACTGTGTGCCTCCTTTGAAGGCATCCGATCTTTGATCTGGAAAAAAAAAGTATAGTATGGTCCCCGACCACACAATCTGCAGCATGGTAGCTCCAGCTAACATGGATGTGATAACATTAATCACATTCAATAGGCTATGGGAAGAATGCTCACAAGAAGAAGCTCGACTTCTGGCTAGAGAAGAGAAGATGGGATCAAATGATGATCAAGCTCTCACAACACACACCAGAAGGAATAATAACAAGTGGGAGCACCATCATCATAGTAAGAGGGAGAAACACCACCACCAAAGTCAGAGGGATAAATTTAGAAGATGCAGGAGAGATCTATCTAATATTAGATGCTATACTTGTGATGAGAAGGGACACTACTCCAGAAATTGTCCCAGAAATAAAGGTGGGTCCCACAGCAAGAAGAACAATAAGAAAGGGCACCATGTTCACACCGCAGAAGATGATGAACCTCCAAGGAAGAGAGCCAGAGAAGAGAGTGATGAATCTTCAAGTGATGAAGAGTATGTCCTGATATCAGCACTCACGAGCACTGTCACACATGGAAGTAATGATTGGCTTGTAGATAGTGGGGCTTCCAAGCATATGACGGGATATAAAGAATCCTTCATAAACATGTCTGAGCCCGAGTCACCTCACAAGGTGAAACTTGGGGATGATTACCAATACCCCATAAAAGGAAGTGGAGAAGCTTCATACAAGCTAGACTCTGGCAAATCTCTGAAAATGAAGGATGTCCTATATGTTCCAGGACTAAAGAAGAACCTTCTCTCCATATCAACACTAGATGCTAAAGGTATGAGGGTTGCATTTGTTGATGGCCAAGTCCTAATGTGGCCAAAGGGAAAGACTATAGATGATGCAGTTGTGATTGGAGAGCAAGAGGGAGGTTTGTACAAATTGAAGGGCCAACTTGAACAAGCCTTGGTTCATGAATCCATGGAGCCAAGTGAATTATGGCATAGAAGGATGGCACATGTGCACTATAGAGCACTACCCATTGCAAGCAAAGCAGTTGAAGGATTCCAGAAATCCAGTCGAAGCATGAAGGCGTTTGCAAAGGATGTGCAAAGGGAAAGAACGCGAAGAAGGTATTTCCAAGTAGCGAAAGCAAAGCAAAAGGAATATTGGAAATCATCCACTCCGATGTATGCGGTCCTATGTCATCCAGCTCATTGAGTGGGTATGTATATTATGTTTCATTTATTGATGACTTTTCCCGTAAGACTTGGATATACTTCTTGAAGAGTAAAGATAAAGTATTCAGCAAGTTCAAGGAATTCAAATCCTTGATTGAGAATCACACTGAGAAGAGGATAAAGATTTTTCGATCGGATAATGGCAGAGAATTCACCTCGAAAGATTTCAAGAACCTATGCAAAGAACTTGGGATTAAGAGGGAGTTGACCACTCCATACAATCCACAACAGAATGTCGTTGCAGAAAGAAAGAATAGAACAATAATGGAAGCAATAAGAGCAATGCTTCATGACCAGGATCTTCGGATGAACCTATGGGAAAAAGCTACGAGGACAACTGTGTATGTACAGAATCGTACTCCTCATAGAGTACTAGACAACAAGACTCCAGAAGAAGTATTCTTCGGTGAGAAACCAAAAGTCAGCCATCTCAAGATATTTGGCTACCCAGTGTACATACACATTCCGAAGGAGAAGAGGACGAAGCTAGACCTTCAGGAAAGAAGGGTATATTCGTAGGATACAGTGAAAGTTGGAAGGCCTACTAAATATACTTCGCAGGATTTAAGAAGATCGACATTAGCAGAGATGTGACATTTGACAAAGACCCAGCCTACAACAAATCCAAAAAATTACTTGTTGAAGACAATGAAGAACTTGAAGTTCCCAGGATCAGAGGTGCAGTAATGGAAGAAGCAGTTCCAGAAGACCACGAAGACTCCGAGATGGAAGAACCACAAGAACCTATAGATCCACCTCGTGAGAAGAACTCCCACAAGAGGAAACCAACATGGGTACGAGAAGCAATACAAGATGCAGAGAAGTATGGCGCTCCAGAGGGGATGCACAGAGAAAGCAAGATACCTAGGCCATACTCCAACTATGTAGCCTTGTTGTGTGACATCATTGACAAAGAACCTGCCAACTATGAGGAAGCGATAGAGAAGAAAGAATGGAAGGATGCCATGATCGAGGAGTACCAGTTGATCATGAAGAATGATGTCTGGGAGGTAGTTTCGAGACCAGAAGGGAAGTTTGTTGTGACTTCTAAGTGGATCTACAAGATCAAGCATGCTGTAGATGGCAGCATAGAGAAACACAAGGCGATATTTGTGGCACGTGGATTCTCCCAGAAGGAAGGCATAGATTATGAGGAGACATTTGCACCTATAGCTAGATACACTTCCATCAGATCTGTACTTGCATTGGCTGCAGTAATGAAATGGAAGGTACACCAGATGGATGTCAAGACAACGTTCTTGAATGGTGTAGTAGAGGAGGAAGTGTATGTGGAGCAGCCACTCGGATTTGAGACACATGACAAACAGAATCGTGTGTGCAAATTGAAAAAGGCCTTGTACAGATTGAAACAGGCACCCAGTACGTGGTGCGACAGGATGGATAGTTTCCTGATGAGCTTGGGCTTTACCAAGAGTAATGCAGTTTCCATCCTTTACTACAAGGTTGAAGTGGGAAATCCAGTGATACTTCTACTCTATGTAGATGACCTATTTGTAACAGGGGAGGATGAGCTCATTGCAGACACGAAGAGGAATCTTTTCGCAGAGTTCGAGATGAAGGATCTGGGTATGATGCACTATTTCTTAGGCATGGAGGTGTGGCAGAATGCGGATGTGATCTTCCTTGGACAAGGGAAGTATGCAGTGGATATTCTGAAGAGGTTCAGAATGATGGACTGCAAGGCTATGGCAACACCTATGGCATCGAACTTGAAGCTACTATGCGATGCTTCATCAGAGTCAGTTGATGCCACGATGTATCGTCAGATGATTGGGTCATTGATGTACTTGACGAACACGAGACCAAACATATGCTTTTCTATGAACACATTGAGCCAGTTCTTGACACATCTGAGACATGTTCACTTGATTGTTGCAAAGCATATATTGAGGTACTTGAAGGGTACGATTGATTATGGGCTCAAGTATGACGTGAATCAGAAGATTAACCTACAGGGTTATGTTGATTCGGATTGAGCAGGAAGTGTCGCAGATAGGAAGAGCACTTGGGGATGCTACTTCAGTATGGGATCCTGTATGATCTCCTGGTTTAGCAGGAAGCAATCATGCGTGGCACCGAGTACAACCGAAGCAGAGTATGTTGCAACTTGTTCGGGTAGTTGTGAGGCAGTATGGCTTAGGAAGCTACTGTCTCCAGTTAGAGGAGACTTGTATATTCTATGACAACCAGAGTTGTGTGAAGTTGTCCAAGAACCCGGTGTTCTATGACAAGTCGAAGCATATTGAGATCAAGTACCACTATATCAGGGATATGGTGCAGAGAGGAGCAGTGAAGCTCTAGTATATTGCGATGGACGAGTAAATAGCCGATGTGTTGACCAAGCCACTAGCTAGAGTGAAGTTCGAGTACTTTAGAGAGAAGCTTGGTGTTCTCCAGATCGAGGTTCCTTCCAAGAGGAAGTGATGAGTTCGGAAGACACAGATGCACATGGGCCATTCTCGCATAGTGGTAGGTTTGTGCCTCCTATGTTGGTAGATGTAAGGGTCGGGCCATTCTCGCATAGTCGTAGGTTTGTGCCTTCTGTGTTGGTAGATGTAAGGTCTGAGCCATTCTCGCATGGTGGTAGGTTTGTGCCTCCCATGTTGGTAGATGTAAGGGTTGAGCCATTCTCGCATGGTGGTAGGTTTGTGCCTCCCATGTTGGTAGATGTAAGGGTTGATCCATTCTCGCATGGTGGTAGGAAAGTCATCCCATGTTGGTAGACAAGGTCTCGTATGGTGGTAGGTTTGTGCCTCCCATACTGGAGACGTCCACCGGTCATAAGACACTGTGTGTGCGCCTAGGTAGGATCTTGCATGGTGGCAGCTTTGTCCTCCCATGCTCGTAGACGCGGGGTGATTGTCGTTGGACATGTGATGTGCATCTGGGTTGTGCTCTGTGTGATGATGAGATGATCTGAAGACGATGAGGCGACAGTAGGAGATGCAAGTGTTTGCAGAGGCAATGTAATGACTGGTCCTGGGCTATCCCTACTTGATGGCTTGCTCGCAGAGATGATGAAGACCTACATGAGGGCTAGGCCTACATCCAACATGAAAAAGAGATGGCTTTGTAGAACTTCCTATGCCGAGTAGATTCGAGAGATGTCACCAATCGATGATCGACATGATGAGGATTGCAGCAGCAGCGACGATGATGATCCAGTGTTGATGATGATATTCCAGCATTGAAGATGATCCAACAATGAAGACTTGTGTCCATATGTGTTGATGACTGTGGCAAGAGAATACCTTCCTAGTTAAGAGGGAGTGTTGATGTAATTATAACTTCGAAAGATATTCACTTGTATTTTATATTGTTATTATTATTGTATTTTATTTGTACCTCCGACGGAGATGTTTATTCCTCCGGTCAGAGATGTCATTATTACATTTGGTCATGTAAAGTCATTGAGGTAAATCCTCCATTGTAAGTCGGGGTATTAGATCCCCCTAGAGTCAGTTGTATAAGGGTTATTGGGTCCCCTAGAAAATTTTGCCCAGTCAAGTTTAGCTGGGGCCGACCTAGCAAGTGAAAAAGGTCAAGTGAAAGTAAAGTATAAATCGAGAGCTGGGCTCTCTCATTTAAAACACACACACTCACTCAAGCTCACATTAGTGAGAGAGAGAGGACAAGTTCGCATAGGAGAAAGAGAGAGGAGCTGTAGAAGACCATCTTGTTTTGGGGTTTTACTTTTGTGATATTGTATTGGTGACGATTCTATCTCTGAGGAAGTTGGGGGGTTTTCTCCTTTATGATTTCCCTGAGGAAAATCTTTGTGTCTCTTGTGTTATGTTGTGCATGTTATTCTTTCAGTTAAGATCCTAGATAATATTGATTAAAAGTAGAAAAATTAACAACTTGCAGTGAATTTGAAGGTGTGCATTGATGCCCAATATAGAACATCCAACTTAGAAGAGGACGTTTACATGATTAGATTAGGTTTCAAAATCAATTGTAAAAATGAATGCAGCAAATGCAGAGTTTCTATTTCCATTTTTAGTAGTTACTATGCATGTAGGTTTTATAAATTAATGTAATCTCCATTATAAAATTATGAGAAGAAAAAAGTGAATTCGTGGCAGTCTAGCAGATTTCAACTTTCACTATATCCTACAGCAACAGTTTTTGGATTTGTTTATTATTACTTTTTAATTAAATCTTCTGTTTCTTTTTATACTCTGTTTTCACTGTTTAGTTTTTGCTGTAAACTGTGTTGAGGATAGCGGAAAGGAAACCTTAGATTGGTACCAGAACCAACAACCAATAGGTTACAGAGGAATAGATTTAGTTGATCACTGTCCCAGCAGATCTGTAAGAGGCCTGATCTATGGTCCCAGTAGTTAAAAACGTTTAAGAGGGTGAATGTAAGGCCCCAATGGACCTTGAGCACACAATCATTTAGAAATCAATTACTTTGTATAAATAGCTTAAGATCAACTTATTACTATGATAACTTTGTAGATCTAATACAATAACCAAGATATCATAGTAACAATCAAATGAAATGAGGAGAAGACATATCTAAGTTGGAAGAGTGATGGAAAGAATATACCTCTAGAACTCCACAAGTGATGAGGGAAAACAATGCGTAGGGAACGACTCTCCACCCAACCAACCCCTCAGTGAGACACCGAGAGGCCCCAATCCCCAACCAATAAACCGTAGCCAGACCTATTCTCTTCCCCTCTGTTACCGTTCATACTAGCAGTCTAGGCTTGCAAGTGAAAGGCAATCACATAAGAAACTTGGACTGCTATCACCTTTGTCCAATCTCCTAACTTCTTCGGGATCCAAGGTTGTCCCAAGGGAAGAGTCCTTTAATGTACCTACCAAGTAGATGCCAAATTCCTTCCAAAAACCTTAAAGCATAGATCAATGCCTCTAATGGAGTCAAACACAAAGTAATAGAGAGAGTTAGGACGGTCCTTGTATAGGTTTTGACAGTTTTGCAGGTCTGTTTAGGGTTAAAAAATATAGGCCGAGGATTTCATGCCAAAATTTTGAGGTCGCGAGAATTTAGGGCCGCGAGAATTTAGAGCGCGAAAATTTAGGGCCAAAATTTTGCGGTCGTGAGAATTTAAGGCTACGATAATTTAGGGTCGAGGTTTTAGAGCCGGGATTTTATGGCTGCGAGAATTTAGGGCCGATATTTTGGGATCACGAAAATTTAGGGTCGCGAGAATTTACAAGTGAGATTTTATGGCCGCGGGAATTTAGGGCCGAAATTTTGGGGTCGCGAGAATTTAGGGCCGCGAGATTTTAGGGACGAAATTTTAGGGAGGCCAAAAGATGAAGAATTTTTTTTATTTTTTATTTTTAGGGTTTTTGTTATAAAATTGCAGACCTAATTCTAACCCTAATTCTACCATGAAAAAGCAAAATTACCCATGAAAATGCAAGTTTAACCTAGCAATAATATTTACAAAAATTTGAACTAGGGTTTGATGTAGAGAAAATGGATGTTATTATTGCAGCAGTGTTTTTAGTTGGTTCTAGTTGGTGATATGACATGATATGACCTATAGACTTGTGATTGTTAGCATGGATTATTATCTTGTTGCTTTAGTCATCTCCATAACATTGACTTGGTATATAACTCATGATGTGGCAGTATTACTTAATAAATGAAATGAAATATCTTGGTTGGATTTAAATGATGAATTGGATGTATTACTTGCACTTAAAGGTTCACTGACGATACTCATTGGTTTCACTACCCTCCTATGAACATGGACATGGTCTTTCCTGACATTTATGTTTTCTAGCTTAGGCACCACATTCACTTGACTCCATCCATCCATGACCTTCCTTGTTTTGGCTTTCACCTTGACTTGTCTTCTTGACTTTTGATATGGAGGACTTCCCCACTTATACCTTTGTGTTGGATTGCATCCACGTTTGTTTTGTGTCTCGACTTTGAGTTGGTGACAGAACATGCCTTTGGTGAGTTGGATTTTATGCCTTTATCATTCTAGTTAGTTGCCTCGATGTTTGGTTTAGATTGCAGAATTCCCCCCAGTCACATGAGATGTCGTTGGCTAAAACTTGAAGCACATGTACTACTTATGGAAATTATTGGAAATCTATTATGAATGCCCATTGAAATTAAATTCTAGAATGTGTAAACACACGATGAATTAAGGGCCAAGGCAATGAAATTCTAAAGTACCCCATGAAGAGTCCAAAAAGGTCTAAAAAACAATGGTTAGATAAATGCTATATCTAAAGATTGTTGACCTCATAAATATAAATATACCTCGTATGCAAGCTGCGATTAGTTGTGCCTTTTAGCGCATGCAAAATCCCAAAGGGGTCATATAGGCCAAAAAGGCCATGGAAATTAAATGAATGATCCTAATGAACCTAGATCAACTTGATGTAAACATGATGCCAAGATTGAATAAGCACTCTCGAAACAACTTATCCATTTGTGAGGCATTGCCATTCCCTTTGTTTATCTTGGCAAGCACAGTGTGTAGCTCCCCTTTTCCCGATCCAAAGTATCACTTAGTTAAGTTGGTCAAGTCACCCCTTTTACCTAGCCTTGTCCTTAACCCTCACCCTATGCTAGCAGTTAGGCCATGTCCATTGGATGAGTATGTCTTTAAAGCTTTGGTGCAAGTAAGTTATAAATAACATTTGAATATTTATGTATTAACTGCCACTTGATTGATGTTTATACTTTAAGTTAAGCTGTGAATATGATTAAAGTAACATGTCTTGGTCACTTGTTATAATCTAGTCTTTGGTTGTATTTTGACCTAGTCAAACATAGTTTGACCATGGTCATTCTTGGGATCCGTGATGAGATGGACCACTTGTGCTTTATGATGTTGATTTATGGTCCCACATGCACCTATTGATGCTTCCATATGTTGGACATATGCTCCAGATGATGATTGATGCAGTTGGTCATTTTTATTATTATTTCCAGATCATCATATTTTACACTATCTGAGTATGGTGGACCCTACAGATAATCCTATAGGTTATCATGAGGTGTATGAGTACTCATATCTAGTGGATTTGGGTATTCTGGATCCAATGAGACACTTATCTTTCAGTTCTAGGCACTTTTGGGCATGATTTTAGCAGTTATCTACCTGTTGACCAGTTTGGGCATGTTGATGTGGCCTGTCCAGCAGGAGCATTGGAGGCAAGTCGTTGCCTAGGGCGCTACAGAGGAAGGGGGTGTTCCACATGGGATACAAGAGCTCTTTTATGGTATTTCTCTCTCTGATGATGGGGACAGGATTTGATCATTTGTGTACTTGGACATGTCATAGACTCATATTTTATATTAGTGTGCCATGGGGACATCCTATTGAAGGGGATTAATACCTCCTAGCCCCACCATGTGCTCCTAGTGACTTGTCTTGGTCTTATTGTTGTGGAACATATGTTATTAGCCACCCCCATTTATGACGTCACCCCTCATTGAGCTTTTTAGGCTATGATGTTATCACTTAGTTGAGTGATCCATGTCTTATATTATATTGGCTCATCTTAGCCGTTGATTATATTGTTGTATCTTTTGATCTCAACCACTAGTTTTCAAAAGTGGTTTAGGGTTTTGGTCTTCCTATCCTATTTAAGGAGGAGATCGCCCTCATTGTAAAGGACTTTTGGGATCTGGAAAACTTGGAATAAAAAACTATTTTTGGAGATCTACTTCTTGGCTTTGATCGGGTTTCTCTTGTACATGGTTATGCATCTTTGCTTTTAGACATCTTTGCTTGTAACATGTGAAATCGACATCTACTGAAGGACGCTGAATTGGTTGAAGCTAGGAGTGCGATTTGCTTGAAGGGAAGATTGTAGGGGTTTCCCACATCCCCTTTGGGCAAGACATCTTCATCTTGAGGGAGTTTTTCAAATGTGCTTTGTCCATTGATTGCTTCTTTGACATGACATGCTTAGATCTCATTGATTTGTGGATCAAATCTAACTTTTTGTAGTTTGATTTACAGGTTTAATGAGGCATCTCTCCTCCTAGGGCTTGGACGATTATGCTTGGAATCACTTAGATTTAGCTTGGAATTGTAACTAAAGGAAAGAATCATCTATCTGCAAAGTAACCGCAAGCTTTTGAGGTAATATCTACAAGGTATGTATCAATTTTGCTTGTTCACATAAACCCTTAAAATTCAAAACCCTTTTTTTCTGTTTTTTTAGATCTACTTGGATCTAGCATGATTTTGGGGATAACACTTAAAAACCACCTTCATAGTATCCATGGCAATTCAGATTTATAGTTTCGTGGTGATTGGACTTCATTTGACCCATTTCCCAAGGCATATTGTTCTCTCCAAGGGAAGTCGCATTCCTTGAGGGAGGCTAATTTGTTGGTTCCAAGACGTGGGTACGTGAGATTGTTGCTTCATTGAATAGATCAACCCTTAAAACCTACCTCTAGTGCTTCACCTTGTTGATTTTCACCTTGTGGGCCCCATTGCTCATTTTGAGGGTTGAGCCTCACTTGGGTCACTAGGTGATGCATTAGATCTATGGATATCTAGCCATGGTTGGTCCTTGATAATTTAAACCCATCTTAATAATCCTCTTAACTATCTCGATCTAGAATTTGGTGGACATCTAACTCCATTTTCCCTTCCAACTAAGGCACTAGTCCTCCTTGAGGCAAGTCACACTCCTTGGGTAGGTGGCCATTTGCTAGATCCCATACTTGGGTATTTCTATTTCGTTGCCAAATCCACAGATCCATGCCTTAGCATACCCCTAGTGCCATTTCATTTCAACTTTGACCTTGTGGGCCCTCAACATAAAATGTTGTATTGTAAAAGAGGGTTAAGTGGCAGTTAATGCCCATAAATAGGGGTATGGGTACTCAAAATCAATGGCAAGAGACCCCCTACACCCTTGGATCGAGTTTGAAGTCATTCCGTTGAGTTTTGATAAAGTTTTTTATGGGTTTTCCTAGGTCAGTCAAGGAAGTCAGTAAAATTGGCCATTAATTAGAATGGCAAAATTATGTAAAGTGACTAAAGCCAGTTGGGGAGGGGAAATTAAGTTTCCAAATGTTATATTATGTGCCTAAGGTGATGTTAGAGGCCAAAATGGCCCCCCCATACAAGAGTTTTAAGAGTTCGAGGTTGTCTCCCTAAGGGGAAAACCCTCTCTCACTATGGGAAATGAGAAAAAATGAAATAAGCCAAAAGTGGGGGTCCCACCTTCAATATTCCCTCCCCTTGGCCTAGCAATGAAATATAAAACATGGGTGGGGTTTTTTCCCCCCATTGTTTGTTATTTTAACCCAAGGAAGTGCACCCCCCTTCATGGGCCCCCTTTCTCTGCAAGTGACAAATGTCACTCATGCAAAGGAACTCTCCCCTCTCTTTTCCTAGTTAAGGTGGCTCCTCATTTTGGTTACAATCTCCCTTCTTCCACAATCTCTCATGCTCTTGTATTCTTGCTCTCTTCTCATTCTCTTGCTCCCATTTGCTCCCATTTTGGGCCATTGTATTTTTCAGCCAGTTGGCTTTCATAATAAAATCTTTAGAGGAGATCTTGTGTTGGTGTTGTTTTGAGGTGATTTGCTCCTACATTCTCTTGTTTGCATGTGCTATTGGAGGCCAAGGAAGCAAATTGTTTTGCTTGGGTGAGATCTATTGCATTTGTCTTGTAGATTTCATGAGTTTCTCCTTTTGTATTTAGGAACTTCATGCATTTCTTGGTTGAATAGTGTGATTTTTTAAATCATTGTGGTTGAATCTCACCTTCTTTGGTTTTATTAAACAAATTTTACAAGTTGCAGGTTACCCAAGTTGGAGAGTGGAATTCCTTGGCTGAATACCCCACTTCTTCAACCATTTGAAGAGCAAGGATTGCATTCTCTTCCCATTCTTTTTAAATTTCTACGTTTAAATTTTAGTTCTCATTTGCACATCTAATGCTAGTTAAATCATTCATTTTCAGTTTTATTTAAAGCAAAGTTATTGATCTTAAAATTCAAAAAAATTTCTCACAATTTTTACCTTAACACTAATAGTGTCCAAGAGTGATTTTGGGCATTTTCTGTAAATTATTGCTTGCTGTTTTTTGCAGATTTATAACAACACAAGGGGTTATGATACCAAAATTTGGCCAAAATCAAATGTAAAAGACATCCACAAGCTGCCATCTTCAGTCCTTTGCAAGAAATGGGTAAAAAACCTCTCTTCTTTCTTTTATTTCTTTCAAATCTCAAGTGCTGAAATCTTATTCATTGTACCAAGTTCAAGAGAGTTTCTTGAACTTGATTCTTCATTTACTTTCATAGTATATTTGAGTGTTATTTTCAGCCATCCCTTGCCTGCATAGGAAGTTGGGCTTGCCCACCCTTGCATTGCAAGTAAAGAGCGGCTAGGAATTTGTACTTAGTTTATTTTCTGCATTTTACTGCATTCGTTTGCCCCATCTCCTCACTAGGAAGATGATTGTGTGGCTAGGTTAATATTTAACTTACCTATTTTATTTTGCCATCCATTGCTTACAAAGGTAGTTGGGTTTCTCCCACCCTTGTAAGCAAAAGAGAAAGGGATAGGATTTCATTTATTTCTTTTTGCATTAGTTTAATTGGTTGCCCACACCTTGCATGTTAAGTGTCTTTTCCCATCCATGCAAAATCGTGTTGGCTAGTTTTTGTGTAAGATTCAAGTTATTTTATTTGATTTTAGTTTTAAATTGTTGCCCACACCTTGCATGCGAAGTGGCTCTTCCCTCCTGCAAAATCGTGTTGGCTAGTAATTCTTTTTAAGTATTTTTTTTACAAAGCGAATAAACTTTGTCTCACTTTTGCTCCGTATTCACTCCCCTTGCCAGTTAATCTGATCTTGGGTGATAAGAAAGGGCAAAAGATCGAATTGGCTAGAGTAATAGGCACTTTAACTATTTATCTCGAAAATTGAGAAAAAGAGGATTGATCCGTGGAGTTAGTAAGGTGTTACGATGGTACCAGTACCAGCGCACCTGCAGAGGTGTCCCGAGGAGAGGGTGTCATTTTTCTCGCTAGGAGGGGTGTTTAGCTAACCTTTTTCTGAGTAGGGGTTATGGCCTGACCGCCTGGTTTCTCCCTTGGAAGTACTATGGCTTAGTGGCATTGCTGACTGCCTCATGAAAGGGCTTGAATCCCTGAGGCTGGTGTTAAGGGATTCTAGGGGTGGATCACTGTTCACATGACCCTAACCTTGATTCATCATTCCAACAACGGATGTTTCAACACTGAGGCAACTATCTATCCTCCAGATCACTTTACACACCCTCCTGGCCCTCCATTTCATCAATTCCCTCTCTCTGGGGTCCTCCTTTGATGATGATATCATCCTTGAGGCCAGAATGTTATGCTTGATTAGGTGGGCGGCGTTGAGGGATTTTCACTACTGTTGGGGTTAGATGGGGCATGATGACCCCCCTCCGCAGTCTGGCCTACAGAACAAACTGATTTGCTCATTTTTAGTCATTTTAGTCATATGTGGGTAAAGACTGGGGAAAATACCCCAAATTACCCACAATTTTGATTATTTTATATTATTGTTGTTTTAATTTTAAGTTGACATTTCTAATTTTAAATTGACATTTTAAAAAGGCATGTCGGCCTAGATTTTATTTATTTTTGTAAAGTGAGTGTGAAAAGGTATAAATAAACTTTTCCTCACTTCATTTTAACATATCAACTTTATGGGATTACACTTTTATTTATGATTTTTGCCCTAACTAGGGCTCTTTGAGTGATGTGCACCTCTTGAGGATGACCATGCTTGCTAATTTGGGGACAAATCTTTGAAGTCTTTGCTCTTGTTTCTTTGCTAAGGTGATGCTAAAAGTTGTTTGCTTAACACATGCACAAGAAGGTATCTAAGTCTTTCTCTTGATGTCTTTTTGTTAAACGTTGGATGTATGCTTGTCTAAGGTTGAATGGTAACCATTGGTGTTGCATTTTTCCCTAGCATAAGTAATTTTCTAGCCTTTAGTTACCCTAGCATTGTTAACTTGAGTTTTAGGTCTCCAAAGTTTGTCTTAGCTAGGGCATCATCAAACAACTCTTGAAGTTGTTGAGGAATCCGTAGCTTTTCAAACTTGGCAAGCACCATCTCAAGAGGAGGGTCATCCTCTTTGATGCTCTAGGATTAGGTGAATTTCATTAATGAAACCCTAAGTTGTTCATTTACATCTCTAAACCTAGTTTATGAGTTTGTACATTGTTGTAATTATTATACTTGGCTTAAATTTTATTTTTTATGCTTTAGATTAATTTTTGAGTTATTAGTCTTTTTTTACATTATTGAAAAAGCCCTAATTCTGAGTTTAATTTCTGTGTTTTATGCCCTAATTACAGACCTAAATACTCCTACAACCTACCCCACACACCCTTCATACCTTCGGCCTCCTTATCATCCAACTCAGCCTCCCCTCCATAGCCTTCCTACACCCTCATTTCTCCTCTTAACCTCCTCGCTCCCCTAGTCCGCAATATTTTATCCTCCATGCTGGTCGGTTTCCTTACCCTTTACTACTGTTGCCCCTGCTCACATCCATCCTTCTCTCCCAAGACCTTCGGATCCCCTCTTTTCCCACTCGTTGCCCCCTTCTTCAAAACCACCGAACTTGTTGCCCTCTTTTGTTGCTTCTCTTCTTGTCCGCACCCCCTTTTCCTTCTCTCTTCCTCCCAAAATCGTCGGTCACCTTTCTCTTCCCTCACAACCTTTCCTCACCTTTTCAGACCCACTCTTCTCCCATTTGAGCCCTTATTTCTTAGCCCACATAGGTCTGCAATAAATATTGTAGACCTTGTGCTTTTCTCTTTCCTTCTTCCCTATACAGATACAAAAACAAATGTTGAGTTAGTATTTTATTTACTTTTGGTCTAAACTATGAGGAAGTTTAATTTTTATCTTGTTTGTGTCTTGAAATTCCCATTTCTAGGCATTTTAATACTCTAATCTGAGTTCTGATCTGTTATGGATAATCTTTGATGCTCTATACTTTTACATACAGATCTGGAAAACCCTCATCTACAGTGTTATTCTTTTTATTTGGTTTGCTAAATTAGTTTTTGAGGAAAGCACTTAATGTTGGTATACACATTTTATCTCTGTAACTCTTTTAATTCAGTAACACACGGAGGTTTGGATCTTAGTCGGTTGGATATTCATGCTATGATATTTAATGGTCAACACTAAGCTTGTTTGAACTGTGCATGTCTACTTGCTATTATTAAATTGGTGCTTTGCCATAATATTGGTGAGATTACTCTATTGGGTGAGTGCGAAGCTGATTGGACATACATACATATTGGTTTTTAGTTTATTCATATTTAGTTAATGATACATGTTGAAGCTCTTACGTTCTCTTGGACTGTCATGATACATGCTTATGAAATTGTTGATATAAGTGGATTAATGCTCTTGAACTAAATGATTTTTCTTATTATGATCTTGGGTTGACTTTACACTCCATTAAATGATCTAGGTGGATTAATGGTCTTTTGCATAATTGGCGATTCTTTGATCATATAAATTTGCCTAACTTGCATCTTCTGACGTTGGATGATTAATGGTTATGTTATTTTCATATTGACTCCTTCTAGGCACTGGTCTAACTAACACTTGCATAGAGAATATAGTCTTTTTGGTTGTATCAGTGTTCTACAGGGTTCCATAAGGATACTTCTCCTTGGAGGTAATTGGCTTCCGAAGAAGGTAGAATCGTGATTGAGGTGACATTGGATCACTTTTCTTATTTTTGCTTATCGGGAACTAGCCTTGCTAGTTTGCTTGATAACAATTTTGGCGTCGTTGCCGGGGACATTTCAAAGATTGGAGTGGTTTATTTGGAAGTCATTTACACCCTTGGAAAAATGACATTTGGTAAGAACTCAAAGGTGAGTCCTTCTTCCTTATATTTTGGAAATATCAATAAAGGACTAACCCCACAAGTTTTATCTGGTGACTCCACTCATTTAAAGTGACTCCACTGGTTGATAAGCGATTCAGAACCCAATCATCTCAGGTACGTCCTTGTTTTTGGTACTTTGGTGAGATTTGTTAAGCTAACTTGGCAAGTCTCTCCTGGCGACTCCGATTGAAGAAAAATAACAGAAGTACTCTACAAAGGCAAGGAAACCCGATGACATGGCATTTTCTTACGAAGAGGATATTCCATTTGAATTTAAGGATCCTGATAATCCGACAGATGCAGGAAAGAAAATAGTTTTTGCTCCTCTTGATTTGTCAAACTTTCTAGGGTGTTCAGATGGGTTACCAGAGATATTTTGGCACCCATTCAAGGGCGATCATGGTATAAGGCTTGGAACCATGTCGAATGGTTCATGACAATGGCTGCAGAGAACATAGTCTTTTGTTGCATTAGTGCCTTGCAGGTTAATTCAGGGTCCTTCCCATGGGAGGTTATGACTCTCCAAAGAAGTTAGAACTGTGATCGAGGTGACATTGGGTCACATTTCTCATAATTTCTTACTGAGCACTAACCCTGCTAGTTTGCTCGATAACAGTGGGGTAGAGGCTGTTGGGATCCTCCTGGAACTTTGTGTCCTCCAGTTGAACACCCAACAATTTTCGGAACTGAATTGTGGAGCTAGAAGGGAACCTTGTGTTCTCTTGTTGAGCACCCAACAGTTTCTCTCAAGTTGAAGGATAAGTGTTAGAGGTAGTCACATTAGTTAGAAAAATCATTTTGTTTCTTTTGCACTTTCAAAACACTAATTCCCTAAGCTAAAGAGAGACAAAATCCTCTAAAACTTACAGGACCACTTGCAAAACATCTTATTTTCTTGTCACAGTATTTTCATTTCAATCTCTTTACTTTCAAAGCAATTTATTTCCAGTTCAAATAAATTTCTTTGTCAGTTAGTTGGTCTTCTTTGCTAGCAAGTAATTTTCCTCATGCAATTTGAATGTTCTAATTCTAGGAAAGCAAATTCTTTCAAGTTTATTGTGTATCTTGTATTGTCCATTAAACAAGTTTTGATTTATTATTGACTCGATAACCCAAGTAAAATAGGCATTGGTTAGTTGATTGTTAAGTTTCAAATCAAGGTTTGCGTGTCATTAAATAAATTGCATATTGCATGATTGCTTGTCATTCAACTTAAATAAGTATAATCAAATTTGAACTCCTAAACTAAAACACTTTAAAACTTAGTAAATAGGGACTAGCCCCCTTGACCTTTGGGAGTTGGGTCTAAACGGAGGAGTTAGGAATCGAAGTGACAGTGGGTTCTCAACTCATAGTTTCCCCTCAAGAACACACCTAGTAGTTGGGAGACTTTTCTACGATTAAGTGTGTTTTAGGCGGCAACAAGTTGAATATTCCTTGACTCTTCATTCAATAAGGATCTCATTAACTATGATGAGGATAAGTTTCTAAAAACTATAGAAATATTAACGATATTTTCAGCATGTTTGTGTTTTGAAAGCCGTAAAGCACTATCAAGTCAGGAAAAGGTTTTGATTGTGTTACTTTTGGGATGGTTCCCATATTAGTTAGTGGGAATACTTTTACAAGATATCAATATGTGAAGAAATACCATGTACAAATAATTTTCAAAACTGAAAACTAGAGTTCTTGGAAAAGGTTAAAACTTACATAGTGTTAGAACAAAAATTCGCACCCCTTGTGATAAAGTCCTAAAGAACAAGTGTGAACCTATGTTGAACTAAGAAGGGGCCATTGTCACCTCACCACCCTCTTCAACTATTTAGTGCTTGTTCTCCTTTAGCACAAGGGAGGCTTCACTACTACTAGGATTGCTAAAGACTACGAGTGAATGCTCACGGGAGAGATTCTTTAGCAAAACAAATGGGGTTTAGATGTGAATAAAGAGTGAGTGCCGATGGTATGGAAAATGGCTAGTGCCTAGATTCCATTGGTTGCATGGGGTAATAAGTATAAGACAGTGAATGATACATTTGAGATGGAAGATGGACATATGATTGCAGTCCAATCTTCCTATTGCATGAATTACTCTTACAACAAGAATGAATTCCAATGGAGCAAATCTATTTCATAATTCCTTTATCTATTACAATAAAAGGAAAATATGAGAATCATAATTATGAAAGCTAAGAGGAAATACATCTCCTACTTAACTAATTCAATTTGAACAAGATATTACCATATGAGAATCAATTTAGGAAAGAATCCATCACAACAGCATCAAGGCACCATAGCATATTCTTCATTATATTCCCTTAGCACCAAAATATTTACAAGGCTACAAAGGATCCCTCCCAAAACCATCCTCCCCTCAAGTGAAGTGGGCAAAGTTGAAAACCTTTGTATAGGTTTCAACTTAACTTTCTTCTACAAAAAATATAATTTTCCTTTCTAGATCCACTATTTGCTCAACAAATATCTCTAATAATGGCAAACTAGTGGTTAGATCTATTTCTTTCTCAAAGCGAAATAATACAATAATAATTCTCATCTAACCAACCCTTTGAAAAGAGTTCAACAAATAATAAACAATGGAATTGGTTAGATCCACCTGTTACAAGTAATTAACTCCATGAGAAAGTCTCAACAATGAATAATAATGGAATTAGTTACCAACCATCTCCAAAATGGCTCAAGGAAAGAGGGCACACTCTTCCAAGATAAGGGAAATAAGCTAAGGGACATCCTCAAAAGCTAGGGCATTCTCACCCATGAGTATATATTAATAATAATCTATTGAAATCATCAAAATGTTCAAGCATCCAAGATGGGATGTTCCTCAAATCAAATGGTCAAAATGCGGCGAGGTTTTTTGAGGCTGCAGTTTTGAAATTGTCAACTTCCTCAATATTTATCAGATTTTCTATTATAATCACTTTTGGAAATCCCACAGCCACTCTGCATATAATGGCATCAAGCTAACAAAAATTTGGGCACTTTGTCAAAAGATAATTGCTTAGGGTGCCCCTCCAAAATTGTAACATGTGTGAGTGGATCAAATTTCTCTATTAAAGTCCAAGTTAGACTAGTGCTCCACATGGTTTTAATATTCATTTCATCGTAAAGTTCCTCTATGTCAAGTGTCTTCAAGTCCCCTTGGAATTCCATCTAGGGGCCCCCTCATCCTTAATAATTTTCAATAATATGTATGAGAGACCATTGTGCCTAGTGCCCCCACTCTTAAGTGACTTTTAAATTAATGGTAAGTGCAAACCTTAGGTATTTTGGTTAACTAGTGTGATTAGTTCTATTTATTCATTGATTTTTATTAATCACACTAAAACCTTAGAAAACCTAAGGTTAAACACTTAAATTAACCTATTTCTTAAAAGTACAATTAATAACACTTCAAAACTTAGGGAGGCCTTAAGTTGTTGGGTTCCCATTCCATTAAGTAATCAAGTGTTAATTAATTGCCTTATTACCTTAGTCACCCATTCCTTTAATCATCAATTAGAGGGAGTGCATCATCTTATGAGCATTGTTTTACTTGCTAGGAAGATCTACTTCATCAATAATCACCATGGAGATGAGCACACATCACAGCATACCTCCTAGCCAACCATCAAGTAGCAGCATCTCCAAGCAAAGAGACAAGTGTACCACCTGCCCATCCAACTGTCTAGCCATGAAAACCCTGCAAGCTTGACAGTTGACACCTATGCAAAATTTCACAAGTGATGTGATCCAAATCACAATGTAGTAATACACTGTAACACATAATTAAATGTATTAGATTATAGCTGAGTGAATATCTATCTGTCATTGCATGTATTTGCACGACAAAGGCTTTGGTTTAATGTCCCTGCATTTATAATACATGCCAATGCAATATTCGTGTTAATAAGGAGATGTTGTTTATACCAAACATATTTTCATTTGACAAGTCTTATCCTCTTGCAGGTCCATTTCTTTCGGCCATTTCCAAAGGAATACTTACATTTGGCTGAACTTCTTGACATCGTGCAATTTGGTAGTAGCAATTCGGCAGTCTTTTTCAAAATGAGAATTGCAGGGACATTGCATGTTTTCCAATTTGAGACTAAACAGGTTAGGACAGAGTTTCAGATGTAAATATTTTCTTGAATAAATTAATGAGTAGTTCTTTAGTTTCTATTGACCAACTATGCAGGGTGAAGATATGTGTATGGCACTAAAATCACACATAAATGATGTGATGATAAAGCGCCTTTCAAGGACTTGCTCCATTTCAAATGGTCCTCCTAAAAACACAGGCTTATCATCAAACGTGAAACCCCCTGGTGTTAAAGTTTATGAGAAGTATCTCCATGAGATGTCGAAACTTCTTGAATCATCGCAGAAAAGAATAGATGAAGTACGTTGATCACTTATTTCTGAAGAATCTGCAACAAAATGTTAAATGTTTTCTTTTTTATGTATAAGAAGTCTTGTGTTGGCAGGATACAAAATATCGTCTCCTTATGTTGATTCCCTATTGCAGCTTGTAGAGGATATGCAAGTGAAAGAGAAAAGAGAGAGGGAGTTACAAGAACAACTAGAGGGTCTCAGGGATAAATGGCTTTCGGAGCAGAATAACCTTTCAGATATTGCCAAGGATAGAGAAACTTTGGAGAAGTTATTGGAAGGGAAAGAATCTGAGCTTCAGGTCACTGAAAATTTTCATTTGGCAAAATGTTGAATAGGTTGTATGCTTTAGAGTTTTGCAGACTAGGAAAATTTGCTTCAAATTCAGAAAAAAGCCTTGTTTCTAAAGTTTTGTTAATATTTTTCTTCTTTGCAATAAAAGCATTAATTAGAGTCAATCACTCATGGTTAACATAATATTATAGGTTGATCTGATTTATGGGTTGATTAACCATGTAAGACAACAATGCAATGACAAAGATTATTGTTCAGTCATAGCCTTCTTTGTAAGACAACAATGCAACTACATTCATGAGAAATTCATGCAAAAGTGGAGAGAATAGACAATGTAATATTAATGCTGTAACAAGTGCACATCACAAGCCTAGCCGGAGGTAGGCTACTTGTATATTACTCGCACATACCACTCTCTCAGTGACAACATATCTCAGATACATTGTACCAGCCATGGATACAGATGATGGTGAATCTGTGAGATGACACACATCCTTTTAATTGGTTGGTAGACCAGATGCCCATCCCTAGTTTTTTCTCTTTGGCTTAGAATATGAGGAGAGTTTTGATGGATTGCTCCCAAGCTCCTTCCAAGCTGACCCAACTAAACCCTCTTATTCCCCTACACTCTTGAGAGGACAACACTAGGCTTTGCATTTGTTCCTTCACAGTGATAGATGCTGACAGATGTCCATAGTCACTCCTATACTTTTACCTCTATCTCTATCTCTGATGTTGAAAACATTTTGGGCCAAAATAACTAGAAAAAACTCACAAACAATTATGTCTAACTTGCCTGAGAAAGGTATAAACCATGTTAAATGTCAAAGCTTGACATCCCAAAAATACAAATCTTCAACTTTGATGAGCCCATATAACTCAGTTTCTCCCCAACAGAATCTAATTTTAGCATTTCCATTTCTTGATTTTCGGAGTTTACTTTTCAAACCCATATCAAAATTTATATTCCAATTCCCTGGCTTAGGAGGATTCCATTCTGATCAAGACCTTCATGGGCTTATGAGGAATTCCCTTTAGCTGGGCACTTTGGATTTTATATTACTTAACAAAAGCAATCACAATTTAATTATTTGTTCCCTCGTTTCTTGGCATGGGTTAAAATAGAACTGTTTTTCTACTTTTAAACTCTTTAACTGTAGATAACATGCAATTGTCCATGTAAGTATTTTGACCGAAAGCTTCATCCGTTATAAAAGAGTTACCAGGAGTCTTGCACTGATTTAGTAATGACAGCTGATTTGATATCTGCTTTGGGAGTGGTGAAACAACAATTACATACTGCTATGTTAATACTTCAAATCGATTTCCTATGTAGAACTCCCCTTCACATTCAATGCCATATTTCATTTTCAACTTCTCTGTATACACTAGCTGACAATTCAATATAATAGCTTTGTGAATATTCTTAGAGGTTTGGTCATCATAGACTATAATAATGAAGATTTTATATTGCTAGTTGTGCTTTCTAGAATTGAATGATTCTTTTTGCATATGTGTTTTTTAAAGCATGCTTCTGTTTGAACTTTGAACATCTCTTAAATTCTTAAAACCTGCTAGCCTAGGTATCAACCTTACTTTCTTCTGTAGTTCGCTTGACTTCTCTTTGAGGTTTGTTACAGCTTGAACTAGTCTGTGTGATTAAAACCCCAACAAACAGGCTGTGGCTAGATCATTATGCACATGAAAAATTATATTATACTCCGAAAATGACTTTGGTACCTTGTTAGAAACCTTGGGATGTTTGACAAATCAAGAGGAGCAAATAAGTTAATAACTCGACGAGCCAAGGAGGCCATTCCAATTTTCCTTACTTCTAACTTATATCAAAGATGATACTAAATCTGAAAATGCATATGAGCATACACCAATACCAAAATGTGTGGAGTTGCCAAGTTGAACTTTGATATGCCTTCAAACGTTGCTTGCTTTACCCCTACAAATGACCAATCTTCAAAATATTCAAGGAACAAGGGCTTTGTCTCCTCTTGGAGTCGCCATGTGAGAAGAGAAATCTACAATAATAACCTCCCACAAAGTGTCATAAACCATGATCTTCAAATTTCTAGGGAAAAGACTTTATTACTAGAACGACGCCAAAATGTTATAGCTTGAACTAGCATGTATGATTAAATCCCCAAAGAACAAGCTATCCCAACTACAACCTAGAGTTGTTACCCATCATCTCCTTGACCACCTCTTTGCACTTCAAATTGTTTCTTCAACTCAAGGGGATCTTCCCTAGGATAGGATTGCTAGGCTATGGCAAAGAAGGTACAAGGTGATATGACGAATTAGTCTTAGCAAAACTTGAGGTATTCTTTGTAGTATAGGTGATGGGAGGGTTTTGAAGACTAGTGTCACTGTCAATCCCTAGGGCATATGGAGTCTTGGGATGATCCTACATGGGCATTATTTGAAAATGTTTGGCGGAACCCCTACAAAACATGACAAATTCCTACCCAAATATTTTGAAGCTCCTCCTAAAATTCATCAGGGAAGGGTTGCCTTTGCATAGGCCTTCAATTTAGAAACCTAGTCCAAACCCTAGCCTATGCAAGCTTGATTAGTACCCCTCCAAAGATACCAAATACATAATCAAGTTACAAAACTAAGGCATGACATAAGTATAGAAGATTCTTAAACTTAAACCAATGGAGCAAGATTGCCCTTCTATGGACTAGATTAATAGACCTTACAATGCCAAAAGAAACAAGTTACTCCAATATTCAGCCATCAAGAAAACTCAAGAGAAGAAACCCTTTACACTTCAAAATTGCTCCCTAAAGATATGACAAGTAGGCTCCAAAAAAGAGAGCTCTCAAAATTCAACCATAAGTTGAAATGGGGAAGAGGCTCTTTTTATATAGGAGAGTAGCTCACTTCCTTTACAATGGAATAATCATTTATTTCCTATATCTAACCTAGGGTTGTGTAAACAATACAAAAAATCCACTAAAACCCTAACCAGCTGCATGCATATCTAGGGCTTGTCCCACCATGTTTCTCTATTGTATAATTTCGGATTGTATTGCTCTCTATATTTTGCTCTGGCTTGAGATTGAAGAAAGCCCATAGTTGTTGGTTTTTACACATTGGGGTTTCCAGGGTATATCAGTGTGTTTGTGTGATTGATGTCCAGTTCCGCTGTGCATTTAGAGACGAGTTAATTGGGTTTATTGTATTGCTGCTTATAGATCAGATCTGATTTATTTATGTATGTATCTGTGAATCTATTGGAAGTAGTATATCAGAGTTAAGCTCAACTCTTGTGATCAGTGTTATCAGACTCGCCAAAGACTCATCAAGTCTGGCGAGTCTACACGAGTGTGCTGTGAAATGAGTACTCGGCAGAGACTGGGCTAGCAAACTCGTCGCTCGCCAGACTCAACCAAACTCGCCAAACTTGCCAAAGATTGTAATGTTAAATTCTTAAAGTAAATTTGCATTCTCCTTATCTTAAATTTTTAACATTACCATTAATTGTTTCAAGATGTTTGAGAGTGGTTCCAACCTCATCAGACTTTATATGCAAAAAGTAGAATTTTAGATCCCATTCAAAATTCAATAGACTTAACAGTATTCAAGGTTTCAGGATTGCAACGTTTCCATTGGATTCTATTATGTATGATGGTAGGGGATTGGCATTTAATCAAGCACATCAACCTCTCTATGTACCTCGATGTTGATGGTTCTGATTGTTTAACTCCTTTGTCATGACCTTAGTAAAAATGTACCATTCACTTAAGCAAAATTACTTGTCAGGCACTCGAAGCTTTTTCTACCTTTCTTAATGCTTGGATTAGGAGTTTTCATCAAAATTGTAGGGTGTCAACTAATGTCCTTGGAGGATCAACTTTGAGATTCAAGGTAGAGGCAAGGGCTAGAGCCTAGAAGTGGGGGGCACAGGGTGCTATTGACGAATAAGATCCCAATATAGGCAATGGTTTTGATGATATGTAGTTATTTGTTGTAGCATGAAGTTTTGATGTTTATTGGATTCTAGAGGCGATTGAGAGCCTCTTTGTTTATGTATTTTGTGTTAGATATGGATTGCGCTCTATGCAATTTTAGTTACATGCACCCATACTTTCTTTATGAATCTCCTAGGGATGATTTGAGTTGGCTTGATGAGGAGACTAAGGATCCCTCCAGTGTTTCCATTTTTTGAAATGGAAAAACCCAATACACCTACATCACAATTGTTTCTTTGGTCTAGCGATGTTGGCACTAGCTCCTCTAGGCCCTATTCTAGGCATTCTACTTCTCGTAGTCATGTATGAGACTTGAGATTGGGCTTCAAGACATTGTCTATTTTGGTTTTCTACTTATGTTTTGAGTTATGTAGCTGAACTTAGTACTTGTTATCACACAACTTGTAGTTGTCCTTGTTACCAGCTGAATTGCACATCAGTTGGACTTCAGTGAGCCGCCAGTATTGCACAATTATTTGTGCTTATCAGAGTTTAGATGTTCCAGCCTTGGCCAATTTTGGCCATCTTTTTCATTTCTGTAATAAATGACCATGCCCCACGGGGTTTGTAATAAAGCGTGCTAGCATGGTGGTCTTTGAGTGACTCGGTTCCCTAGGACTTAACAACCAAAGAAGGTATTCCAAGGAGTTTTTTCCCTTGTCGATTATGCTTTGCCTTTAGCCGAGTATAATCGATGAGGTTTTCTCTTGCACCTCCAAAGCTGAAATGCCCAAAGTGGTGGTTAGGCCTTAGGGGATTATTAGAGTCTATTTTGTAATGTTTATAAACATGCTAGATGCTAGGATTTTATCATTTGGTCATGTACTTGGTCCCCCTGAAGTTTCAGTCAATTCCGAGGAAAATATTTTTTTTCGCATTTTTAAGCCATTTTTTTCAATAGTTTAAATGAAAATATTCAAAGGGTGATAAAAGTGTGATCCGGAGTCGGAATTTGGCGTAGGGATGCTCATTTTCAAGCTCAGAGCATCCTCTTTACTCCAGTACCCGGTCTTCCTATGTTCTGGGTGACCAAAACGCCCCGTGGAGCAGTTTTTCCTATCAGAGCTACAAAGTGGCATCAAAAAAATTAAAATAATTAAAAAGCAATTAGCACATGCCAAAATGAGTTGGCATCTTATCCATTTGGGTAAGCGAATACTTTCCCAAGCCAAAGCGTCATTTTCCAATTGATTTGGATGTCAAAAAGTTTGAATATTAAAGATGGAAGTCGCTCTCTCTTTCACGTGGGCCTCTTAATCCACACAACAACTGGGTTGTGATATGTCCAAGGTTGGATGCGCCTACCTCATGGAGAGGTGGCGCAAGGATTGGGGCTTGGCTACTAATCAACATCAAATCAACTCTTGGAAATTAGCGTGAACTCCCTCATGGTGAGCGCCCTCTCCCTCACGTTGGCAACTCTCCTCCACACGGCAACCATTTTGTGGCTGGGATATAAAATGCGCATACCTCTCTTGAGGTGGCGCATATCCCTTGGCTTTGGATACCAACTAGATTTCAATCAGCGCCAACCAACCAGCAGTTAATCTTCAATCAAGCACATGCGCCTACCTTAGGGTTTTGGCCCCCTCTACATTGTAAATTGCTATATAAACTGAGCTCTCTTCCATTGTAAAGCATCAGAGGGTCGAACCTCTGTTTGCAATTGTAATATTTTTTGTACTGAGTTAATAAGAAGGCTTTGGAGGCTACCCTGGTGTTGTCTTTGGTGTTGGATTGTTATATTCTTTGCTTCTTATGAGGTAAATCTGTATCATCATAGCATGCTAGCAATTGTTGGATTTATCTGTCTTTGAAGGGAAAGTATTTTTCATAAGTATAGTAAGTGGTGCTTTATAGACTATTTGCTATTGTGAATGACATTAGAATGCTAGAGGTAGAAAAATTCTGGTTTGAATCTTTCGTCTCTCACATTTTCTTTTAATTATTCACACAGGTGCTTTTAATCCCTTTTCTAGTGGTGTTTTGATCTTACAAGTTGCTTAAGCTAGACGAGTGGATGAACATGTTAGATCCTCCTGTTATCACACCATAGTAGCTGGGCTACTATCCTTGCTGAGCAGATATCTGCACTTTTCAGAGCTTTGCTTTTACAAAGATCAGCTATGATGAGCATATTCATTTGAGATCACTTATGGATCAGAGCAATATATGTATTAGATATTGATTAGACCTTGTGCCAAGGCTGAGCCTTGAGAGACTAGATTTAATGACGAATGTAACCCTTTGTTCCATACAGTTCCAGTTCAGTGCCCAGTTGTATTATTGCAGCAGTGTTTCAGTTATTTGTGGATGATTATTATGATATGATGTGACCTACGGACTTGTGATTATTAGTACTAGATTATTATCTTGTTGTTTTTGTCATCTTCATAGCATTGACTTGGTACATGATTCATGATGTGGCAGTACTATTTAAATAATGAAATGAAATATCTTGGATGATGTTATAAATATAAAATTGGATGTATTACTTGCACACTAAGGTTTTCTGACAATACCCATTGGTTTCATTACCCTCATATGAGCATAAACATGGTCTTTCTTGACATCTTTGTTTGCTAGCTTAGGCACCACTTTCACTCGACTCCATTCATCCATTACCTTCAATATTTGGATTTCACCCTGACTTGCCTTCTTGACTTTTTGATATGGAGGACTTCCCCATTTCTACCTCTGTGTTGGACCTGTTATCACCTAAACTGTAGTTACCCCTGTGGATGTATCCATAAATGGATGGCAATAGGAAAGGGCAACTCAAAAAGTGCAACCACGATCACCTCGACCTCCAATAGATGGTTGTCACGCCAGTCGAGGCAACCTTCACTTTATGTTATCTAGCCCAGACAACAAAGGGGGAGACCCGATCTACTCCCGACAGGAGAGATCAAAACCAAGATACCAAATCAAGTTAATTCTAAGTGAAGTAAGGTGTATGGTTTATCCTAGACCTAAGGATGAAGTCACAAGACAAGTAAGGGGTTCAATGAGTACAGCTTTGGTTCATTATTGATGTGAGAGTGACTTATAGTATTTGAAATGGGATCCAGGATTGAAGTACTAGTTCAATGTGAGAAAATCCACTGCTTTGGGAACCGTGTCCAATGCAGGGTAGTTAAGGGGTTGAATTGGGGCTAACTAGTATAAGTGACAAGCTTGATCATGATATATGATGACATCAAAGGGTTTAGTCCACCAAACAAGGATCAAACCACAAGTTAATCTAACAATCTAGGAAAGTCGAATTGACTTGGAGAGAGATCAGTGCCTTAGGAATTGGGATAATGGAGTCAAAGTGAAGTTAACTTGTGGTTGATGACTCCTATTGCATGAGACAAGTGGACAATTAAAGGTTTGATGGAGGAGTAAGTCTAGATCTAAAGATTCAAGGTTTGACCTAAGTGGACCACAATCCCTTAAAACAAGGAATGCTATCCCCAAGGCAAGATTTGACAAAGTGACATACTAGACCTAGGTTTTGAATTATGCTCGTTCCAAATCCACCAAAATCTCATGTACCCATGTCCTAGAAGTGGACCAACTCACTCTCCCAAGGAAGTGCGACTTTGCCCAAGGAGTGTAAAGTGTGGGATAAATGAATCAAGACAAGTCCAATGACATCCAAATTCTAGATCCAAGTAGGTTGATCAAGTGAGAGTGTGGATCTACAATTTCAAGGCAATCCGATGGCTAGATCTTACTGGATCTGAGTTTAAAGATTCCAAGTGGTCCAAAATGGGGATTAAATCCCTTAAAATGTGGAATAGGGCCCAAAAGGTAGAAATTAGAAAAGTGACAATCTGGGGGTAGGTTATTGGATATGTAGATTGTAGATCAAGTGAAATCTCAACTACCCACGTAATAGATCTAGTTTAACTCACCCAAACCAAGAAGTGCGCCCTTGCTTGGAGAGGCTAAGTGCCTTGGGAAGAGGGTCAAACGGAGGCCAACCCTCACCAAACTATAGATCCAGGATGACGTGGATACAATAGAGGTGGGTTTTAAATTTCTTACCCAAGAAGCCACTAGATCTTAGTAGATCTGAGAAAATGTAAAATGGGGGTTTTGATTAATTAGGGTTTGAAATATTTTAGACAAGTGGATAGATCATGGAGATAGAAATTACCTTGAGATCATACCTGAGTGATGAAGGGAGATGCCTTGATGTTGAGGAAGATTCCCGCAGAGATCAAATGAGAAATTATTGATTTTGCTTGTCGAATTGATGCCCTAGCCCACAAGTGCTACCTCCACTACCTGTCAAACCAAGGAATAGCGATTCAATCAGTAAGGTCAAGTATGGAGGAAATACAAGAGAAATGCAATAGTAACATGAAATAGAAGGTCCTGGGACAATAATACTCCTTGTTACCAACGAAGAGATCCAAAGAAGAAGTAGGGACAGTCTTCCCCTACCAATACTTCCTCCTCAAAGCAAATCGACCTCCACTTGTAGATGCAAAAATGTGGTACAAAAGATATGGCAAAAGAAGATCTCCAATAACTCAGTGCAAAGGAAGAACCAACGAACGAACACCAAAAACATTCACCACAACACTGGAGATAGATACAATAATAATTTTCTATTCCAATAATCCAGAGCGACAAGTCCCCTTTACAATGAGAGGCTCTCTCCTTTAAATAGATAGGAGCGACACCAAAATCCTAACCACTTTTTGAACAAATGGCTAAGATTAAAAGATACAAATGTCTAATCAATGGTTGAGATGAGCTCAACAATAAAATACATGGATCACTAATAAAATATAATATAAGTGGACAAAATCGCCCTAGGAGAGGGGAATCCCACCATATCATGATAACAAAATATAATAAGAAGCTTATGGTAGGTCCAAGGGTTAATTTTAGCCACCCTTGGTCAATCCCCATAGCACAATAATAATAAAATAGTCATCAATATACCAAATCGTGCCTCTATGAACAAATTGTGGGCCTTAAGAGGCCTCAAAAATCATCAGAAAGTGCCATAAGTGATGGATGCGGGCCCCGATGAAGCTGAAATTGCTGGAGGAGGTGTGTAAGACATCCACCCATCATCACTGATCATCCCATGCCAAGACATTGCCTCAGTATCCCAAATCGAATTCCTCAATAGCCATTTTTACCAATCCTGAAATGCCTCGGGAAGCGTGAAACTGCCCCAAACTGCCTCCTGGAGTTCCTGCGCTGTCAAGGTGAGGGCACCAATGTGTCCGGGAGGGGGGTAATATGGTAAAAACAAGTGGCTGGACCACCACCTCCAAGCACAGCGCCCTGGGTCAACCAGATAAAATTCATCTCTGCTCTGACAGGGTCTCCGACAGACCAAAACTGCACTGGGATAGCCTACTGAGGCTCAATCATCACTGTAACTGCCCGGAACTGAAAACAGACTGTCTCATTGGACTCAGAAAGTCCAAATCTATCCAAAATGTGTACTCATACACCATATGAATCTCTGCATGGTCATATAATATATCCAATATACCGGAACAGGTCAAATAATAATAATCTGTAAATGATCAATAAATGCTGAAAACCATGAATCATCCTCATAAACCTGTATCTGATGCACAGAATCATCATGTACATGTACATAGACCATATATCATCTATCCATATCATCACAAGGTCCAACCATCTCATGTCCTGTGGTTGACCTTGGTCAAACTAGGTTCGACCAAGTCAACATAACCAAATATAACTCAGACCATCATCAGAAGCTGCTGCAAAGTGTCAAAGGTTAATGCATGCTCTACAACTTATTCAAATAACAATTATAACACAAAGTAATCATTACTGGCGATCTAGATCCAAATATATAATGTCATTAATTATTATTATTACTCAGACTAGACTTTCAGGACCATACTCACTTCATAGTTGTGATCAATTTGCTAGTGAAGGGTGAAGGCTAAAATTCTGGCTAGGCTAAGGGATGACTTGACTGACTTAACATTGTGACACTTGGGAACAGGGAACGAGAATACACACCATAGTATATACTGAATAAGCAACATAACAGGGAATGGCGGTGTCTCACGAATGGAATGTTTTGTTTAAAGAGGGTTTATTCACCTTTAACAGATGCGCACAATCCATAATACAAATGAGGCCAAAAATTGTTTTGATATAGCATTTAAGTTCCATTTCTTTTTGGGCCTGAAGTTTCCATAGCCTTGATCTATGTGTGTTTATAAACACATTGCATAGATTTACATTTATTTGAGGCTTTCTGCTACATGTGTGTTTTTAAGGCACTTGTTTACCTGAGCACTTCTAGGTGTGTCACAGACAACTTGTTTACCTATATATTTTACATTTCACAAAAGATATAACATTTTATTTCATACTTTGTATTCATGGCAGCACTTAAAGTTTCAGGTTTGACCAACACAACTTTAGTGACTAGGGGGAATTCACAAGGAAATCCAACTCACCATAGGTAAGTTTTGTCACCAACTCAGAGCCAAGACACAATAAAGAGGGAAGCTCATCCAATACAGAGGCTACAGTGGGGAAAAGTACTCCATGCCACTAGTCAAGTAGTAAGTCAGGGTGATAAACTAGACGGTAGGTAATGGATGGATGAAGACAATGAATAATGGAGCCAACATTAGCAAGCCAATGTATGGTGGAATGATCACCTCTATTCTCCCTAGGGAGGGTAAAACCGATGAGTATGAATAATGAACTTCTAAGTTTGAGTAGGGACAATATAATGTATATAATAAGATCAACCAGGTCCACATATCTATATGATCGCCAGATCATGACACTAGGTGCTAAGACATGCTATAAGAATAAATATAAAAGCAATATAACCAAAACACTATGATATATCTGCTGAGTCATATACCTGAATGCTCATCATCTGAACCATCATCTGTCCTCTGAAACTGCTACTGCAACTTTGGGCACTACTGACTGCTCTGTACAAATGGTATAATGGCTACATTGGTCATCTCTCTGAGTGTCTTGAGACTCAGTCATGGCATGGGGAATATATATACTGCTGTCCAAAATCTGATAGTGATCCAATATAGATGCTCATCTCAGCATCTCAATGTAAGGGAACTGGCTGAATAATGTATGGAATCAGAAAAATAATGTATGGTAGCCCGACTACTATATATGTGATAACATCTGGCTCCGGCTGGGACAAGTGCTCTGCTGAAATGAGTGCTTGAGAACCTCAAAATCTCTGGTCCTTGAACTTTGCTACTCGAACCCTCGATTCAACACTCTACCATTTTGCTTCCAGTTTTTTATTTTGCACCTATTTCTGCATTCACAAACATCAAAATACCTCATGCAGCATGTATGGGAAAAATATAAAATCCAACTGAAATAAAATCTATTCTATGACAGAAATATAAATGCAGAAAGTAAATTAAATTACTAACATAACTTGCAAAGTTTGAATTTTATTGTGCAGGAAAAAGAAAATGACAGGTACTTAGTTAAACTAGGAGCTTAAAAGCTGCCAGACTTAATGGCTGAAAAGACTATCTACTGCCCAAGCAGGCTTATTCAGTTACCTACCTACTCTAATCTAACCAATCATCACAAATGCTAGGTAAAATCATAAATCCAGTGCAACCATTCATCAAACATATTAGTGATTCTTCTTTGATTTCTTGTAATGAAACAAGTCATGATTGGATTAAAGATCAGAGAATTTGATAGTGCAATCTTCCAGGTTTGTTCAAAAATTGAATAAAGGTTTGAATGGTGCAAAATGAAATCATGCCAAGGAAAAGATTGACTGATGCAAACATCCTCTATCCAAGAATTGATAGGATCATAAAATTTATGCAAGTTATTGCTTAAGATTGATGGAGGAAAAATATAAGGCTTGTAACTTAATTCTTTTTCACAGAACATAACTTCCTCATTTACTTCTCTTACATATTCAATTTGGTTCTCCCTGGGATTAATGATCAAATAGAAACCAAGTGGGGATAACTTAAAGTTTGAAGGACGGAAAAACAAAGTCAAACCCACTTGATGCTCAAAAATGGAGAAAAAATGGAATTGATCTTTAAACACCTTTCCTAGCCACCAAGAGTGATTGATAACTTGACAACAAGCATTATGGTTCCAAAGTGACCGAAAAGGGAAATGAAGTGTTTTTTCTCCAAACATGTAATCATGCATATACTTCCTTCTGAAAATTCCAAAGGCAAAAGTTTGACTATAGCACCAACCCAAAGATGATTGAAAGAGTTGGAAAGGGAGGGTGGATTGCAAATATGAAAATTCTCCCAAATGGATAGACAAGTTCGACCTTAGATTTTGACAAAAGAAGACACTCTTTACTCTAGGAATTATTTCAAGCTTTTGATCAAGTTTAATATTTACAATCTGAGGACAAGATTGACCTTAGCTATCTAAGTCTAAGCTATCTTGACTAAGGATAAAAAAAGGAAAATTTAAAGATTCATTATAAGAAGTGGAGCAAAGATTAGAATATCTAGTATGATTCACTAATTCATCCTCACCTTGAGATTGACTTATTGATTCATCAATAAATTCATACGAGGATAAATGATCATTTTTATTCAATTTGCC